>JAWNOU010000005.1:2400000-3000000 GCA_035045725.1 Drosophila ezoana | reverse complement strand
GAGCTGTCCCCTGTTCGTTGTCTGCTGATTTGAATGCGTTGATAACACAGCGCGATCTCTGCTGCAGCCGTTGAGTGCCCGGCAATGCCCCCAGTTTCGGACCCAGCTCCATTTCCATTCCATTTCGTACGCCTGACAAAACGCACTCCACACGTACCGCTAATTAGCGCGCGTTTTAAGGCCCCCACCAGGCAGCCGGGCGCACGAGTCGACGGCCATTACGAACACAGACACAGATCGCACACACATATTTATAATTCACATTAGGAGGAGTTAGTGTAACAACTGAGCTGACGGAATGGCATGTGTTTGTTATATGACAAATTCTTGTCATATGGGCAGGTTCATTAATTGAAGAAAAGAATTGTTTGTGAGGATCTAAATATACAAATTCGATTGATAGCACTCCCACAACATAAACAAGTAAGAGGTTCTAGTCGGGAGCTCCCGACTAGGGGATACCCTGAACCCTCTTATTCCAACACCAAATGCAGCTCGCTCTAATAGATAGAGAGTAGCGGGGAGGTGGCGATAGGTATAAAATTAAAGATTCTTGATATATATATACTATTCAAGAAGCTACATGTCAAGTTTGGTGACTCTAGCTCATATTATTTGCCAAAATTGCATAAAAACGGGATTTCAATATACATTTTTATCGATTACTTGGAAACGGGGCAAGTTATCGTTTATCGGAAACAAACTCGATCTGCGCGGGCACCTGGAGGACCTACAGTTAAAATTTCAGTCTCTAGCTCTTATAGGTTCTGAGATCCTTGCGTTCATTAATATGGACGGACGGACGGACAGACAGACGGACATGGCTAGATCGACTCGGCTATTGAATCTGATCAAGAATATATATACTTTATGGGGTTGGATATGCTTCCTTCTGCCTGTTACATACATTTGCACTTTGCTTAAATACAATATACCCTTTTTACCCATTTTCAATGGGTTCAGGGTATAAATATAAATATTCTTAAATATAATACTGTATATTTTTCTACTCATTTACTCTTTCTTTATTTTTGTCATCTCAATTTGACTTATTTATAATTGCCAAAAAATAATTGTACTTGCAGGAGGATATGCCAATCCGTAGTTATGCCAATACGCTTCAAAGCTGAGCATTATATATATTTTTTTCAATAACTTTTTTTTTTGTTTCAAGTAATATAAAATATAAATATTTTTTTCTGCATACTTTCAACTGTAAATTTTACTTAATACAATATTTTATATTTTTCAATGCGCTCTTCTTTTTTCTTTCATGTTGACATCATAATTTAACCTCATTTATAGTTTCTAGATGCCTTAATATGCAAATATGACGTCCTCCATGCTCACATTATTTACGAAGCCAATTCTACTGAGAACCCTATGTATCCCTCTTCAATAGAGTTATTAATGTTAACATCCAAATATTAACCTGACTGTATTTTCTTTATCTAATCTCTTGAATTCAATAATATTGTCCTCCCTGGTCACGTAATTGACTTCTTCCTAATAGACTCATCTCAAAGCTCTTGGCACATTCTTTTTACAACTTTACCTTACATAATCGTATATATATTGTCATCAAATGGCCCTTTACAATTTCCACTGCCTACATATAATTTCCTTAATATCATCCTTCATGGTCACAATCCTTAAGACATAAACTACAATAACCTAACTCTATTGCAGCACTTCTGTTTAATATCGACATTAAAATTGGAATTTTGTAGTACTTACCTATATATCAGCTCTTTCTCAGGCACATCAACCCATTTAATAGTATAGACCTTTATGGTCACATTATTTACAATTTTACTTCTGCTAGGCAACAAGACACGCCTGCTTTTCTCTTTATACCATAAAATGTGGCTCTGGGAACAGAAATTATTAACAGCTCCTTAAGATATACAACAATTCCTTGTGTTTCTCAAGCTGCATTTCGCGAACAGCAACATGCCTAAAAGAACACAACACAAAATGATATGTAAAGAACTGTACAAATGTTTTTCAAATCAATTTGCTTTTACCTAATTCGTTTCATATATTTTTCGGTTTTCGTTTTCAACACAAGAGCACATAATTATATTTCAATATTTTCGTGTAAATTTCTCGTTGACACTTAAATGCTAAATATTATGTACAAATATCCATCGGTAGATTTGTGTTTGTGTGTGTGTGTGTGTGTGTGTCCCTTTGTGTGAGTGTGTACCATATATGGCCTAAGTACTGCAAATACTCGTGTTCTAGCTCAAGCATTAAATAAACAAAAATAGTTGTAATGCTTGCGGAAAGCTGTTGTTGAAGTTGAATTCTTGTAAATAGATTTGTTTAGTTTTCAAGCGAGTGCGGCGGTTAATTCATGTCTATATCTGAGTATTTCTCTTCACTCACTTAGTCTGTCTTGTATATATATATACATATATGGAAGGAACAATGGACGACATATGCGAACGCATCACAGTCGTGTCGTTGTGTGTGTCTGTGTGTGTGTTTATGTCTTTCGATTGCTTAAGAGAAATAGAAACTGCAACGAGTATTCAAAGTGTAATCTTGTTTGAAATGAGTATTCAGCTCGAGTGAGTAGTACTCATGCGTGTAATACAAAGCTGAGGCGCAAATTAACGTATCAGTGCCAATATGAGTAGCGTGCCTGCAAAAATAATGTCAAAATAAATATATGTATGTTAAAGTAATGAAAGGTACACGCAAAATAAAAGTACTCATTGCAGCACTCTGTTAAGCACACAAATATAAGTAATATTAGTAACAAGTAATCGCTTACTCAGGCAACATAAATGCAAAACGTAACATCAACTTTTAACAAATTGTTTTTGGTTATTCCCTATAATTTTTTTTTTTAGCTCTAGGCTTACAACATTTTGGCTACCAAAAACATGTAACGGCTTAAAAACGCTAAACAAAATTGTTTCACATTTGCTTCATTTGACAAATATTTATGCGATTTGCGAGTGTGAAAAATGGACGAAAAACATTTAATACACTATTTCGAATGCGAAATGTTTTCTTTCTTTTTTTTTAGTTTTTTTTAGCCATATAATGTGTTAATTACTTTTGTTAATTACTTGTTATTGTGTTTACTAATAAGTACATATGTATAAGTTAGTTAGTTGCTTCCAACTCTGGACAAGACACACATTCAGCAAATTGCTCATATCATCAATATGTTAGTGAAAGATCGTTTAAAACATGGACTAGATGGGGTTGTGCATAGAAAAACTATTTACAATGTGCGCTCGGGGTAGCTAGTATTCGATTTTAGTTAGGCTTAATTATCCGTGTGATGATGATGTTGCTGCTGCTGTTGCTGTTGCTGTTGCTGCTGCTGCTGTTGCTGATGATAATGCAGAGAAGAGCCGGCTTGAGTGGACGATGAGACTGATGTTGTCGTTACTGTTGGTGCAGGCTTTAGCGCAGGTCTGATATCATCAATTTGTATTAGCTGCTCGATGGGTATTAAAGATAGTTCACCGCCCACGGGCTGAGGCATTGGCAGCTTAGCCAGAGCCTGTAAAAATGGAAAAAGAGTATACTATAGTCGTTGAAGTAGCAGAAATTGTAATTCTTGCCCCTTACCTTGGCATGCTCTACGGCAATGTTAGCCGCCTTTTCCGCCTCGCGCTGTCTTCGCTCCTTTAGCTTGAGCGAGAATATGGCCACAGATCGCGCGCTTTTAACCAACTTTTGTTTAAGCCGCGATTTCTTGGCCGCCAACTCAGCAGCTATAGTGAAAAAATAATGAAAATTAATGAGATTTATAGTTTACTTGATAGTATTACACAATCTTCTTAGTTTACTTCAAATAAGATGAAACCAATTTGCACATCAATTTAATTCTTGCTCACAGCCCATTCCACTTCTACCCAGTGGGGTAAATTTTCCAAAAAATGTGAGACCCTTCTTTGAAAAATAAATAAAAAAATAAAAGATAAATAATAAATAAATAAATTCACACACAAATAATCTCAAGTGACAAAACGTTTATGCATTGTATTTTGTTGACCAATCAATCAGTTTGTCAATCAATCAACCGGAACTAGCAGTTTTATAAATTAAGATAGCTTCACTGACTCACCCTTTGTCTCATCATCAGTATTGCCAGCGGATGTGGAGGCAGTGGCCGCCGCTGCCTGCTCCTGTGCCTTATCCCGCTCCTCCTTCGACTGCTTTTGCGGCTGCTGCTTGTGTGATGAACCCGATGAGGAATTGGATAATGCGCCCACGCTGGGCCGTGACTGGGAATTGCTGATGCTAATGGTGCTGCTACCGGCGACTGGACCAGCTCCACTCGGACTGAAGACACTGCCACCGCCGCCCGATGAGGATGACGAGGACGCGACAATTTGCTGCTGCTGCTGTTGTGTAGCTGGTGGTGTGGCCAGCATCATACCCGGAGCGCCCGTCTTGAGTGCCACATTGCTCCAGGATGGCGCAGGCTTCAGTACATCCGTGTTGTCTGCATTGCTTGCGAGTTCCTTGAGATTGGTATATGCATAGTAAAGGAGTTGGATAAGTACTGGATCAGCTATCTGACTCCATACACATAAGTACACACACATTTAAAGCTTGGTTCATGCACATGAGTTTGGGGCTTATGAGTATTTTAAGTCGGCGTGAAATTGTTTATACAGTGTGTGGGAGTGCAATAAAGCTGCTGCCATGCCGGAACTTAAACCCTAAGGATTATAACATTTTATAACACATATATAAATTGCCTGCCAATCGGACTCAACTCTAAACAAAATGAAGCTTCAATTGCAAGGCAAACATTTTTTGTAAATATTTCAATATTATTTATATATATATACGGATTTTTTTATATGGTGATTATATAAGGCACTAGCACAACCCAATTTGAATGCAAATCGATTAACATATATCGTACATGGGGCTTTTATATGGGTTTATATGAGTATAGCACATCTATCCACTACCTTGGCAATACAATCTATGCTTCTATGCAGGCTCGCATTATCGTTGACTTTTAAACGGGACATCCATTCGGGTGCGTGTAGTTTAATATGTAGTTTATCCTTTAAACAGGAGAAGGACGTTAAAGTTACTTTCGAATAGTTATCGGTTAGGTGTTGTGTAAACAGATATTTTGAGAATTGTTGAGAATGTGCTGCATGTTTTATACTAAGGTTCCGTTACATGATTCTTATTTGATCTTATTAGACCCTTACGAAAAAAAACATTGTTAACGTATTCTCACCAGATCACCTATCAGGGCATAAGTGGACATGTCAATAATAATCTTGAACTAATTTTTTTAAGCAGAATAATTATCTAGCTTAAAAATGTTAACACAAATCATATTTGCTCAGTTCGACTTTTTAAGCAATAAAATTCATGTATATATAAATACCATATTGGATTTCCCTAGCTTTAACAAAACATGAATTTTTAAGGACAAAGTGATGTGCACTACAGAAACCCTGTGTTTTTTCCCTTTTGAAAGGCGAGTTTAAAAATAAAAAGTTTACTAACCATATTATTTTTAACTAAAATAAATCACGATACATGTATACATATGTATTTATATAAAAAAAATATAATTTCCATCTATATTCATGTGTTTCATTTTGTGAATAGAACTCGTATTCAACTTTTATGTAGAGCTTTTAAATTGGGTTTGAAACCGATCGGATGAAAATTTCGATTCAACTCATAAGTTGTATGTACAGAGATACGACCTTGAACATATATGTACAAATCGAACGAAGCATACAAGATGTATCTGAACAAATAAAACCTATTTTTCATTAAACCTATTGAAGTAGCATTGCCTTTCAGTCATGTAAAAGTGACACAGATGATAATGAAAGCTTGATCAAGGTACTCACTACATTAACCACAAATATTGCGTTATTTTCTTGTGGCATGGGGTCATATTACATACTAATTAGCACTAAGATACGTAGGTTAGTAGTCAATTATTGCGTTTTTACTGATTGTCAGTCTACAAGAAAGTATATAGCTATGGGATTAAATCAGATTGTGAAACGGCTTTTAGATTGTGTGTGTTGGGGTGTGCTTGTGTTTGTGTGTATATATATCTAGAGGAAAATTAATTGGAATTGAAATATGCTGAGCTATGTCTTACGCTCATCTGCAATTGAGTTGCGCTCTCGGCGGATATTTTACGCGTCTTGCTGTACGGCGGAATCTCTGCGATTTTGTTTGCCTGTTGTTGATGCTGTTGTTGTTGTTGTTGCTGTTGCTGCTGTTGCTGCAGCTGCTGTAGTTGAAGCTGACGCATCGAGGTGCGCTGTGGACTGCTGCTCGTACTGCTGCCAGTATGATCAGCCGAATCGCTTGATTTCTTACGGAACGGCGGTATTTCCGGTATATGCATCGATTGCAAATTTGAAGCGTAGCTGGCAGCGGCAGAGTTCAGGCCTAGCGTGCTAGCTGAAGCGCTGTAGGGTGCCATATTTCATAAGCGAGAGGAAAAAGAGAAAAAAGAACAAATATAGAGTGTAAATAGTAAAATGTTGAGTAAAAAAGAGTATCAAGCAGGGGTATTCCAGTATTCCATCAACTAATTTAGCCTTTTTTTTTAAGGTTTTCTTTAAGCCTTTTTCTCAATATCGATCACGTTTGAAACGTAATTTTGCTTATATTCCGAAAGAAACTTACTTTTTTCTTAAATTTTCAAATTGATTGCAAGTTTAATTTATTAATTATTTAAAGAACCCCTCTAAATCGTAAATTTTTCCAAATGGATATCAAACAATTTTTCTTACATTTTTTTTTATGAATTCATACAGAAATATTCATTAATCATTTAATTAATTTTATTAAAATAGCCCTAGAGAAAAGCTCAAAACTCAATTAATTATATTTTTAATTTGATGAATTTTATCAAGTGTTATTTATTAATAAATAAATCACAAAATAAAGATGGTGCTCCTGTGATTTATTAATTAGTTATTTATTGTATGCATTTAATTAAGCGCATATAATTTATATGAAATCATTTGCTGGAATACCCCTACCAATTATTAAAAATAAATAAATAAACAGCAGGGTTCATTTAAAAATTTTAAATAGTATAAAAATTGATTATATTAAATAGAAGCAGCTTGTAAAGTGAAGAATTTGCCAATGAGAGAAATGTTTTGCATCACAAATTTTGCGTTTCGTAAAGCGAAAACAACAACACACAGCAAAAATGAGAGAACAGCACAGATATAACAACAATATATATCAATTGATTACTTTTTTTTTTATAAGACATCTAAATATTTCAGCTATAATGTAGACAATTTACCCGCTAAGCAGCTGTTGTTGTTGTATTCTTTGACTGTGTGTTGACAGAGCACTCAAATTGCGCACCGAATATCCAAGAAATGGCGGTATTTCCGGTATAAACAATTGCGATTTTTGCCTACAACTTTTACAAGCGCTATAAAAAGATTTATGGGCAAATGCATTTGTGGTATTATATTAAAAGAGAGGCCAAAAGGTAATTACAAAAACAAATAATTAAATATATAAATATACGACGAGACTCAGAAGAAAATGTTTAAGTACTTTGAAATTGCGACTGGGATATTTATAAATGCGTGTGTGTGAATGTTTGTGCGTGTTTGTGGGCTTCGAGTGCTTTAGGCATACATATGTGCGCTTAATTATTCAGTTCTTAGACGGACTTAATTGACTTGGCGTGTGCGGAATACTTAAGAGGTTACACTAGCCGGGTTGCTTCACTTACCCATTGCCATCCTGATGCAGGCTGCTCAGCGAGGCGCCACCGTGCGGCGGTGTCGATTCATGCAACGGTCTTATTAGAATTGTGCTCGTCTGAAAGTCATTTAGTTTTGTGAGCTTAAATATTTGAATAACATGCTCAGCTTAACACGCACCTGGGATGGCGGCGAATCCGGCGAGGAGTCGCGATTCTCATAAATATTAACATCCGCCTCAATGCTGCGGCCATAATTGGCGGCCAGCTCGTGGCCATACAGCAGCATATCATCGGCCAGTTGACTCTCCATGGACTGATCGTGCGTAGTTTCGGCGCCCGTGCACTCCTGTTCCGGCTGTGTGGATGTGGTTGAGGGCGGCGTCGGCGGCGTGGGACGCGGTGAGGTGCCCTTGCACTGCATCTCGCGGCGACAATGCTCGGCGCGCGCTATCTCCGCCGCCAGCCAGGAGGGCAGTTCCGGCAGCAGCCAAGTCAACGCCTGCCGCAGTCCCAGCATGATGTGCTGTGCATATCAAGAAAAGCGTGTCATATTACATTTTCGGTAGCTATAACATGAAAGATAGTTGCTGAGTATATTCTATTTTAGAAGCTACATGTCAAGTTTTGATGACTCAAGCTCCTAAAACCTACGAGATTTACTAAAAGAAACATGATTTCGATATTGATTTTTAACATTTGCTTGGAAAAGGGGCAAGTTATCGATCATCCGAAACAATCTCGTACTCGCCACTAGGAGGACATACCTTCAAAATTTCAATGTATATATATATCGCTTATTGATTCTGTGATCGACAATACGGAGACGGACAGACAGAGCGCCATACAGGCGAACGGATACGGCTAGTCCGACTATTCTATTGATTGCTTCTATTTATATTCAAATACCTGTATCAATCTCAATTGGTGTGTGCCTTAATTACTAATCAGTCAGTAAGTCAGGACAGTTGGGATATAAATCCGCAGTGAACATACCTCCAGTGTTACTATTAATATTATAGTTTGTGCAGTGGTCAATCCAGGCCACAGACGAGACACCTGGCCGGACAGGCCAATCAGTGCACAATTGACAATAACCGCGGCCAGCGACAAAATGCTCAACGCATTCTGCCAGGTGCCAATGTTGGCCACACGCTGTCCAAACGGTCGCTGATGCACATGCGCCAGCTTGAACGCATCCGAACGTATCTCCATCAGGTTGTTAATTAGCGCACAAATCCCGGCCAGCGGGAAGGCAGCCGAAAAGAGCACCACATAGCCCATCTGGACCAACATCTCCAAATGGTCCGAGAATGTGCCATCGTACTGAAAAAAAACACAAGTAAAACATTATTCAAAATAATTTTACTTTAAGATTTCACGTTTTAATAAAATTTAAATAATTGATTTTGGATTTTCCTTTTATTTTTTATTTAGTTTACTTTATGTATTGTAAGATCCTTTATTCACAGACATGCAACAACATCCACAATTTTTGCAAAAAGATACATTATTTTCATTCAAATCTTGCTTTGATTTCTAGATTAACTTATTATTTCATTTATTGTGTATAATACATTTCCTGTACGAGGGTTTTCATAGATCTCTTACCTTATATAATGAGCTCTCAATCTCGGCCTGCCCAATGTTTCTCTTGCTTGCCGATTGCTGCTGTTGCTGCTGTTCCTGTTGTGCCACAGTTTTGGGCGTGGCAGCTGCCTCAGACTTAAGCTTCTCCTCGGCGGTGGCCAATTCCTCGGCTAGACTACGATTCACATGCTGCGTGGGACTGAGAGCGCCCCACATATTAAAACTCAGCTTGGCGAGCTTCCATTGCTCCAACACATAGGGTATAGCCGATTCGCGTAAATTGCCAATTATTTGCCGGGAGATGAGCAGGCCAGCCAATTGCTGCAACATGTAGAAGAAGCAATTAAAAGTGATGGAAAAATGCAATCTATTTAAATCCACCCACCTCTTTGAGTTTATCCTCATCGCGCAGATAGAAGGCAATGTAGAATAGCGAGAGAAACGAGTTGACAAATTGAAATAGCGCCACTTTGGCTATCAAATGATTCTCGTACTTCGATTGCAGGCGATAGTTTTCTATATAGATAATTCATTAGAGTTTCTCCATATGGCTTAATTGCTTGAGCAAGCTTTTACCTCTGTCATTTAGCCAAACGGCCAGCTTAAAGTAGGCCTCATCCATCAAGGTAATGGCACCAGCCAGCAGCACCTTGGGTATCACACTCAGGCAGCAGAGGACACTGTCCTCCGGCAGCTTGGAGTCCCACCAATCCTAACGCAAGTAGAAAGAAAAATAAAAAAGCTAATGAGTGCTTATTTACGCTAAATTAACCAACTTTACTTTGGGTAAGAAGAGGCAGTGGGTAGCCTTATTATTAACAATTAATACATCATTTCATTTTGCCAGCAATTTAATTAATACACACGCACTTCATTTACCAAATCGAAGATTAATTTGATTACATTATGATATATCCGTTGTGTGTGAGGCTTGGCAAGGACTTGCCTTTCGTTTTTGTGTTCAACTTTGCGGTTCTGGGCATGGGATCAAACTGACATGTACTGTCTCCGGGGCTAACTCGCAACAATTAAATGGCACTTTTCTGCGCAGACTAGCCAATATGAAGAATAATTTTAGACTATAAGATACCCTCTAGTAGAACTGGATACACTAAATTTGGTAAATATACGAGAAATATTTTCAATGTTGGCGCATAGTTTTTCATGTATATACCATTATTTGAATTATTGATTCGTGTATTTAGGTAAATAGAAGAGTTTTAAAATTTGTATTTTAAGTTAACTAAATGTTTTGCATATTTGAGCACAGCTCCTCCTTGCATTTGTCAAATTATTTCTATGCAATGCCCTTGACAGGGATTACAATATACCCTTTGGCCAGTCATTTTGCTGGGTATTCATAGCACACAAAAAACCATAAACCGGCTTTCATTCTGCACAAGAACAAAGGCTGTTTGCGCCTTTTAAACTGCCTTCACTTCCCTGAGTGTGCGCGTCTGTGTGTGTGAGTGTACGTGAGTGTGTTTTGTGCTTTGGTTATATGTGTGCGTCTCTTTTGTCTTGTTGCATAATTTTCAACTTAATTAGCAGCTTGTTGTCGCAAGGTAGTTGGTTAAACGACCAACTGAATTTCATAATTTACGCAGCTCGCAGCCAAAAGCAGCCTAGGACTAAGCAAGGACAAAGAAAGGAACAAAGGACAGCCCATAATGAATGACTAATGTCTGCAATACGCTTGGTGCATTTTAATTATAATGTATTACATAAAAAAAGTAAGTAATTCAGTCGACAACAGATGTTGCTGATCCATTCATGAAGAATTGCAGTTGAGAAACTGAACAGAAATCTTTTTGGAAAAATTAATTCAGCACAGATATGATTTCTATAAATCAAAGAGAATTTAAGCGCTTAGTTTATATTATCTTTTATTTAAAAAAAAATTTAAATATGTATATGTACATCTATATATTAAATAATAGCTTGCCTTTGAGCTTAAAAGTTTACCCTTTTTCTATTATATATGCAATATTATATATTTTAATATATATATATATATATATATATATATACATATATATGCATATATAAAAAACTTTAAGATGTAGCGCTGTCTAAGGCCATTAACTTTTATGCCATCCATTAAAGCTTAACTGCAATAAATATCTTTTTAAGCTCTTCGGTGCAACACGCACAGCTTCAGCCCATGTACCTGACGTTTGTATTAGCAGCTCGAGCACAGCGCATTAAACCTGGCCTCACCTCACAAAACAGTTAGCTGTCACTTGGCCACACAGGTATTTAGCTCTTTTGCAACACTGGCCAACCTGCTGCACGTGACAGCCCAACACACACACACACACACACATGCAGAAACAACTGACGTGCCTCATTATCGCAACTAAATGTTGCACTTTGTAAAGCTTAAATGTCATTGTCCAAGGTCCAGTTAGCCGGAAAACTTGTTATACCCTGAACCCATTGAAAATGGGTGTAGATAGCATATAACAGTTGTTAAACTGTACATACATATAAGATGCATATCTGGCATTACAAAGATATTGCAATAAGCACAGAAGTTATTTAAGAATGAATTATCTTAAGTCAAAGGCAGCGTATGGTTACGGATTATGGATTTTTTGTTATAGCAGCATATAGGGTATCTTCTAGTCAGTGTCTTGAGTTTCACTTGTTTATATTAAGCAAAGGACCATGCATGAAAAAGCAACACCAGCAACAAAGTGCATCCGACTAAAATGGCAGCTAACAACAGCAGAAATAACGAAAAACATGTCAATTGTCAGGTCAACTTGTGGATAGTCCCAGTGGACTTGGTTTCTTTCAAAAGAGGACAACGGAATGTGAAGTGGCAGCTCTTTAACACTTTTGTGTGTGTGTATTGAGGAGTAAGTTTTCATGTTGCGCTCTGTTCTAGATAAACTGATTTGAAATAAATATATTAAGCACAACTTTCTTTAAATCTGCTTTCTTTATGGATTGTCAACTCGAACAAGAGAGACTAGTTTTTACAACCTGAACCCATTGAAAATGGGTTAAAATTTATATTTTTTTAAGTTTTATCATTCAGTACATTTTTTTAGAGACGAGGTATAGCATAGCGAATGCAGCAAGTATAGCTCTCAGCTATATTCCATCTAGAAAGCTTTAAAATTTAAGAAGTGTATATTTACATACTTTAATTATTAAGTGTATTAAACTCATTCAGAATTGGCCACAAACACAGCTGATTAGGCAACTTATCCAAGCTAAGCGCCCCGTGGGTTAAAACTAGTTGTGAATTATAAGCCAAATAACAAGTGGCTTCAAAATGCGTAAGTTTCTCATAGTAATATTTGTTTTACATTGAATTATATTATTTATATATATTTATATTATATATAATATCCCAATTATTTATCCACATTGTATATTTAACATGCATGTTTATAGTTTTTTTAGCTTACACTCATTTGTATGTACAGCAATTCGTTAAAGTCTCAGTTTCGCTTAGTTGCTGCTTAAATTGATTCGCTTTTCTTTTAGCTGTCTTTACTTCTTTTATGATGAATAGCTGCTGTTAGCTGCTTGTCTTTCAATAGTGGCCGAGGGGGGAACGGGCCTACTTAAATGTTTTCTTTGCTAAAGCTATTTGTGCTTCTTCTTGCCTTTCTTGTTGTTGCTGTTATTCCAAGCATTCAATTGTGCGTAAAATATGGCGAATGTCGAGCAGTGCGTAATCCCGCATTTTGTCAATGCCAGTTTTGGGTTTCTACTACGCTTTTCTGCTACTTCTGCATATTTAAACAGTGTCCTCGCCACAGGCATCTTTTTTCTTCTTGCCTGCTCAACATTTTAATTAATGTCAACTGACAAGTCTCTGTGGAGTGTGCCTTAAAAAAAATAGGTATGCAAATGGTTGGCCAAAAGGCATTTTGAAAATGTCTAGCAAAAGCGTGTGGGAAAAGTTTTAATTAAAACATGACCCGCAGATTCGTGGAAAATGTAAATAACCACTTGTTTTAGCCAGCTAGAACTAAGAACTGCTTTAACTGCTTTCCATGTTATGGGAATTTTTCGTATTGTTTCAAAGAACTTTCTAAAAACTCAGCTATAGTATTTGCCAACACTAGCTTACAAACTCATATTGACTTCAATCCGACAGTCATTTAAAATTTAAATAATTAACTAACATTTTTGTTTACACTGTTTTTTTTTTCAGTCAAAATTCGTTTGAATAATTACCTAACTCTGCTTTTAGCATCTGAAACGTCATTCAAGCAGATCAGAACTTTATCAACAATGTTTGATTAGAATTATATAAGCACTTAATTATTTTTAGCTCTTATACCAAGCCTATTTCTAATGCCCGTACAAAACCAATTGAATTTCGTTTCAATTCTGGTTCATTTATATTAAAAATATTTTATATTTCTCATCCTAGCAGTAAAAAGTGTTTTGATTGTTTTCACACACAAAATCAAACCTCAAAATGTTATGGTAATAAACGACCAATAAAATTCGTATTATTCGGTCTGGCATTATGGCCGAGTACTGCGTGTTAATAATGACATGATAATAAGTTCTACTTCAAGACGAGCACGCATAAAATATAAAAGTTGAAATGTGAGCACAACATGTTTATTACTAATAATAATAAGGTTAAAAAAATGAATAAAAACCTTGTGCAAATTATACATGCATTGAGCAATTCCTTTGTCGGGTATTTTATGATGATCCAGCCAATCCTGTGGAAAGAAAGAAACAACAAACAAACGGAAAAGAAAACGGAAAAGAAAGAAAATAATTCAATGAGGCGTGATGTATGATAAATAACGTTTTCATTTCATTTGATTTTCTGTTACTGTATTTGTGTTTCTTTATTGGCAATGCACAAAAATGAAAGGAAACGAAACGAAAATAATAAAAAACAAAAACACAAGCGACAAAAATGGTGTGCGCATAAAAAGTCAAATACAGCAGCACGAAGCAAACGGAAGCCGGGCAAATAAGTGTGAGAATGGGTGCTGTGTGTGTGTGTGTGTGTGTAGGTAAGTATGACTGCTTAATGGGCGTGTCTGTGTGTGTACTTGTTTGCGTGTGCTCGTAAAAGCGCGAAGAGCAACAACAACAGCGCTAATGAAATGCGAAAGGATACCGTTAAGCAAATTGATAAACACGCCCCACACGCAGGCACTAGAATAAACACACACACATATAAACGCAGCCCTTCGACTCACACACACACACACACAGATTAGCGGGGATCGGGTTTATCATAAGTGTAAAACAATATTAATTATACGCGCTGTGTGATAATCGTGCAAATTGCTCGAAAGGAATATTTAATTTGTAATACCCTTGCAATAAGAGTAATGAGACGAGACAATGACAATGACAATGCGTGAACTACTGTTAAAAAACAGCTACAAAAATAGAAAATAATTTACGAAGCGTTTTATCTATTAACTACATTCAAAGCCACTTAGGAATACGGACATGTGGATAATATAAACACTTCTGTTAAATAGATACTGTGTCTGTTGAAAGATGGATAAAGAAAGATGGACAATGAGCTTCATTATCAAAGTGTATATATTTTCGAGTAACTGGTAATTACGATAACAGCGTAACTAATTAATAATGTCAATATTGCATTTATAACAGAAACTTTTGCTATAACACGACAGGTAGGGTATATATATAGAGCCCACGCTCTATCAAATAGACAAAGTCTAAGTTTCATTAAAGTATTTAATAAAAAATGCTCTCTATTGTTTTGCAAGGGTATCAAGTAGTCGGTAAACCGAAATATGTGCTCTTTTATATATTTAATGCTTCACTCACCTGGAAGCGCAGCATGAGAAACATCACAGCAAACACCATGCAGAGGCACAGTCCAATCACAGGAAAGCTGACCAGATAGCGAAAGGCGCGTCGCTGCCAAGCAGGCGCCTCCTTCGGCTCCAGGCGACCCGTCACATTGTTCTCCTCCAGCGGACCCTAAAAACACAGCAAATCAACGGCTTAGTCAGGCAATTTGTGAGGTAATCAATGCCAACTCACCTTATAGAGGGGCCTGGGCGGCTCAAGCAGTTCTGGGGGCGTGGAAAGCGTGCCCCAGCGAAAGGCCAGCTCCACGGAGTAGCGTTTCCAGGCCTCCAAATACAGTGAAGCCCAGGCCACATTGAACAGCGAGAATAGCACATGGCCCATATCCTGAGCGGTTTGACCCTTGCCCCACAGTATGCAGTAAAGTATGGTGCCAAAGACAGCGGGCACGCCCAAAGCGCAGGTGTAGTGGCCCAACCAGGCAAAATACAGTGCGACCTTAACGCCAAAATAGGCTGCTATGTCATCTGAAAAACAAAAAAAGAAAAGTCAAATATGCAGGAAAGACAGCTCTGCTCGGCACGCCGAGGTTTAAATACCCTAATAGCTTTACGACTTATTTGAGGGGAATTGCGAAACGGAGATTGAGGAAGTTATCTTGGAAAATAAAAAGTTATTTTTAATGTAATTCTAACTTCTTTTCCTCTTCTATATGATATAGTCAGACAGATGTTAGATAGGATTTGTCAATATTTAAGATTAAAGATATCTTGAATAAAAAACAAGTTTTTAAGCCAAGATTTATATTATTATAATATTTGACTGATCTTTATTATGATTTTTTTTTTCAATATATCTTTAGTCATGCTGAAATTTTTTAAAATGAATTTAAATAAATATTTTTATATAGGCTAATCTTTTTGAATCTTAAATTTATTTCTAGTCAGACCTACCCAGCGGCTGCGGCGCAAAGATCTGCTTGACCCAGTGCGTTTGGAGTTGTGTCAAGGACCGCGTCTCGTGCAGTGGAAAGACCTGTGTGATTAGACCCGACTCCTGCCAGGCGGCGACAATGCTCTGGCCCTCGGCGACTGTGGCGCGTCCCTGCAACGCATCAATATCGCTGCAACCGGCGCGTAGGCCTTGCAGCACCTGCAACACCAGCCACTGGCGCTCCTGGGAGGTGAACAATGCGGTGCTGCCCACATCGCCGCGCAGCTGCTGGAAACAGTGACTCTCGCGGGTGGTGAACTCACGAAGTGCGCCGCCCAAATCCGGACGTAGACGTTTCGGCAGACGTGCCTCCTCCGCCGCTTTAAACAGGCTGCGGAAATAGCAGTTGATTAGGGTTTAGAATGATTCGGCTTAAAAGATAAATGGAACTCTGGTAAATTAGTATTTAAAATACTCAATCAAATGAATTTAATTTCAAATATTATTATGGTTTATTTTTTTAAATTTTTATTTGCTCTATTAAAATAAATATATATATTTTTGATTATTGTCAATTATATTTATTCCACTTACACATTAACTGGCGCGCTCACATAGAAGGCATTACGTCTGGAGCTCTCGTGTGCCTTAACCTGAACTAACAGTCCCAGACCAGCTGGGGGCTGAGAGCGTATGCGGGCCAGTAGCCAACGTAGTGCCTCATCTGGCGCATCCTCGGGAAATTCAATGACCACATCGCATTGTGTGGGTATTTTGTTAAGCCAAAGGCGACGCGGGGTCATTAAATGGCCGGCATAGGGCACTTTGCGGCGTAGTTGGCGGGAAGCTGCAAAAGAAATTCAAATTAATTGCTAAGTTCAAAGCATAAAACCTGTAGGGTATACAAAAATGTTTCCTATCCTATTTAAAAGCACACTCTAAAAAGTTTATATCACAAATCAAGTTTGTAACTAAAAGTTAAAATCTTGGTAACAAACTGGATGTTTGTAGCTGTTGTCTCTAGGAATGGATAATTTCATGAAGTATTCTAAACGAATACTTCGTGCATTGCCTAAAGGAATCTTCTATTCACACATTTGCATAGTTATAGGGTATAAAAAAATGAGTTACAACAGTAAAAAAAGTTAAAACATTTTGAATGGTATATTCTTAACGAAAAAATCTTTAAAGCACGTATTTGGCAATACATTTTTGTTGCTGTTTTATTTAGACCTAGCGAATGCACATTTATAGACCGCAGCAAAAAGCTCGAAAAGCGGCTGATGATATAGTAGAATTTTGTAGGTAACAATGGAAAATTGGCGACCGTGCAAACTGCTTTTAATGCAGCTAGCGCAAAAAAGCAATAAAACCATCAGATGCAAAAAAAAGCACAGCTGCAGATACGGATGCAGATACAGCTACGAGGGGTGTCCTTTAAGTTTCAGGAGCAAAAGCAAACTTGTTAAGAGCTTGTAAGCAAAGACTACAATTGGAATAATATATAAATATTGTTGTCGAAGATTAACAGTTTTTAAACAGAAGTAAAGAAAGAAAACTATATCAAATAGCTGCCATAGGAACTATCAGTTGAAAGAGAGGTTCTTGTATGGTTCTTGTATGCTTATCACGATATCTTGACCAAACTTTATACTATGCTCCTTGTGCAAAAACTTATTTACATTGGACCACTTTATCATGCAGCTGCCAAAGAAAGAATCCATCGATAAGTAGGTTTTTGTAAGGAATTCTTTTTGTTTATGAAGATATTTTGACCAAACTCGCATTTATATGATTCGCTATGATACTTATACGGATCACTATATCATATAGTTGCCATAGGAACGATAGGTTAAAAAGTTCTCGCCTAAATAACTTTTTTTGTTTGTGAAGATAACTAAACCAAACACACTTTTTATTAGTTTCACTACGCTTCTTTTATATGAATTATATGTTTTTAACAACAGACAACTTCATGTAGCTCAAGGGGAAAAATTAGGCGCAAATGTATTTCTTGTATTAATATTTTTCTTTTCTTTAAGTCATGTTCGCCAATTCAGCTATTACAAGCTGCACAATTCTTTTTAGAGTACCATAGACCCATAGAGTTCCTTTTACACAGGGGTATCTAATCTTCCTTGAGCCGTAAATATACGTTCTTTATGCTTGTTTCGAGCAAATATTGTTAAAGTCGCGTTTTATTATTTATAAAAAAGCTCTCGAGCTTATGTGTCAAGGAGCGGCAAGAGCCCACATGACATACATACATAGCTCAAATATGACACAAAATGCCGCACAGCCTGCAGTTTGGGGTATTGCATAACCACTGCAGGTACAAAAGACGAGCAAAAGGAGGGGCGGGGGCAAGCTAACAAACAAAAAAATAAAGGTAAATAACGAACCGCAAAAATTTGCCACAACTTTTAATTAGAGAAGGTGGCAGCCCGCTGCAACGAACACAACAATAAAGAACACAACAACCACAACAACAATAAGTGACAAAAAACTTGAGCTCTGCCATTTGCCCACCCGCTGGAAATGTGAAAAGCAATGCTAAAGCCAACAGAAAAAACGCAACAACAACAAAAAACTTGAATAATGACAGCAACGAAAGTCACGACATGCAAAAAGCGAACCAGAAGGAACTGTGTGCCTCCGACTTTGATATCTACAGCACCATTTGGCAGATACGCGAGGTCGTAATTAATAATGAGAAAAAGTCAAGGCCTGGTCCGTAGCTGATAGCAAGCTAGAAACTTGCGGCAAAAGTCAAACTCAGTTGCATTTTGTTTATCAACAGCTTTCACTCCTCATTAAACAAATGACAAATGCAAGTGGCATCCTTTAATGGCTGCATCCATGGTTGCCAAGGTTAATTTGGGTCAAGTGTCAGCGAGCTTATTTGTGGTTCACTTATTGTAATAGATTGGAAAAGGAAAGTTATGGAAGCGTTTGGTTCTTTATGACTTTAAGCTTTTAAGTGTTGGCTTTCTCGTAAATCATTTTCTAATAAAAAAAAACTATAGTTAAAATGGTTGGTATATTTAGTTAAAAACCTTTTCATTTTCTTAGATTTAGATACTGCACTTTATCAAGTAGTTATCCATTATAATAACTTGCATATTGCTGGCCAATTGCAACACGCAGCTGTCAGGAATTCGTCATAATTTTTAAGTTTAATAAGGTACAATGTATTTATTTTCTTATTAATCAAACGACTTTTAAGCTCGTTGTTGCCATTTGTGTATTTTGGGTTACATAAAAGTATGAAGTTAAAAACAATATTATAAAATTTAATTCAAAAGTTATCAAACTAAGCACAAATTGGCAAACAGCTTTGCTTAGTACAAATAGTAACAAGTAAGAGGTTCTAGTCGGGAGCTCCCGACTAGGGGATACCCTGAACCCTCATATTCCAACACCAAATGCAGCGCGCGCTTATAGATAGAGAGTAGCGGGGAGGTGGCGATAGGTATAAAATGAAAGATAATCGATATATATATACTTTTCTAGAAGCTACATGTCAAGTTTGGTAACTCTAGCTCTTATTATTTACCAAAATTGCTTAAAAAACAGGATATCGATATACATTTTTATCGATTACTTGGAAACGGGGTAAGATATCGATTATCGGAAACAAACTCGATCTGCGTAGGAACTAGGAGCACCTACATCTAAAATTTCTCTAGCTCTTATAGGTTCTGAGATCCTTGCGTTCATACATACGGACGGACGGACGGACGGACGGACGGACAGACAGACGGACATGGCTAGATCGACTCGGCTATTAATGCTGATCAAGAATATATATACTTTATGGGGTTGGAGATGCTTCCTTCTGCCTGTTACATACATTTGGATTTTGCACAAAAACATAATACCCCTTTTACCCATTTTTAATGGGTTCAGGGTATAAAAAGTGTAGCTAATTCATTATCAAATTTTAACCTCTTAACCAGACCATTAATCGGACCTTTTAACCTAACCATTTAAAACTGACAATCTGAAGAGACTAAAAAAATTTCTTAATTTTGCTGAAAAATAACTTAATTAGCAAAGCTGTTTGTCATGCAAAAATACTAGCTTTATAATTATTTGGACTCATTTCAATTTTGCATAGAAAACTGAATCCTCAGTGTTAAGTTATTAAATAAACATGCACGGTTCAACACGTCCACTACTGAGAACTGATCTTCTTAAGAAAGTTCTGACAGAAATTTGCGTTCTTTTACAGAATTTTTCTATAAATATAAGACTATATTTGCTTTCAATCTATATGCTACATTATGATTCCATGCATACTTTTGAAACATATATCCTGCTCTGTTTTTTTTTAGGTCAGTAAAATATATCTGGGCACTTCATAAAAAAAAATAGTTTCTTCTGATTAATTTCAAGCCTAATCCCAATAAATATTATGTAATACTATCAAATCAACTGAACATTTTACGGACCCGAAACGCATTGCCGTATGCTTTACTCCTGAAGCCCTACATTAATCTTTCACAGTAACTATTCACTATGTGTGGGTGATCCCATTGCGGGGAGAGCAGCTACGCGTGTCTGTGTGTGTGTTTTGTGTGTAATCCCTTCATTGTCTGCATTTTATGAGGAACGCGTGCGGTTCGTGTCGCCAATAAACTTTGTTGCTCCTATTTGGGATTGGACCCTATGCGAGAAGCATATTAAATTCGCAAGCGGATATTTTGCATGCTCTTTGGGCGGGTTTATTGGCTTAAATTTGCATTGATAATTTGCTCGGCGGTTGGCAACACAAATTTACAGATGCGGGCAATGCGCAATAAAATTAAACATTATTCATTGTATGTACAGGCCGGAATTACACATTTAAAGCTTAAATAAAGATACACACATATATGCTGCATACATATTTATGTGTAAATCTGTGCAGAGACACAGTTTGCTCCGATTTTATTTATGGAATTAATTACCGCGCTTTGGATTTTGTGATTTATATATATTTATGCTGAAAATAGCAATCAGCGGCTCCCGCAAGTGGGCAAACTCTGCGAGCCTAATGGGTTTTATAAATTTATAAATTTTCGGCTCATGGACCCTGGTCGCTAAATGAGGCGAGGTCGATAAAGATTGCAATCCATCTAAATGAGTTTTGTGTATAAATAGCTGCACCTAATCTAACTGAAATGCCAAACTCTTATTATGCGAATTTCAAGATAATTAGGGCTTTTATGCCAGGCTTATTTTGAATTATTTTTAGAAGGATTTTAGCTTGAATTCACTTAAGGACTTTTTAATAAGCTAAAGGTATTATTTAGCTATATCTATATCAGCTTTTGTCCTGACTGACTGACTGATTGGTATCTGAGTGTCAAAATTACAAGCGGGAGGTCACCAGTTCAAATTCGGCAGCAATAGTAATAATACATTTATCAAGAAAAATGGTCAAAATATCTTGAAAGTCAATTATTATTTTTACCGAAATAGTGTTCAGATCCGACCAATGTACTGCCTGCAACCGATATTTTGATAATCATGCCCTCTACGAGGATATTAAAGGGAACCCATACCAGAAACTGCGCAACTCTTTATGTAGACCACAGTCGACACCAGCTACAGTTGACACTCCCACTGACATCGCTGAAAAGTGCCAGCAAATGCGTTCGTCTGTTAAATCAACAGCAACTGGAGCTGGCAGGCGGCAGGGTAAAGCTGCCAGCTGGAAGCTGTGCAACTGTGCCCTGAATAATTAATGAAATCGGCTCTGAGGCGGGCGTGTTGAAAGCGCATTGAGGCGGAGCCGAGCGGAGCCTTGGCTGCCTCCAGGCTCGAGGCACGCGGCACGCAATAAGGGGGGTGCGAGTGCGTAATTTGTAAGCGTTGCGTAAGCCCAAAAGCCGCTGGCCACATAGAAGCGCAAGCAAGCAGCTCCCAACCCCACCAAGAAATGGCTCAAATTTAATCAGTTCCTGGCAACAACTAGCTTAAGCCCGTGTAATTGAGTGAGCCGAGACCGTTGCGAACATACTCGGAAGCACTGTGAAAACAGTTTGTGTTTTAATTAGCCACGCGCTGATGACATTGACGAGCGTCTAAACTGACGAAAGTAACTCATTAGCAATTGCGCACTTAGCGCAATATGCTCTAATTGACTAAACGAGTTTAATTGAAATCAAATGATGAAGTTTTCACCATTATGTTGAGCGCATGTCGTGAGTCCGACAGTTACGAGTCAAGATAGAATGAATCGTTATAATCAGGTTTTCGCATTGAGTGCATACAGATCTAACGCATTTTGATATATCGTAAAAAACTCGTTTTCTATATATTTATAGAATCTAGAATCTTAAAATTTAAGTTACACTTATTAATACAATATTTGCAATATATTTTAAATATTAGTCACAAACATTCGCCTGATTTGATATAATCCAACTATTTCGTTTAAGTTAAATATATAGTATATTTAATATATGTATTGCTAGATTATATTAAATATATGTATAGCTAGAACTCGTAACCTGTCGCTCATCTTTAAGTCAAGCTAATTAGCTTTTCGAGTCAGCTATTCAGAAAATCGGGTTCACACTGCCTAGGCACATGTGGACAGGGGTACAAAGCCCAAAACTGTAGCTAAAACTAAATTTATGAGGGTGTCAGCAGGGACTACCAAAAGCTTAGATAGTAAAGTTCCAATTTCTGCTAACAAGTCGAACCAAAGTCCAGCTTAAGTATTTATAAATAGGAATTCAGCAAGCAGCCTTAAGACCTCTTAAAAAACAACTTGTGCTAACCGCTGTGCAGCCGTACTTGAAATATTGCTTTAAATAATAATAAAAATAAAAAGAAAGTAGAAAGCTAGTTTATGATATCACTTTTAAAAAAACATAACTTTTGTTATGACATATATTTTTATGTAAGTACACATAAGCACAAATAAAAATGTTATCCTTAATATTATGAAAATAGCATTGAAAGGCTACATTTTAAAAGAAAGAAACTAAAAACAGAGACTGAAAAAGAGTCAGCGATTGATAACCAATAAGAACTTTTCAGTGAAACTAAAATTATTAAAAATCGCATAGAAAGGCAATTCACGGAAACAGAAATTATAAAAGAAAAAAAAACTATTCTAGTTAAGAAAGCTGATCTTAACGATATCCTGCAGCTGTATGCATAGAACATCCAACCATATATCACTAACAAAAATAACATAATTTTTGTTATGAAATATACATATATATACATATATTATCAAAATCGCATTGATAGGCTACACCTTAAAAAGAGAACGAAAGTGAACATAGAGAAAAAAAATAAGCTGAAAAGAGAAAGCGATTAAAGGAGAGACGGCAAAAGATTCAACGATTTAGAATGGCGACTTACGGAAGCAGAAATTTGAAAAGAAGATAAACTATTTACTATTAGTTAAGAGAGCTGAGCCAAACGATATCCTTTACGTAATTTCAATACAAATCATATTATTTTCTTCGCTTTGTGGAAACTTGTCAGAACAATCGCCCACTAAAGCTATGCATATCCACACACACACACACACCCAAACACACACACCCACCACTCACAACACGTAGAGATATGATATTCAACACTTGACATTGTCCGCCTTAACTGTCACGCTCTATTCAGCCTGTGCACTGCTCCATACAGAAATGTAATTAATTTATGCTGACCAAGCGTTAGTCCTTGTTGGACCTCGTTTAATTTCTGCAAGAGCACCCAACTTCAGGCAACTAGGAAGGGACAGTTGGCAGCCACACAAAGAGGATGCCACATTAATCACTTGGAAGAGTTCAGTGCATCAATAAAAATGTGCCACAAATACCATTAAAGGACAACTAAGCTGAAGTGGTAGGTCACAGTCACCGGTCTCATGTTGTCTGGACAACCGACAACCGACATCAATTTGCCAAACGGCTTTATGGTGCCCATGTGTAAATCTAGGGAAAATAACAACAACGAAAAGACTGTAAAAGGTTGTCACGTCATCTATTTAATATTTGAAGAGTACGAGCATTAGAGGGATGCAGGACAACGAGAGTTAAATAAAAAGTGAAATCATGAAATCACTTTGAATTTTAAAACACGTAAGTAATTCAGAAAAAGAACAGAAATTCAAAGAGCTTGCAAAAGTAAAGTAAAATTGTGTGCTATCAAGCCAAAAGTTAATCAAAATAATGATAGTTTGTAAAGGAGATACTGGGCTACTGAAAGCCTTTAAAAATCCCTAATACTTGATGGGTTTTTTGACAGTAAAAACCTATTTAGATTCCTATGCATTAAGGACAATGTATATATAGCTTAACGGCATTTCCCGACTAAGATCATCATTAATTTTTCTTACTTCTTCGTTTACCAATTTCTACAAATTCAAAACTTAAGTGTTCAACAGTCCCAAGTTCATGTTGACTTTTCGTTTATTTTGACAAAATTATTTAATGTCAAATTTTCAGCTGGGATTCCTTTGGTAAATTCTTTAAATAGAAAATATACTTTATATATCTTATGTATTGTCTACATTTTTCGCTCGTAATATTTACTTTTTTATGCGCTGCGTCCACAAATTTTACAACCTCCCTCATTTTGTTATTTAAATGGTTTGAATGATGACATTCTGCGACCAGCAGAACACTTTACAGATTATAATCTACAAACTATTTCAATTAAAGATACTCAGTTTTCTGATTATACTTTTCTATTATTTCTATCTTGCATGTCACTTTTCAATGCTTGCTTTCAGCTCAAATATTTTCATTCTTTAACACTCTACTGTCGCCAGCCTTGGGCTCAATCAAACACTTGGCAATAATATTTGCTGGTTCACAATTCCCCAAGCAGCGTCAAAGCTCGCCACCGTATCTTCTGTGTAACCCTTTAGTGGACATATTTTATGCAAAGAATTTTTATAGCCACGCTTTTTTCACACTTTCAGCACTCTGACAACTAAAACCACTCAAAGTGTCAAAACGCCCAGCAGTTAGACAGCATGCCACCCCCCGAAAGGGGCTCTTAGGGGCTTAAGAGTGCGGCGCGGAGGGAGGCAGGTCATCATACAAAAGAGACTATGTCGACTTTAGAACGAGTGATGTCAATTTATTGATTGGATCTGCATATATAATTGAAGCGCACAATTGAAAATCAAAGTAAAACCGAGAAGGGGGAACAAAGTGGCAAAGCTGTGATGCTATCTACGTCATCTATGGAATAGAAAATGGACATAAATATAAATTAGGTTTGAAAATGGGCTTTAAGGCAAAAATAACTATGCAAATTGTTAGTATAACAGCAAAACTTAAAAAAAAATATTATGATACTATGAATTTATTCAGAAATTAATATGTTTTTGATATATTCGACTTTTTTAATCTCTGAACCCTTTATGTAACAGGCAGAACGAAGGAGCTATGAACCTATAAAGTATATATATTCTTGTCGATCTAGCCAAGTCCGTTGTCCGTCGAAATCCTGTTTTTTGAGCAAATCTCTTAGGCTTTTAAATCTGGAATCTCCAAATTTGACATTAAGCTTCTAAAACACTATTTACAGATCAAGTATCGTGCACTTCAAAGATTTCTCTCTATCTAAAATAAACCTTGTAGTAATCCCCTACTAACACGCGCTCAAAATAGATATTAAAGCTGCTCAGCAGAAATGTCGCCTCGACGAGCGCTTGAAGAGCTTAATGAGCGCTGACGGCGGCAAGTTGCAAAAGTTTCGACAATGGGCAAGCGGTGTGTCCCTGTCGTGGCTCTGGGGAAAAGATCTGCGAGTTGGGGTCTCCGTGCAGGCTGTTTGCGAAAACTTTGACGACTTGTGCAAAATGCAGCAGCCCATTTCAATTTCCAAAAGCGAAATTATGCAGTTGGCAGAACAGCAACAAAAAAGGGCAAACTATATAAGGAGAATAATAGAAAGGCTAAAGGCGAAGCAGGATGAATATTGTAAAATCTGAATGAGGACTTTTTAGCATTGAACTTGGCTCTAGAGAAAAATTTTAATTAAAAAATTCCAAAAAAATTTTAATTTAGTTTGGGTTTTATTTGGCAGCTTTATGTAAAGATTCAAAGTTTGAACGATTTGAATATACATTAAAGTTTCATTATGACAAAACGCTGAGATCATAAATTTGTAAAAAAGACTTTTGCATATTTAATTATTTAGTTCCAGGTATAAAAAGGCAATAAAATGACGAACTCAAGGATTAAATGCCATATCTATTTCCATTGCAATAATAATCCAATTTCATTCTATATCAAAGATATTGTCAGCTTATTGTATATTCACACAAATTGTGGTGTGGGTGTGTATTAATTTTACTGAACTGAGCTAACTGTATAAGTACTTTTATGCTGTACTGTAGCCGTTTATATTGTTGGCTTTTTGGCCACAACAAGCACATCAACCTGTCAAGCGACAGCTATAAAAATTTAACAAATCATAACTGTCAGTTGGGAATGGGCTGCATATTTATTCGACGAGGACGAAAGCCTCAATATAGCCCGACTAGAAAATACCCTCTAAGTAGCTCTGAGCGATGAAAAAAAAAACATCTTCTATAACTTCTGTGAGCATGAATTCAAAAGAAATGTCGGAAGAAGTTGGGTTAAGGAAAATATATTTAATATTCCTTATTTTAGAAAATGTTTTAATTTATTTAATGCAAGTTTAAAATGTGGCATTAATAGCTTTGAAAATGCACAGTATTGCCTAACTAAATTGATTTCCGACTGAGGAATAAGCTATTAATAATTTTAAATCAACTTGAAACTCAAGTTAGAAGTTTGACATCTGCCTGCCAAGCTATCCAAATTTCACACATTTTTAATGGGTACAGGGTATAAACAAACACAACGCAAAGCTCTTGAGTGACATGAAAAGCGCTACTTGGCGCCTCATATGGCTGTCACATTAAGTATACGCATTTCACGTATACGCACATCACGTATACGCTGCGAGCCACATGTCATGTTTGTGTGTGTGTGTGGTTAACCCACAAGTTTGTGGGCATAGACGCCCACATGTCTTTCCCTGTAGGCCTTTAAACAAACTTAGTTAAACAAAATAATTATTGTTGCCAACTTCATTTGCTGAAAGCAATTAAAATATTAAAGCGGAAGCAACGTCATTTGCCTGAAATGTGTATTGGCTGAAAATGCCAAGGCTCGCAACAAAAATAATCTGCGGCACACACACACACACACACATAGGAGGCACTTTATGCATATCCTTGAGCCTAGAGATGGTTCTCATTCCCATTTTTGTACTATGCCTTCGTGCTGTGGCCTTTCACTAAGTGGATTTTCATTATGAATATATATGGGGCGCGATTTATTATTTAATTTGCACGCATAATTCGTAATTATGTCTTAACATTTACCTAACCTGGCAACTGCCTGAGTCTTCGCCTGGGCCAGCCCAGCACAGGCATTAGGACTCATTAGGTCTTGAGTGTGTTCAAACAGAGATATGATTGGAAAAACCTTTAAAGGAAACTTGACAAATTTAAGGGTGTGTTTGCGCATTTTCAGGAGCCATAAGTAGAGAAAATATATATACTAGTTATCTCTATATCTTTCTTATTATATCAAAAGATTCTCTTATGCCATTTGACAGCGCTTTCACTCAACTCAGAAACGTTTAACTTTACAACTGCTTCTTGGTAGCCAACTCAATTAGTAGGCCCCAAAATTTCCTGATTAATTGCTTTTACAAGCAATTGAACACAGTTCTCCTGAATTGACCTTGTTGTATTGCTCTTGTTTATGAGCGTGTAAGCGACGCCCACACAGCATTCGAGATACGAAATAAAAGAACATGATTGATTGCCGCTTTTAATGGCCGACGGAACAACAACAACAGCAGTTATAGATATGACAGGCCAACAGCAAAAAACTTTGTTGAGCGCATAGAAAAGTTGCGCTCTGGCCGAAAATTGGGGCCCAGCCACAAAACTGTGAGCCGCAAATCACATTTGGGCTCATTAGAGTGGTAAACGAACAACATGGCTGACATGCCCCAACCGTAAATGAAAAGAAATCCAAACCGACTGCATATTACTCTGTTCAAGCAGCTAAAACCACAATCAGCGCCAGCCACAGCATGATTTAAAGACATATATATTAGCGATTTATGGCAGTGACCGGGCTATAATTGGCTTGATTTGAAGATGAGCTGTAGGCCGATTATAGTTGGTTCAATTTAAAGACGAGGTAGCCAGCAATCTATATTACAAATTAGATAACTGGAGCTTAAGCGCGAGAGAAACCTGCTAGCATCCTGTTAACTAACAGAGCGGCGACAACAGTGCGTCGCTCTGTTGATTAACTGCACCTTAACAAAGAGACGACTTGAGATCAACTTGGGAGCAAAGCGAGACACACTAAAAGACAGCAAAATTCTACGAGCGAGGTCGAACTGAGTAAAACATTGTTTAAAGTACACACGAAGTGTAAAATATTAAATGATTAGCTGATTTAATATAAGTTGGAGTGGATTCTGATGATGGTTTTCTACTGCAAAACGTGGAGCATCCGCTTCAATGACTGCTCTGCAGCATTGGCAAGGCACACCAAGCTTAAAGTCGCTACAACAAGACAAAACGTTAATATACCCTTTTCACATTACAAACAGAATATAAAACAACTTTGGCAGCCTCGTTTAACCAAAGCTGAGAGAAGCATTTAGTATACTGAGATCTGTGCGGTCAAAAAGCCTTAGGCAATTTGCATTTATTATAATTTGTGGACTTTTTGTGGCGGCAACATTAAAGGATGTGAAGAACAGCAAGAACTGTTGGTAGATAATGCTAAAGCATCCTTGAAGCATGCTTTGGAATTTGAGGTGTGTACACGAGAAATGACTAACATGTTAAATATGTCCATATACACATGTAAGCACAAAGGATGTGCACTATGGATGAATGCGGACACTTGGACATGTGTTTAGCAGCTGAGCAAGCATGTGGAAAGTGGTAAATGGAATTAATAGAGAGAACACGCAACAGCAAACAGCACTTAAGGACCAATCGCTGACATGTTGACTTAGTATATTCGTGTACACATTGGGGGAAAATACAATGGGAAAAAATCAACAAATATTGTATGTAATTGTAAAATAATAAAAAATAAAAACTGGAGTTTACATAAAACTGAAGATAGGACTGCCAAAATGTTGCACTTACTAATATTTTGTTATCAATTAGAAATAGTTATTATAAAACATTATTATTAAAATATTCTTTTAACAGTACAAAAAATAGTTAAAAGGTTTCCTTTGGAGGTTTATAGAACACATGGCCTATTTTAATAATATTTTTGGCATAATAAAAATTATACTACAATATTTGTAAAATAATTGCTATCGATTTTTCTTAATAGACATTTATATTTCATATATTTGCCTCAATTATTTTTTTCTTCTTCCTCATCTTTAAGGATTCCCATATGCTCTATAATTTGCTCCCACTGTACGAAAATAACTTTTTCAGTTGAAATTCACTTTAACCAAACAGAAATTAAATAATTGAACGGCTCAATATACTGGAAAACGCACGCATTGCCCAATCGATTTAAAAATTGGTTACATCTACGTAAATCCGGCAGCTGGGAAATGATAAAGTGCTCGCACAAATATATGATATGAAATTTATCAGAAAAAGCGACAAAAATTCAATTGAATTAATGGTAAAGAAAAAAAAGTATACCACGAGGAGGACGACGATGACGACGTCGGAGCTGCCACATGGGGCGTATGATGAATGTCAAAACATTTTGCAGTGCAAAGTGGCGTCGCGTTCTGCGGGCGTCGTAATGTCATATTTATGGCGTGTTCAAAGCGAGTAAAAATAATCGAAATAAATTAAATTCATAGCCTACAGTTAAGCAAGAGACTGGAGGAAAATATAACGTTGCCTACAACTGGGAGTGGAAAGAGCGGGAAAGAAAGAAATTTTAAAAGAAAAATTTATAAGGAGACAGCGCTTCATTTCCTGAATGCAGACCGCGAGCCTAAATAGACTTTTAAGCTAGTTTTTATTAACTCTTTAATCAATGCAAAACTGAAATTATACATTTCCATGCTAATATGAAGTTGAACTTCTCTAATTTGAAGCATTAATAGTTGAACTCATAGAATAAACGCACCAAATGTTCATTAGGGAAATTTGAGTAATAACAGAATAAAGGAAATAGAAAAACAAACCGTTTAAAAATCTCCCCCAACTAGAGCATATATAGAATATTCTAAACAAAACTTTGATTTCTTCAAAATGTATTCGATTCGTCTTCGAGCTCAACATTCTCCATGTTCGCATTGAATGTTCCATTCCGGCAACTACTGAGAAATGCACTTGAGCTCAGCTTTGCGGGGGCGGGGTCGGGGGCGTGGGTAGGAAAGAGAGTTGCTTTTGGCTGACTGCCAAGGACCGAAAATGAGGCACATTGTACCTAGTATTCATTTATAAATACAGACAACCGAGTGCTTTGGTCGGTTTCTACTCCTTTTTTTGTTTTTTTTTTTTGGCAATTTTACGCCCCACTGCAATGGGCGAGTCGGCCAGACAAAGGGCCAGGTGTGGCAACGGATGCGGTAGCTGAAAAAGCAGTTGCAACTTCCTACGTTAGTTTTTCTTTTGTTCCCAACATGCGGTTGTCCGCCGGACATGGGCATAAAAGTACAACAATGTGAATATGCGCATGGAAAATGCAGATTGATCGGCACAGATTACCTAAGGAGTGGGCAAAAAAAAAACGATGCCAAAAGATGTTTCGGCTTAAAGTTGAAGTCAAATGTTTGCAACGCTGGCTTTCGATGCAGAAGTGGATTACAAGTGCCACATGCCCAAGCAGTTGCCTGCAGAAAATTGTTGCACACAGTTAACACATGAATAGTTAGCTGGGAATGAAAATTGGAGCACAAAAAGAACTGTAAACTAAAGTTATCAAAAGTAAATGACCTTTAGCTTAACCAGAAATTCAAAAGAAAGTTCTGTTTAGATTACAGAAAGTTATTTAGTCTAGTAAACGTAAAATGGAAATTCTGTTTAGAAATAAAAAAGTTATTTAGTTCAAGTGAATAACAAAATAATGTTTTAATATATAATTAACGAGCGAGTATTGCCCGGCCTTGCCCGTGGAACGTTTTGTGCTTAAAATTGAAGATGCCACCTTTCCACTAAATAAATGCCCGTGGGAAATTGAAATCTAGCCATCTTGATTTCCATTTCTATTTAAAAATTTGGTTCAAGCGCATTTGTCACCCAAAAACGTGTCAAATAAATTCTCACAAAGCTCTTTGAAAATAAGTTTAAATCCGATCGGATAGTAAACAAAAAACTTTCATTCACCCGTTTTCCGCCAATATTCCACTATTTTGGGTGAAATTTCCAAAATCGCTGAGACACGTATTCATAAAGTTCTTATAAGTTCTTAAGTTAAGACAAACAGTTTTATTTACAGAGATAGTATTTGTATTTTATATATTGATCTTTGCTCACTTTTGGTTAGATTTCCGAATAAAAAATGTATTTAATGCGCTTTTAATGCATGTTTCATCTAAACTCCAACAAAATATGTATCTTAGTGGTTTTTCGTTATTCATGGTTCTAAAAAGTGATTTTATGTGCTTAAAAATCTGTTTACCTGGCTGTCTAAAATTCTGAAAATTCTAAAATTATTTTTAAGCGCAATTTGGCATTGCAATTGATATTAAGAATTTCTAAGATAAAAGGTTTACCACAGATAAATTTAATATGCGAATTCCCAGCTTTAATCTAAGCAAAATACCAGCTGCATTTAAAAGGATTTTCTGTCACAGCACGAATCCCTTGACATTAAGTTAAAATTGAATTACATGCTTCGGCGGCAAATGCAACATGGAAAAGCGAGCAGCTGCTGTGCGGGTTGCATTTGTGATGGTAATCAATGAGAAATTAAAACACGAAACAGAGATGACAGGAGCCAATCGCATTAGCAGCCAATCAAAGGTATCAGGCACACCCACACACTCACACACGCCCACAAATCTACATGTGTGTGTATATAGCACATGCATACACACACTTTTGGCATGCAGTTTAACATACGCTTAACGGAAATTAAGCCGCTCTCAATGTCACAAGCTGCCGATGATCTTGATAATAATGTTGGTAATGATGTTGATAATGATGATGGGCATTGGTTTGGTGTCTGCAATTGAACTGGAAACAAATTTGGGCTTGAGTTGGTTTGGTTTGGCAAAGCGTAAGCTCAGGCATCTGCTGTCAGTCAATGCTCAAATAAAACGTAATTTAAATATATGTAGGTACACGGAAAAAAATATCACAGTTAAATAAGGTTTTAATGGTTAAATAAAATAAACCAAATGTTTTGGAACAAGGTAAAATTTAGCTTGAAATAAATCAAAATTTAAAAAATGTTTATACATATGTACGATTTTTCATAATCATATATTTTCATAAAATTCAAATAAATTTAAATTTATGTTAAGAGCTTAGGAAATGGATTTTGGAGTAAACAAATTGAGTTATAGTCTAATTCCACTAGCAACATTTACACATTTTTTCACATTTTCAGAAAATAATGGTGTTCGCCCCGAGTATTTCGTGCTTTTGCGATGATTTATCGAATTTCATTTCGATGGAAAATATGAAAGTATCATTAACATAAACAGATGATATAAGAAAGAAGGTAAGCGGAAACTTAAAATGTTAATAATCAAAGAGTTTTAAACATTTAAAGATGGCCAAATCTCGCAAAGAGTCCATAAAATGGAGACCTTACTTCGAGGCCGTATTATTTGACTTTTTGAAGGAAAACTTTTGCGACAGTTAGATAAATTAAATAAATGTTACCGACAACTGACACTTACTAATGGAATCACAGAATGTAAAGTTTGTAAATGTAACAAATGTTGACCTTAGTGGTATTAGTCTATTAAATAAAATGCTTAAAATGTGTAAAAGTTCTGATAATTATGTAATATCACATAGCTAAAACTTAATAAAAAATCGGACATTTCTGTAAAAACTATTTAACCAACATTTTGTACAGTGTATAGGTCGTAAAAGGCGTATAACAACAATATTACAGCTGTGAGCACTTGACTGAGCACCTGGCTGAGCAGATTGAGACCAGCGGCTGCAGGCAGCACACGGAGATGAAAACTCTGATGTATCAAATAGCACATAAGCAAGAGACGGCAGGGCAGAAAGGTTGCCATAGCCACAGGACAAGCATTTGCCATGCTCCACAGATCCGGCGGGGCACAAAGATATTTCAATTCAGCAGCTTGGCGGGATATTGAAAGCATTTGCATATCTAAAATTTATAGCAGTATTGCCAAAACTTTGCATTGACAACAGTTTGAAATTGAATTACAGAGCAGAACAATGCTCAAATAGTCAGCAAGAGCTGACATTATCTAAGAAGAACTATCACAAACAAGTTCGACAAACGAATTTTGAGTTTCTTGTTAAAGTTTCTTATTTCTATTATTATGTGAGTCTTTAAAACACTACACAAAACTTTGGTAGGGTTGGAGCTAGTTTTGCCATGTTTCAATCTCTTATTTCTGTCATATCAAATTTTCCAATAGCATAAATTATGTCCTATTTACACTACAATTCAATTATTAAGTAAACAATTTGTGTTTATATAAAGTTTCAATAAATTCTAGGTTTTAGACGTCGCGCAATTTTCGACTCTTCAATCATATCGAACTTCTATTATTATTTATTTTATTATTTCTATATTTGCAATAAATTAGACCATTTTATGTTTACACACATATTGAGCTGTTTTTACAAAGGTTAATTGGCTTTGTAGACGAAAACGAAATGAGATTGTATAGCTTATGAGCAATAACTACGGCTACTGTTGAACATATAAATTTCAAAAGATTTCCCCTCTCATCATTTTGCTTTTGGCTAACAAAATTTGTATGCAAATATTATTTCGAGTTGAGTTTTGGGCTCACAGCACACATATACGAATAATATGAATAAGCCGCAGGCATTCCTTCATTATCAAGCCAATGTAATCGGCTTTTGGCTTTGGTGGGACGCAGAGCAGGGTGCGGGGCTTGGGATGTGGCTCAATGTGTAAATTCATATGCAAAATATGTGAAAAATAAAAGTCGGGAGCAAGAGCACAATAGGTCCAACAATATGGCACAAGAAGCCAATGATTCACTTTGCGATAAATGGCTTTATTCAACAGCTGAAGGATTTATACATATTGAATATGCTCAAAGTCGAATCAGATGCAACGCGTATTACGATTTTTATGACTCTTCAACATTTCTTCAATAATTTGATTAAGTTTTTATAGACAACTAAATAGCGGACTTCTCGCTAGTACGCACTTGCTTTATATAGTTAATCTTTTAGTTCAACAGAACTAGTTTATTGAACTAGTTCTGCAGCTGTTGCAAGCTGCATTGTATGGAATTTCAAATTCAATTTGACTTTCCCAAGGATACTTTCACTTGAGTACCAAAAAAAAATGCATGCAATGTTGACTCTTCTTTGTCTACAGTTCCTTTGACACAACGAGCAACAGACACGTGTATTTATATATATACTATATATACATATATATGCATGTATCTGTGCTACATAGTTTTTTATGGTGCTCTCTTTGTGTCGCATATTTGATCATTCGCGATCTAGCTTTCAAAGCGTGCAGACGTGCAGCTCTGTTCGATCGCCGCGCACAAAAAAACGTTGTTTTTTCTCTTTAAATTTCACCGTTATTCTATTGCTCGCCAGCAAGTTTCGCGCGGAGAAACGGCGCCAGACATCGGAATCTCTCTTTTGTGTCGGTCTTTCTACTACAAAAAAGTTAATTTCGTTGTGCGTATACAAACAAAATACGTGGGCCCGCTCTGCGAAATTCTGCAGAAAAGGCCCGAGGAATTTTCGAAGCAAATTTTAAATGGAAAACAATCGCAATCACATAAAACTTACTTCAAGCATATTTAAAATGACTGATTCAAATCGCGAATTTGCAAACTTTATGGCTAACCATAATAATAATTTTCCCCAATTGCCAGAGGGCAATGCGGATCAGCCCACTGCTGATAACTGCTCTATTAATGAACAACCGACCAATCCGTCACCGCGCCACTTGCTAATACAGCAAAAAAAACGCAAGCTGCCCAACTCTCCAGCTTTAAACATAAAAAAAACAGCTACAAACAATAATAACACCATCAATGCCACCAATGCTACCGCCGCCAACAACTCGGCACTAATCGACAATAATCCTTTAGAAGGTAACCCATTCGCCATTCTAGCAGAAGATGAAACTCCTGATATGGATCTAGATGAGTTATATCCTGGTCTTGTTCCACCTCAAAACCATATCCTCGAAAGTGAGCTTCCCAGTACCAGTGCCGCTGCTGCCCGCGCACGGTTAACTGCCGGATCCCAGTCTAACAATAACACTCCTGGACACACAGCCAAAAAAACCTCGAAGCCGCCACCTATTGTCATTCAGGACGTAGTCAATCTTCAAGAGCTTTTAATCTGTATAGAAGAAGCTTGCGATTTGGACAACATTGAAGTCAAATCCTCGATGGGAGGAATAACAAGAATTTACGCCAAAGATTCTGAAAGCTATCGAGCAACTGTTCGTCAGCTAAACGCATATAAAATTGAGTTTCATTCGTACCAACTAAAAGAGGACAAGCCTTATAAGGTGGTTATTCTAGGACTATCCCCCTGCACATCTAAGACACAGATTGAGGACCAACTAAAAAAATTGGGCCATCAAGCTTTAAACATCTACAACCCCAAATCAAGGAAGACAGGCAATCCTATGAACATGTTTTTCATAAGTCTAGTCCCCAAAGAAAATAACAAAAATGTTCTTGGGTCCAAACTTTTCTGCAGACAGAGAGTAAACATCGAGGTCGCAAGGAAATCTTCCGAAATAACTCAATGCCATCGCTGCCAGGATTACGGTCACACATCCAAATATTGCCATCGAGAATACATTTGCGTAGTCTGTGGCGAAGAACATAAAACGTCCGATTGCACACGTCCAAAAAATACTCCAGCCACTTGTGCCCTGTGTGGGGGTGATCATCCGGCCAACTTCAAGGGCTGCGAAAAATTCAAACAATATTTGCAACGAACACAGCCTAAGAAAAAACCTACAAAGAGTGCAGGACCCTCGAGCACATATACTACTTTGGCGCCATCCCCTTACGTAAAAGCAACTGGAATCTCCTATGCAGACATGGCACGTAGTCATGCAAACAGAGGTCCCAAAAGGCAGGCTCCACTTAATGCTACCAACCATTTTAATAGTGATACACATAACTACCAACAACAACACCAAGGGCACACAACCCAGCGAGTACATTTGCGACAACAGCCGCAAAATAATCAAGCTCAATCGCCTTTCACCTTTTCCCAGTGGGAGAACGAAGCGGCTCATGAGACGAAATTTGAGCAAATGATTAAAGTGATGCAAGAAAACTTTAATAAATTCTTCGAGCAGCAAAATAAACTATTTGAGATGCAGAGCCAAATAATGGCTCTACTTATCTCGGCCAACCAAAAATGAAGCTCAAAACACTAGTGTGGAACGCCAGGGGTCTGACTGGCAAAATGCTAGAGCTATGTAATTTCATCACAGACAACAAGATCGACATAGCCCTAATTTGTGAAATAAAAACAACTAGCAGAAGACCTATCCAACTAAATGGATTCTGTGTATACACAGCCATTCATTCTAATGACAGAGGAGCAGGAGGAGCAGCTGTTATAATACGAAGAAATATTAGGCACTTTCCTCTCGAGCCAATCGCCACAGAGCGAGTCCAGCTCTCACTTGTCAAAGTCAACACAGATCTTGGCGAAATCACGTTTGGTGCGATCTACTGTCCCCCCAGATTCACCTGGCGGAGCGACGATTTTTCTGACCTGCTCACCTGCATGAACAACAGCAAATATATTGTAGCAGGCGATTGGAACTCCAAACACCCTCTATGGGGCTCGAGATCCGTCAACGCACGGGGAAGGGAGCTTGCCTGCACTCTCCAAAGGCATCAGGCTGATATCCTTGCAACAGGCGCCCCCACTTGCTACCCCAGCAGATTAGATGCCACGCCCTCATATATCGATTTTGCAATATACAAAGGCGTACCCCACGCAATGCTTAGAATATCCGATAGTTGGGACCTGGAGTCTGACCATCTTGCATTGGTCATCGACTTAGACTCCGAAGGAACTGAGATGACAACGAACTCGCGGCTCCTAACCAGAAATGCCAATATCGCAGCATTCAGAAACTCACTGAATAGGTCCATCCATCTCAATTTGGATATAAACACCGGGGACGACATAGATCATGCGGTAGATCTCTTTACTAGTAAGGTGTTGCAAGCAGCCGAAGAAGCAAACAATAACGGTAGCAACTCTGAATCACGTTTTAATCGACCAGTACGTCGCTCTTCCCCCGAAATAGCAAACCTTTTAGCCATCAAGAGATTATTAAGAAGGCGCTACCTTCGGACCCACCTTCCCGAAGACAAAATGCTTTGGCGAAGAGCTGCCAGCGAGCTGCGTGAAGCCTTACAACTTCTCCGCAACAAGCATTTTGATACATTGCTGGCGAACTTGGACTACACCGCTGACTCCCACTACTCGATATGGAAATTTACAAAAACTATCAAACGGCAACCACAGCAAGTAATTCCCCTGCTTAATAACTCTGGAGAATGGTGCAAATCATTTGAAGAACAGGCGACAACTTTTGCGGAGCACCTAGCCGAGCGATTTACGCCACTGGACACAGCCACAACAGCTGATAAAGAAAACACCGAGGCAATTCTTTCAACTCCGTTACTAACGTGTCTACCAATCAAAGCCATCCGTCTAGAAGAGGTCAGCAAAACAATCCGTAAGCTTAAAAACAAGAAAGCCCCAGGTCTTGATCTTATAAATAATACAGTACTGAAAGTCCTTCCAAAACGAGCAATTCTTATGCTCACGATAATATTTAATGCATGCTTAAGATTGCAACACTTCCCCACGCATTGGAAAGTCGCAAGAATAACAATGATACTGAAACCTGGAAAACCTGAAAGAAATACCGACTCATATCGACCTATAAGCCTTTTACCCTCCATCTCCAAAGTCTTCGAAAGACTTATTGCTCCGCGGCTACTTGATCACTTAAACCAACATAAAACGATTCCCGAACATCAATTTGGGTTCCGCGCTGGTCATAGCACAATAGAACAAGTGCATCGGGTAACTGATCACATTCTTCAAGCGTTTGATAAAGGCGAATATTGCAACGGAGTATTTCTGGATATACAACAGGCATTCGACCGTGTTTGGCATCCAGGATTACTAGCCAAAATTAAGCAAGCCACCCCAGCTAATATGTTTAAACTACTAAAATCATTTATGGAAAATAGAAAGTTCCTGGTACAAGTCCAGGATAGTCAATCGCCAATCAACCCACTACTTGCTGGAGTCCCACAAGGCAGCGTTCTCGCTCCTATTCTATATACAATATTTTCAGCCGACATCCCACAAATTAATAATTCTGGCATGTTATTGGCTTCTTACGCCGATGATGTCTGTGTTTTAAACTCAAACACATCAGAAAGTGAAGCAACAACAGGTATTCAGCGATACCTCGATGAATTTGGTAATTGGGCCAAGAAGTGGAACATGGGAACTAACACCAGCAAATCGATTAATGTCTGTTTCACATTACGACGTAAACGAACTGCACCAGTTTCTCTCAACATGCAACCAATTCCACAAGCATCCTCGGCCAGATATCTGGGCATCACCCTCGACCAACGACTTACTTATCGAGAACATTTTGAAAAAGCTGCGACAACCTGTTATCTGAAGAGAGACAAACTTCACTGGATGTTGAACCGAAGAAGTAAGCTTCCATTACGGTGCAAAACTCAAATCTACCAGCAAATCATTGCGCCAACTTGGAGATATGGCATCCAGATTTGGGGCACAGCTGCCAAATCAAACAGAAGACGTTTCCAGACAATCCAAAATAAAGCTTTACGCCTAATAACTGGCTGCAGCTGGTATGTCAGTAATCTGACCCTTCACAGAGATCTGAATATTACGCTAATAGAAGATCAGATCTCTTTCTACTCCAGTCGCTATAACGAAAGACTGATAAACCACCAAAACAGATCTGCACAAGCCCTTGTCGGATCTATTCCTATAAATAGACTGAAGAAAAGACACTTCGGTCTTTTACAAAACAATTAAAAACAATTCTTAAGAAGACAGCTTAGCCTTAACCTTATGTAGAGCAGGAGAAAATAAACTAAGAAACAAACATTGTTAAATGCAAATTTTGAAGCATGTACATGTTTAAAAACTCATATTATCTGTTAATATAATAAAGATTTTCATAAAAAAAAAAAAAAAAAAGCATATTTGTTACCTTTTTTACGAGCCAACAACAAATTGTTGGACACTTTCCGTAAGACCGAAGCAAACTCTGTCGTTTTCACTTATTTTCCAATCTTGCTTCAGCTAAAATTTAGCTTGGACAGAAAATATGAAAAGTACGCTTTAAATTGGTTCCCTACTCATATGATACCAAAGGGTGGGCATTATTTATCCATTAGCTGATGACACATTTTTGTTTTTCTGCGTAAAACTGTTTTAATGGCTTTTCTCTGGCTCGTGTTTACGCAAAAGAAAAGAATTTTTCTTTTGGTGAAAACAAATCTTTTTGAAGCAAAAATATATTTGAGTTCAAACTGTTTTTATACTTATTTCTTTCCTTTTGGAATATCAGGGAAGTTGTACAAAGAGAAGAAACTCTTTATAGTCAAAATTGGAAACCCCATGTTATGGAACTTAAGAAAAACCTAATTGCCCACGCAAAGCCTTGTAAATCTTGGTAGTAATTATACAATTAAGTACTTATCTAAATAAAGGCCACTAGACATGTATAACAAAAAAATAAAGCTAAGAAAACGTTAACGACACACAGCAGAGAAACAGCTACATTAATATATATGAAACAAGGCCAAGGGGTTAATAAAACAGAAGGCAATGCCAATCTATGGCCAGACCGAGGAGCCATAAAACGTCTGTGGGCGACGCCTCGATTGATAGCTAGTCGACAGCCAGGGGAGCAGCAGAAGCCGCTCCTCGTGGGGCTGACAACGAAAACAATCATCAAAAGGGCAAAAACAAACACTGAACAATGGCAACGAGTTGGACAATGGGGCCCAGATAATCAACCCGGGGCACTGTGACAGTGATGGCAAATGGAGTACATGATAATAACTACGAAGGGGGGCGTGCGAGGTGGGCTGCAAGCAGACGTATCCTTTAATGGCCGCCAGACATTATCGTAGCTAGAAAATCGATAGAGCCCTCCATTTCAATTTCTCCAGAGCCCAATTGCCAGCAAAACTTCTAATATTTCACGCCAGGCTAACGCACGCGATGCAGTTGCGTTTCCCCTTTCCCTAGAGCGGGGCGTGGCGGGACGGGGCGTGGGTTTACGTCAGGCGAGAAAAGTTTAAAAGTCATGTCTGCCACTTTTTGGATTTGTTCGTAGCCCACGAAAATCTGAGCTCTCTCTTGCTAAAACCGTTCCCAACGGTCCGTTTGTATTTGTGTCTCTTTTTATCTATGTGTGAGCTCCAACTAGAAATGGTCGCGTGTCGAATTTGTCAAATAAGAAAACTAACTACACTTCAAAAACACGCACGATCGAAAATGTGGTCAACCCGACTATCAAGAAGTTTTTTTTTTATATAAAATCAAATATTTTCTTAATCAAAACGATAAGCTGTCTGTTATTTGTGTATGTATTTACAGTTATCTTACCGATCAGTAGCGGTTAGGAAGAGCTTATAGAAAGCAAGATATACATTTTTAAAAAACATTTAATGTACACGCGCGGATAATATGGCCCAGTTAACAGGGCAGACGGTCACAGACTCTTCTCATGGCGCTCGCGTCTTTGCTAAGGCGTCATTCGCACAACCCCATTTACTCTTGCACGACTTGTACTTACATGCATGTGTGTAAGCCACGCTTACATTATCCGTAATTTCTACTCTCTGGATAAAGGCTCTCTGCTAGCGCGCTTATCCGGCAGCCGACAAACGCGTATTCTTATTATTTCTTTATTACGCACTTCTCTTCGCTTTCGCTCTCTCCCTCTCTCTATCGATTGCTAAACATAAGTTTAACAGGCGAAGAACAGATGGATAACTTATATATGACTGTCTAACACACAAGTCCCACAAACGCGCGGAGAATACGAACGACCGGTGGAAAAGTCTCGCACATACTGATCCGTCTCTTAAAGCAAGCGTCTATGCTAAGTGCGCTCTCGCACTTCTTCGAGTTAAGAGCACACAACTATCAAAGCTTACGCTCTCTTATTGTTCACAATGGACGCTGCTAGCATACGCGCTCTCGACTATTTACATAACTAAGATAAAGGGTTCGAATGAAGGACCGCCAATGAAAATGGCGCAGAGAGCAACTATCTCGCCACATATAACGGAAACAAAAGAAAAAACCCTAATTAGAATTTAATTATCGCCCCAGTTCTCTCTGTCTCTCTCAGCCAATAATATATATTTGTCTTCATTACGCTCTTCTAATCCCTTAATCATGCACATAAGAAGAGAGCTTAGCAAATTAGTTACAATTGTTCAAATTGAAAAAATTAAGTTACACAAAAGATCCAACACGATCCAATAAGAATAATGGGCAGTGTACTTTATATGAGCTGCATAGATCCAGGTTCGAACCTTAAGCTCGTCTATGGCTGTGCTACTTTTTAAAACTTAGATTGACAGTTTCTACCTTTATCCTACTCTATTAATATTGCTTTTTTATGTACTTTTTTATGTGTCGACCCGGCTATCAGGTTGTCCCAGAATGATTTTCGAATTAACGTAAATACTCCCCTCCTCCTCACCAAGATAATTGTTATTGCTGTCAACGTAAATAATACAAACTGCCCACGCAGGAGTCGCCTCTTCTGCACTCGCGGCACAGGAATGAGTCACCTGCCCCCTTTTGTGGCAGCAACAACGACAGCTTCGACTCGCTGCAAAAGTTGCCACGGAAAGTTGCCGCTGAAAGGACTTTGAATTATTTATTTGCTGCCACTGAACATGCATTTTCCTTTTTTAATTGATTGGATCTGACGGCATATTAAACATTTTAGACTTATCGACCCGATTGCATAGTTAAATATGTTGGTTAATTACACGTCGTCAAAAATGTAAATGATTTTTGGCATTAAAGTCAACTTCACTTTTTTATTCAACAATTTTAGCCCGTTTGTTGAATGAAATTGTTCATTTATTTTCTTGCATTTAAGTTTTGAATTTAAAACCTAAATTTGACTTTAGTTGAGCTTAAATTTCGAGTTGGACTAAAGCACGATTAGCTCAGTAAAAAAAAGGCCTTAATTAGATACTTTATTATATTACAATTTATTTAATATACAAGTTCAATTTCGTAAATCAATGCGATAAAGCTTATATTTATTTCTGTGTTATTTTGTTTTTATTATTATATTTCACATAGATAATGGATAGAACTTTCTCAGTTCAATCAAAAGATTTATTTTGCATTTATTTATATAAAACACAAAGCTAACTTTAAATTTAAGCCTTTTTTCTGAACCCATTTCGCTGGTTTCGAGAGCTTTAAGTTAAATATTTTTAATGAAATGTATCCGTATTTTTTATACCCTGAACCCATTAAAAATGGGTATAAGGGGTATTATGTTTTTGTGCAAAAACCAAATGTATGTAACAGGCAGAAGGAAGCATCTCCGACCCCATAAAGTATATATATTCTTGATCAGCATTAATAGCCGAGTCGATCTAGCCATGTCCGTCTGTCTGTCCGTCCGTCCGTCCGTATGTATGAACGCAAGGATCTCAGAACCTATAAGAGCTAGGGACTTGAAATTTTAGATGTAGGTGCTCCTAGTTCCTACGCAGATCGAGTTTGTTTCCGATAATCGATAACTTGCCCCGTTTCCAAGTAATCGATAAAAATGTATATCGATATCCTGTTTTTTAAGCAATTTTGGTAAATAATAAGAGCTAGAGTTACCAAACTTGACATGTTGCTTCTAGAAAAGTATATATATATCGATTATCTTTCATTTTATACCTATCGCCACCTCCCCGCTACTCTCTATCTATAAGAGCGCGCTGCATTTGGTGTTGGAATATGAGGGTTCAGGGTATCCCCTAGTCGGGAGCTCCCGACTAGAACCCCTTACTTGTTTATGTTTGGTTAATTAATTTCATTAGCTTTTTTATGGGTCAAGGCTTTAAGTGCTTTGCGTGTGTTTTATACCATACGAATACGAGTCCAAATGATATTTATGACTTGGCTTTCAGGGTGCCAACTTAGGGGTTGGCCATAATCATAACGCCCCGAAATTGGTAGCTCTCGAAATACTCTGGAGAGGGCTGGATGGCGTGTTAGACGCGCGTCTTTATGGCCAACTTACATAGCCATCTATCTAGCTGTACAAATAATAGTACAGAAATAACATTATATGTATTCCAGGTGATATTAAATAATTTGCGTATAAGGCGCTTTTCTAACTTACATATATGTTAAGGCAGCTACGAAGTAAACAAAACAAAAACATAACTAATTTAAAGTGCGATAGAAACCCTTTGACAACAGCCAATAAATTATGAGAGAACTCTAGACAATTGTGTCCGAGCAGGGAATACCCTGAACATTCTTCTACCAACAGCAAAATGTAAAATACTTGATCTGTATATAATATTCTAAAAGCTAAACGTCAATTTACATGACTCTAGCTCTTAAACCTAAGAAAATTGCTAAAACAGTATTTCGATATCAAATTTTATGGATTGCTTGGAAAAGGGGCGAACCTTCTACTCGTACTCGCCACTATAAGGACATACGTACAAGTCCCTGGCTTTAAGGGGTTCTGAGATCGGCGCCTTCATACATACGGAAATACATAATAAATTTTGTTGTGGAATCAGGCTATAAAACAATCGACAGTTGGCGATTTTTCGGTAACCAAAATGGGTAACTCAATAGGTATTATGTGAATATATATATATGTATATATAAAAGAATCTTTGTTTATCGTTGTTTTTTAAGTTTTTCTGCAACATGTTTCTTGTCCATCTAAACTAAGGTTCGCTAAGGACCTTTCAAGTACCTCAAGCTTTTGTTAAGCTCTTTATAAAAGAGTTTGTTGTAACCGACTGTCTGATGGGAAACGGAAGGTCGCCGGTTCAAATTCAGTAGCAGTAATAACAATAAAATTAAATATTTTTTTTGTTTGTCAACAACAAGGCGAATATATGTATTCTTTGGGCGATCTAACTCCCCAATAGAATAATAAGTAACTTGAAATTTGAAAATTCTGAAACTAGAACGCTGGCAGACAACGTAACTGACATGTCCTGCAGGACGACTTGCAAGACAGGCCATCTCTGAATGTCCTGCATAGCTACTACAACTTTATTTGCTGCTGTCAACGCATAAAGTGACATTTACAACAAAACATTTTCCACCCTTTTACAACTAGTTGCAAATGCAAAATGGAATATTTTGTAATCTTTATTTTGCTCACCGTTCTCAATGGTCTCCTTGGCACAGGATATGATTTTGCCTTTGCGTCGTCGCAAATTCGATTCGAAATTGTTGTCCTCGCTGAAGTCTTCGTCCCGCAGAGCAGCAGCAGCTTCTGCCATGCCGGCTGTTGTTGTTGTCGTTGTCGTCGACTCCGGCACATCCTCCGAGGACTGCCGCTCCTCAAAGTCGCCGCCGCCGCCGCCGCCGTGCGTTAAACTATCAAAACTTTGGCTCATCGTGTGCCAAAATAAAAATATAAGAACTAAAACCAAAAACAAATATTGTTTTTCAGCTTCTTTCTTTTTCTATTAAAACGTTTTGTTTTCTGTTTGTTTTTCGCTCACTTTTGTTATTAGTTTATTTTTTTGATAAATTGCTTTCTCGAAGTTCTAAAGGATTCACTTGATGTTGAGTTCAACAATTGCGTCGCGTGTTTATTAAGTTGAAACGGAAGCCTGTGAAATATGTTCATTAATCACTTTTTTACAGTTCAACATAAAACATGCCGCGCAAAACGAAAATTAAACACGCAACATAAAAATAATACAAATTTATGCTGTAAGCTCTCGACTTTGCAATACTCTTAATTTGTGATCAAAGAAGAGAGCATTTCCTACAACTGTATTTTTCCTCGATCATTTAAGATGGCCCTCAGAAGGTTTAACTGTTAATTCAAACTCATAAACTTTGGAAAACAGAGATTAACGGCATTAGCAAGAGATCAAAATATCTAACACTATCAAACACAAACTAAAGCTAATAGATTAAGAATAGGCAGGCTCCAGCTTGGTAAAAACTCGTTCGTTCCCGTTGTAAACAGCGTACAAAGTGGAAAAAAAAACGAAAACACGCAACGCATAAAAAAAAAATTAAAATAGAACAAAAACTCGCGCAAAATGCCAAACAGTTATCCGTTCGCTGCGCCGGCTTGCCAAGTGAGGATGGGGGGCTAGTTAATATCCGCGCGGAGTAAGGCTACAATGTACGGGATCTTGTCAGTGTAGCACCCCCGCCCCCTCCTATAAACAACTCATGGCGTAAATTTTAATGTGCGTGGACGTCAGAACTGTTTCTTGTTTTGCCGACTTTGTTGTTGCTCGTCAAAGCCGCATTTAAGCAACAAAAACAACAACAGTGAGTGGCACTCGAAACCGTTATTTCATAATCGCTAAGAAGCGATTTAGGTTAAGCCAATGCCACAATAACAGCAACAATAACAAGGACAAAACGCAAAACAAATAATGTATTTTTTTTTTTGCATAGCACACTTTTTAGCGCGTAGCTGTATTGTTTTTCCTTAGATGATTTAATTGTATTATTTATTAAATACCACAAAATGTTATAACAATTGTTTGGTGCGCACGCGGTTTAAAACTCGTTTGCACGCTGGAAAATGCCGTCAGAGACTAAAATGACACGCAAATGTTGAACGAAGCGAATGTTCAACTTGGCTGCAGAGCGACAAGAGAGCGTGTGGTGAGTTTCTCATTTATTGATTTTGTTGTGTGCGTATGCGTGTGCGTTTATACAAAGCAAAGCAACACAGAAACGCAAAATTTGTGTCGCCTTTTTTGTTTTCATACACGCTCTATGACAGCTCCATCAGGGGCGGAAGCATGGGCAGCGGGTCCGTGTTAAGGGAGCGCGGCTGCAGCATGCAAAAAGCCGGCAGATAACAAAGCAAAGCACAGAGCAAGAGCTGGTAAACTGACAAGCATTTGGAATGAAGAACGCCAGCCAAAAGAGCAAACATCTGATTTTGTTTTGAAGGGTATTCGCGTGCTCTTCTCTTTTCACTGAAGCGAGCGTTAATTGTTAATTATAATTGTAGAAACTAACTTGAACTAGCAAAAAATAAAAAGTTAAGAAAAATATGGAACGCAATTAAAAGTTGAAGTTGTCAGTGTTTTTATTTAATTTTATATTTATAAAATCAAAAGAAATGCACAAGATGATTAACTTTTATAAAATTAATAATTTGAATGCATCATTCATTTTCTGCATTGCTAATACAAATTATATGAAATTCATATAATATTTTTTTACGAATATATCAATGTTTATATAAGATTTACATAAATAATGTTTGTTCGCGATGAATTTTGTTTTGTATGAAGGCACAATTGAAATATTTGATAGATTGTTGGGTTTGTTGGTTGTGGGGGATATGTCTAGTCAAAGTGCTCGAAAAATAGATGCATATTATAAAGAATACTTATTTAATTCCACTGCTCCTCATCCTCCAAATTGTCAATTTGCCCGTTTTTGGCCTGTGAATGAGAAAAAAAAAGTTAAAATAAATAAACTACAAGGAACAGCCATGTTCCGCAAACCGAAAATTAAATACCCTTACGGTTAGCTTGGGGGAAAAGATCTGGAAAAACTCCTTTTCGAAGGATTCTTCTAATAGAGACATATAGCATATATATAATGATATAATTAGATCCTGCGAGAACTCGCAAATGCCAAATGTGGTTTAAATAACAAATAAAAATTGTTTATCGACCGATTATTCCTATGACATGACTTAGCTTAAGTTTTTAGCTGAGAAGGTCTTGTTTTCATTCAGACAAACGGACATATTGATAAGGCAATAGATACTGATCGAGAATATACATATAGTCATGAAATCAGTTACCAAACTCTCTCCAATGACAATAATTTTTATAAGTTAATACTAACACCGCCGCGAACATCAATGCCGCCAAACTTGGAGCCACAATAGCTGCTGCCGCCGCCAATTTCCCTAAGAAACTCCGGCACCTCTTGCCCGGAACCCTCCAAGATCTTGATCAGATCACCGGCGAGAGCGCGATCCTGTTCTGGATCGAAGAATGATGTGGCACGTCCACTATTACCCACACGACCAGTGCGTCCAATGCGATGCACATAATCATCAATATTGGTGGGCATATCATAGTTGATAACATGCTTAACATTCTTAATATCTGTAAAAGATGCCATCATTAGTATAAACATATTTTGTGGATGTCAAAGCCGACTAAGACTAACCAAGACCACGCGAGGCTACCGAAGTGGCAATGAGCACCTTCATGGTGCCAGTCTTAAAGTCGCGCAAGGCCTGCTCGCGCTGACTCTGCAGGCGATCGCCGTGTATGGAAGTGGTCGGGAATTCGGTTTCCGAAAAGAACGAGGCAAGAAAATCTGCGCCACGCTTTGTCTCCACAAAGACAATGGTGCCGTCGGCGCCCTCGCGTAATATTTCCTACAACAAAAGAGAACAAAGCTAGTTAAAAGAAACAAATAAAAAAGGTATGCATTTGACTGACCATCAATTTGGAGCGTTTGTTAAACTTGTTGACCTCATAGACGGTCTGCTGCACATCGGAGCAGGCGCCGCCGACAACGCCAATGGTAACAAAGACATAATTTTTCAAAAATTCACCAGCCATGCGCTGGATCTCCTCCGGGAACGTAGCCGAGAACATCAATGTCTGATGTTCCGGACGCATGGTCTGATGATGCATAATTTTACGCATACTCTCCGAGAAGCCCATGTCCAGCATGCGATCGGCCTCGTCGAGAACGATGAAACGTGTATCATCGAATGTTATGAATGTGCGCTCCACAAAATCAAGCAGACGTCCCGGCGTGGCAATCAGCACATGACAACCCTTGGTGATGCACTCGTTCTGATATTTGAACGAGGTGCCGCCATAAACGATGCTTATCTTCAGATATGTGGTATACGAAAATTTTCTAGCCTCGTTAAAGATCTGAATGGCGAGCTCACGTGTCGGCGAGACAATCACCGCCTGCGGCTTGCCAATCTCTAGATCATGACTCTCTTCCAAAATGTTGTTGAGTATGGGCAGCAAGAAGGCGGCCGTTTTGCCGGAGCCCGTCTGGGCGCAGGCCATCAAGTCACGTCCTTCGGCAATTACTGGTATCGATACCTTCTGTATAGGCGTGGGCACCACATAGCCCGATTTAACCACATTCTCCAGCACAATGCCGCGCAATCGCGCATTCTCAAAGTTCTTAATGGGCTCCGGCACATTTTCTCCAGTCACCTGAAAATAATTTCGTGATTAGTAAAAAGTTTTTGCAATTTTGATCGATCCGACTTACCTTGATGGGAATATTATCGTATTTGGCAAAGTTAATGCCCGAAGAGATACCGGTGCTGAACATCTCGGTCTCGTCATTGGTCGGTTCGGGTGGTATATAAAACTCCCTTGCCTTCTTTTCACCATCCTCGCCCCCATCTTCCTGATTGTTATTCATGTCGCCATCGTCGCGACGTCGACGTTCAAAGCCACCGCGTTCACGAACAAAGCCACCATCGCGGCCACCACCACGACGATCTTCGCCTAATGGATTTCAAAGTTATAAATATAATTAAATGTCAATTCAAACAGTTCAACTAAAATGAGATATTGGTTAAACACACAAACGAAACGAGACAACATTAATATACGATATATTTATTTCTATTTTTATTTATAAACTGAAATATGAAATCCATTTTCGAAATTAAATGTATAATTTTTTTTTTTATGAGTAATTTTTGATCCAACTGAAAATGATATATGCATAGATCTTTGATATCTATGCAAGGGTCGACTTTATAAACTGAAATATATGAAATCCAGTGTCAAAATCAAATGTATACACATTTATTTGATTTTATAATTTTTGGCCCTAACCCTAAAAAAAAAATCAAATCTGTGATTTCGCTTCTTTTGTTTTATAAACGTTAAATTATATGTTTTTAATGTATTCTCTACATATTGTATGGGGTTCCTTTTTGTCCATTTTCCATTCGAATTATTTATTTAATTTAGTTGTCTTTTTAACGCCTCAAAGCAGCGAGGCAAAGCGCGCATCTGGGCTTAGACTTATTATATTGCCTGCCTTCAGCTCGAGAAGCACACGAAAGGCAAATGCTGCCTCCATGCGCGTCTCGATGAATCCAGTCGCTCGCATGTCAATCTGATCGTTCCTGATCAGTGCTCCGATTAGATTGTGCACAACTCGAGGCTTCCACTCGGGCATTTCCAAGATCATCTTGGGATCGTATGTATATATAGCAGGCAATGCGACATACCGAATATTCTGTGCTCTCTCGCTCTCATCGGTATCATCTGTTTGATGGGATATGTTTGCGAGCGACTGATAATTTCGTAACTGATCTTCCCGCTGCTGTTTATCGCTCAAATACTTAGTATGATCCACCATAAGACGCAGCAAGTGCTTGTGCTCCACTAAAAAACTAAGATCTTCACGAAGTTCCCGTTCTACACGTTCCGATCTGGTTCGTAGCTGCATTCCCACAGATTGTTTGGCGGCACTTTGCATTGCTGGGGATTTCTTTAGAAGCTGTGATGCGTCAACCAAGATCGGGCTCCCAGTCATGCTTATTTCTGTCAGATTAACTAATTGCCCAGCATCTGCAATTGCACTGGGCGGCTGGTATATAACTTCAATGGAAGTCACAATCGGTCTTTCGGGCAGCTCATCCATATTCATGGACAATGCTGGTGGCTCGATGCCTCCTACTGCTATTGGTGGCCTGTCGGGCAGCTCATCCGTCTGCATGGGCAATGCTGGCGGCTCTATGCCTTCTGCTGCTGTTGCACTGTCGGGCAGCTGATCCGTCTGAATTGGTAATACCTGCGGTTCTATGGCTTCTCTGCTGCTGGCCTGTCGGGTATCTCAACTAGGTCCATGGGTAATGCCGGCGGCTCTGTGCCTGCTGTTGCTGTTGGCTCTGTCGGCAGCAGCTGCACTTCTGCTGGCATTTCATTCACATTATGCGGGACGACAACTGCGTCCGTTTGTTGCTCTATTTGTGACCATCTTTCTTGGAACATATTGGACAAAAATCCGAGCATAACCTCATCATCGCTTGGCGATTGTGCTACCGCCGCTGGAATCCTGCGTTTGCGTCGGCGTCTGGGCGGCAGTGGAGGTGTTGTTGTTGAGCTAGGACTGGCTACATAATTTGGAAGAGCTGTGCGTGGACGAAAGATTGAGGTCCAATCACGATTCAATGGTGACGAAGTCTTTGCTGGTGGCGTTACTGAAATTGGAATATAGGAAGCAATTGCAACAGCCCGATCCGCTGTTGCTGGCCTTGTTGCTGCTGCTGCCGCTGCTCTTGCTGTTTCTGTCGTGTAATCCTCACTCAATTCAAGCACACGCGGCATTGTGGCTCGTTTCTGTTGCTCCTCATCGATGGCCGGCAACTGGGTGCGATACGCTTGCAACGGGGTCGATGCATGAGCATGACGTGTGCGCAATAGCAACGGCGTTGAAACATTGTTCTCCCCACCAGTAGCACTTCTCTCCCCCCCTATGGGCAATGTGATGCTCTCCACTTCCATCATAGGCGATACCCCTGGCATCGGTGGGTACAAAGTATGCATATCTTCGTCCGTTAAGTTGGCTGCCTGATTGTCGCCAGTCGGTATGGATGGTAGGCTGTGAATTGTGTGAGTGTTTGTGAGTACCATTCATGAATATCAACATTGAAATGGAAATGTGAAGGGGGCATGCGAGGTATTCAAATAGGAAGTGTCAATAGCTTATTATAACTGGTATTTGAAGCGGTTTTTAAAGAACTTGTTTAAGATAAATTGAAAGCTCTTCGCTTGAACTTAACATCAAAGCAAAAGCAACATAGGTAAGCAAATGTGTCTTTCAGTTCGATGTTTGAACCCATTAAGAATTATAAGCTGACAAAAGCAAATTGCACTTTTGCTTTTTATTTGAATTGGAAACCGCAAAAGCCTGAAAAGCTAAGCAATTGCCAAAGCGAAACTATGGAAAATTCCAAGGTTGGAATAATTTGACGGAAATGGTAGTATCAAACTTTTTTAGCTCATTACTCCAAACGGCTTAAAGATCTCTTATAGAAAATGTTTGTTCGAAAATGCAGTTTCACAGGACGTTCGTTCACTCATTGAGTTAAATGGATATTAATATTCCCACGGTTGGGAGATAATAGCTTGAAATATAAAACCCGAGCTTACCCGGTTAATACCTGATGATATATTTATTTATATAGCAAGTGTTCCTGCCAATATACACACACATAAACACATTTAATTCATTTTCAAGTTTGTCACAAATGTTTCGAGTGAATGTCAAAATTGTTAGTACCCAAAATAAAAGTTGTTTGTGTGTAAGAATAAACCATTCCATCGAATTGGCTGTTGTTTGCATCCATAGACTAATGCAGGCAAGGCAGTTGGCATAAGGTAAGTGCAAAGAGACATACAGTAGGACAGAGATTGGAAGATACAATAGAAACAGAGAGAGAGACAGAGGGAGAGAAATAGCGAATTGTTTGAGTTGTATACCCATCATTGGAGATGTGTTGTGCGGCATTGCTGTTGGCCAGCGGGGTGGCATTTGCGCCAGCTTCACTGTCCTGCACATCCTGCAGCAATCCGTCCTGACCTGGTGTGTTCTGGCTGTGCGATTGTACAGCCTGGCGCGGTATAGTAGGTAAACTGATTGCCTCATCTTGATCTCGAACCTGATCCAGCTGCTGCTGCTGCTCTCTGGCGCCGTTGGCATAAGCCAAGCTTTTGATGACACCGGCGGCTGTTTGTTGTACAGCCAGACCGGATTGTCTTCTAGATCCGGCCAGGGCAGCTCCTCGTACATTTCACTGGGATCAAAAGAGCGCAGCTTACGCATTTCGCGCATCAGCATAAAATTCTCAGATAGCCAACGTATTGGAAATTCTGGTTGTCTCTGCTCGTCACTTGGCACTGGTGTTGTTGTTGACATTGACGCGTCCGTTGCAAGCTCCAGGTTGCCATTATTTAGTTCATAGTCACGTGCGACATTCTTGAAAAGATTTCTGATGAGCTGTATGGCCTGATCCAAGCTTTGTTGGGGCGCAGCAACATTTTCTTCCTGGCCCACCGGTACAGTGGACATTCTTCCAGGCGTAGTTATTCCTGGTGCTGGTGCTCTTCTTCCAGGTGTTGTTGTTGTTGTTGTTCCTGGCTCTTTTGTTCTTGGATTTGTTGACGCTGCCATTGACATTTCCCGTCTCTGTTGTGCGCACGGCACCACAATTGCGTCCTCGATGAACTGCTCGGCACGGGATTCCCCACCAAATGGGAAAACCCTAAACTGCCGTAGCTCATTTTCGGATTCTTCCAGCAATTGAGCCACTTCTGCCATCACACAATCCGAACTGGCGGCAGCTACGGCGCACAACTTTTTAAGCTTCTCCTGGCGCTGCTTGCGCTCGGACTCCTGGACCGAATTCCATTCGCTGTTCACCAGCGAACTGAAAGATTTTAGCAAATAGTCGCGTTGCTCGCGCAGCTTGACCAGCGACTGATTGGGTACATTAAAGTTGAGCTTTTGAATATATGCAGACACCGTTTCCGCATCGTAGCTTTTCGGCACGCGCTGGCCAAGGCCGGTTCCACTGAGCACCAGCTGAGCCACTGTCAGCGTTACAATTGTCGAGACGAGACACAAGAACAAACGACACACAAACATATAATTGGACATTTATAGTTACATGACATTGAAAACTATTTTACGATAGTTGCTTTTGGTAAATGCACAAAAACAAATAACAGATATTTAAAGTATCGCAAGAGTGCCGAATATTTAACACCCTTATAGACTACTTTTCATGCAAAAGCTAGATAATTCCCATTAGCAGCATTATGTATATGCAGCTCGTTAAAAAGTTATCTTGAGTAACAAAAAGTTTTTAATTAGTTATTCCCCGAGAACTTCTGTGGGAGCTATATGCATATGCTTATTATTGGAATACTCAATTTTCTCATTTTCTTATTTTGTTACCACTATTCGAATGCCGTAAAAGGCATATGCGAAATTAGATAAATATAAGCAGACACGGCTATTGATACTGATATAAGTACATGTCAGTTTCTATTATATGAAATCGAAATCGATGGAGATCTATCCTTTGATTATATAAACGTTTCGAGAAAGAAAATTTTAATAACCTTCAAAAGGTCTATTTTGTGTTTTTAAGGTTAAACTTTAGAATACTATCGTATATAGTTGCGCAAAAACGATCCGATTAACTATAGAATCAATCGGGAGTTAAGCATAAATAATGCCCTAGCACTCATAGTTTTATGGAATATGGTGTATGCTTACCATCCTCGTTGTCATCACGTTTCTCGCGGTAGCCACCTCCGTCGCCGTCGTCACGACGTCCACGATAGCCTCCTTCGCCGTCATCACGACGTCCGCGATAGCCACCGCCTTCGCCGGCATCATGACGTCCTCGAAAGCCGCCGCCAACGCCGTCGTCACGACGTCCTTGATAGCCGCCACCATCGCCGTCATCACGACGTCCACGATAGCCGCCTGCATCCCCGTCTTCCCGCCGTCCACGATAGCCGCCTCCTTGACCATTATCGCGACGTCCGCGATAGCCACCTGCTCCTTGGCCACCCCCACGATAGCCCTTGCCATCGCCATCGCCACCATGACGATTGTCAACAGCTACTTCTTCATCGCTCCATCCCGACACGCTCTTCTTATCGGCTGATGCCTCTTTGCTATTCCACTCATCAACGTGGGGTTTGTGTATAGGCTGGTTAGTGCAGTCAGGCTAAGCATTAATGTAAATTCAAAATATAGTACACTTTTCGTATTAGCCCCTTCTTTTAACTTACCTCATCATCCCAGTCGGACATGGTTTAAGTTCGTCGTTAACTGCTTTGGGAGATAACATAATGAATAAAATTATATTCAAATTTTAAGTAAACAAAAGCATTAACAGGCAGCGCTATATTTTACTTAGGAGGTAAGCAATAGATTCAACTAAATATAAAGCAAATAATATATTGGTATATCGCTCACTAAACACAGAAAAATATTTTACAGCGCTAAAATTCAAATGCAACGCTTTTAACAGCAACGCTAACAGTGTACTAAACACAGCACTGCTTTCTGTTTTTGCCATTCACAAACGCGAACGAGCGCAATGTTAAGAGCTGAGGCGCAATTATGTTAAACGAAAAACGTGAGTTGCTCTGTTCTGTGTATGTATACACAGCATGCTTGCGTTTTTTCGCCTTGCCTTCTGGTAGTAGAACACATGTGCGTTTGAGTGGTATATGTATATGTGCACGTTTGTGTGTAGCAGCCAAAGCAGAAACGCAGAAAATTAAGGTTAGAGCGCAGCCAGGCAACCACACGACGACGACGAAGAAAAGAAAAAATAGCAAAAAGCAAGACTAAAAAAACGTATTTCTTCTATTCTCACTTACACCAACAAACACATACACACACACAAATACAGGCGCAGCAGCAGCGACCAAACACACACGAGTTTTTTCCTGACAGAAACTCTTGAAATTCTGTGTGTGATTTTTGCATAAAATCATTTGTGTGTGGAAAAATCAATTGGAAGATATATTGCCATACAATAGCATAGCAGCAGCAGCCCAACAACAACATGGATAGCGCCGGTAATAATCGTTATGAACTTTTGTTCATGGACGATGATGTTAGCGATCCATTAGATAATCTTGTCGCGGCCAAGAAGAAGCAGCAACCAGCGACTGGCGCCGCAGCAGCCACCACAAAAACGGCGCCAACGGCAAAGGCACCAAAAGCAGCGGCAACAGCAGCATCAGCAGGAGCCAAAAAGCCAAATCAAGCCGAAAAGGAAAACAAACCAGGTGCATTGAACAAAAATGATGGCAAGAAGAGTGCAGCTGGCAACAACAATGACAAACTTAACAACAACAAGCAAGGTGGGGCTGCTGTCGCTACGCGCAATGCTGGCAGCGCTGCTGCGGGCAAAACACGTGAAACTGGTCAAGGGCAGCAGCAGCAACAACAGCGTAATGTCAATTTTCGTCAACAGAACGGAGGTGGTGGTGGCGGCGGCGGTGGCGAGGTAACGCGCGAGCAGCGCAACAATCGCCGCAATGTGCGCGAGAATGGCGCTCCAGGTGGCAACTCTGGCAACGCTGCTGCCGATGGCAATCCTCGATCATATCGCACTCCCGGCGGCGCCGGTGGCAGCGGCGGCTTTGGCGGCGACCGTCCACCACGTCAGAATCGCAACTTTGATGGCACCAATCGTAAACGTGAATTTGATCGTCAATCGGGCTCCGACAAAACTGGTGAGTATCTAATATACAAACGCATGCATCAATGCTAGTTTACCCTAACCCCAAAAAAAAAAGGTCGGGCAAAAATTAACTAGTCGCTCTTCCATTTTCTTGTATACAAAATTAATATCTTTAGAAATGTATTAAAAAAAAAAAAAAAACGAGGAGGCACAAACTAAATTGAGTGTTGCGCACATTTCATTAGTCCGATATGTTGTTGTATAGAAATATGTTTAAAAATAGTTTGATTCCCTCTACAGGCCCCCGTCCCTCTGGCCAACACACTGCACGAATGTAGGCAGGCCCACACAGTTTTCCACGCTATGGAACATTATGATTGAAGACAGGGGCGCACAGGGGGCTTAGTGTGGGCGGGCAGCAGGGGGTGTGTTGCACATACATGTATACTAAACCACAATGTTACATGCTTTAAAATATCTCAATTTCGATTATAATATTGCAAAAATACTGCACTTTACAATTTTTGATAATCTTAAAGAAAACCTTCCCTTAAAAAAAAAACCTATTAAAATGAAAGCCTTATTTAGTTATAGCGCAGATAAGAAAATCTAAGTAGAGGTCGGCTACAATAGCCCGTTTCTTATCTGAGATTTTCCATCATTATCTACATGTTGATTAGGTTCATTTTCACTTACCGATTTTTGTCGATGTTGTATAAAAACGAGAACTTTTTCGATTCTGTAAAAGAAAAAAAATATAAATAATATTTTATTAGATGTAAAGTTAAAGTTAATAAGTATAATTAGAAAACTAAAAAACCAAATTCGTATTTTTTCAAAACAGGTGTGAAGGCAATTGATAAACGCGACGGAGCTGGCGCCCACAATTGGGGATCAGTTAAGGAAGCCATCGACGATGTGAACAAGAGCACCGAGGGCGAGACCAATGCGAACAATACCAATACCGATGGAAAGGCCGATGAGTCTGGCAATGAGCAAACCAATGAGCAGCAGACACCACCAGAGGAGGAGACCAAAGAGCTGACCCTGGATGAATGGAAGGCACAGCAGCAGCAGCGCATTAAGCCCAAGTTCAACATACGCAAGGCGGGCGAAGGTGGGTAACATGAGAACAAATAGATCTAAACATTGATTGAAAAAGTGGATCGCAATTTACCAAATCTACATTTTCTTGAAAGAATGAATATATCTATCGAAGTCAATCAATATCAAATAGTACAACAATCAATTTGTAGGAGATATATTCGAATACTAGAAAAACCAGTGCTGTGAAATTTGTATATATAGAAATATGTTTGCCCGTTAATTAGCAAGCTTTAATTCCAGACGGTTCTATTTTCCAACAATTATAAATTTTTCTAAGCCAACAAATAGTTTAGAGAATTTATGAAGAGCATACGAATTTAATGCCTTTTGAGAATTTTCAAGGTTTTTAAATGCAATTTTTTTTAATGTAACGAATATAAATTTTAATGTACGAGCGACCACTTTTATCACATTTTGAGGTTATGTTTCATAGAAATTAAAATAGATTGAAAACTTAACGAATTTAAACGCATTTTCAGGAGAGGACACCTCGCAATGGAAGAAAATGATTGTACTGAACAATAACAAAAAGAAGGAGAACGAAAGCGAAGAGGAACTTGAATACGATCCTGCCATGTATCCGCAGCGCGTGGGCCGCCAGCAGCGCGTCCTTGACATTCAGTTTAATTTCAATGACGGTCGTCGCGGAGGCGGCGGCAGTGGCTTCGGTGGTCGCGGCCGTGGTGGACCACGTCCAGGCGGACCACGCAACGAGGGCAATCGCGGCGGACCGCAAAGCGGACCACAAGGCGGCGGCGCTGGCAATGCCGATGGCGGCAATGTTGGCGGCGGCGGCGGTGGCAGCGGCGGCCCATCGGCTCGTCTCGAGGGCGGCAGCCGGCCACCAATTGAACGTCGCGGCTTGGGCGGCGGCATTGGCGGTGGTCATGCTGGCAAGCGTTTTGGCAACGAGCGGCAACAGAATGCTGCACCCAAGGTCAACGATGAGCGCCAATTCCCAACGCTCGCCTAAGCGCGATTCGAGGAGGAGGAGATTAAGATAGAAGAGGAGGGCGCTCGCTGCTGCTGCTGCTGTCGCAGGCGCCGGGAGTGCATTCAATTTTAGAGTTGGTGTCTGTATTAGGAGCAGGAAGGAGAACAGGTTACCAATATATCAAACACAAACACACACACACACACCCACACACACACAAACACATAAAAACTGTAAGCGAGAGTTAAATTTTCATTATAAGGCGGCCGCAGCGCAGCCAAAGCCAAAAGCAAACAAAAATTAAATAAAAACAGTAACAAAAACAACACAGCAAATGAGAGAAATTAAATATATATACAATAAATTAAAAATATTGAAATAAAAAAAAAAGAAAAAGCAAACTGTAAATCTTAAGCAAAAGCAATTTAGAGAGCAAACTAAAGAGCAAAGTTTCTATTTCTATGATACATTGTAAATTTGTTGTTTCTCTTATATATTTTTACTCCCCAAAAATTCATTTTACTAACCTAACACAAGGTTCATTCATCAAAACTCACACATGCCCAGAAAAAGTACACTTCCGCTTTCCAGTGACAACAAAAAAAAAATGAGAAACAACAAGAAAGAAAATATTCATTACAAGAAGAATAACATCACGAGTTTCTCATTGTTGGAGGCAGTTTCTAGAAGCGCATTTTCATGCACACATACGCATACTAAACTCACATATACATACATATATTTTTGTTAAACATTTTTATATGCAATGCCCTCATATAAAAATGCATTTTTTTTTTAATTTTTACTGTGTTACAATTGTATTTTAAAAATTAATAAATGAACAAACAAAAAAAAAACTAAATAAAAAACGATTGAAAAAAAAAAAACTAAATAAAACCCGAACGCGGTAGTCCGGAAATTAGAACGAAATATGCTAAAAACAAAAAAAAAATGTGTTGAAAATTTGTAATTTTGTTTCTTACAAAAAATAATAATGCTACATATATACATATACACATAAGTATATATATATATAAATACATATACCGCTATGATGCATACTCTATTATATTAATTATAAATCCAATTATGTGCATCGTATATACTAAATTTAATCAAGCACACACACTGAAAATGAAACAATTTTAATTTAAGCATTATTAAAAAAACAACAAATTTATATTAACTATTGGAGCAAAATATATAAAAACCTTATTAAGTAGAGTTAAACACACGCGACTTATGATTAAATCAGTTGGAAAAAATCGCTTACAAAAAAAAACAACAGAAAATATAATAAAACCAAATCCTGTAAAACCTGTAAAGTTTTATGCTTTTACAATTAGAAATTGTATAAATAATCTATATATATATATTAACATATATATACTTCTATATATATATAAATATATGTATGTGCATGCTCACGTATGTGTGCATGTATTTGCATGATAAAAAGTTGGAAATAGGAATGAAAAAAAAAAAACCTGGAATGGCAACAAAATTTTACGACTAAACCACTTTGAGATGAACAAATCCAAAAATACAACGTACATTTTTTGACTAATATTGTATTGTATTTTAAACCCAAAGAATGAAACAAAACAAAAACCCAATTCAACAAAATCGTTGAGAGAAACTCGTTTAAAATAACATGGAAAAAAAAAAGATTATTTGATAAAAATAAAGAAAAACACACAAAAAACTTTCAATTGGTGTTTCGATTGACAATTAAAAATAGATAAAAGCGGTTAATTGCTAATCTTAACTTTTAGCAGCTAAAACTTATTTTTGTTGTAATTGTTCTGAAGTATACAATTTAGACTTTTTGAGGTTATGTTTTTATCCTACTGTATTTTGTTTTGTTGAAACATTTTTGAATGGGAATTGAATTTTTGAATGGGAATTGAAGATTTGAAATACACATTTATTTCAGCAAGTGAAATTACTCTGCAAGATGCAAAAGCTGTTTAAATGAATTCATTTATTGTCTTCACTTTCTCTCTGAACACTCTTCGCCAATTCACAATGCGCGCGCGTTTATCCTGAACGAATTTTGCTGGTTCACCAATTGCTATTCACAATCTGCGGCTTAGCTTAACTACACATAGAAGCAACAAGAACTGTTGATGCTGTTAAAAATTATAAAAACGGCAAAGTAAAAGCAAAATCAAACTAAACGAGCAAAAATATGCATAAAAGGAAATGCCAAAATAGTAAAATTAAAACGGAGCTCCAGGCGTATATCCAAAAGCGCACATATAAGAAGAGGAAAAGTATGCGCAAACGCGAATGCCAAAACATGTAGTAAAAACCAAATTGAAAGTTACAATTTGTTATTTCACATAATGAAACACACTATATTAATGTAATGTAGCGTTTTTTGCGCCATCTTCTTTAATTTCAAATTCTTGTATTAAGCACTCACCTTTTCTTTATCTATTTGCAAGCCGTTAACAACCAAGCTGGATGACTGAAAAGTAAGAATGAAAGCCTTAGAGAGAAATATGAAACGACAGATCGGAGAGTAACCGATATATTTTTATTTGCTAATTTCAGTGTTGTCATCAGCTGCCGAGCTATGCAGAATTGTCAGAATACCAAGAAACACAGGCATTTCTGCGGTCTATTGGCAACCCTAATATATAACGGTGAAATACAAGCGAGACACGAGAATGCCGATTGGGATTAAAAGAAATTGAAGGAGAGCACTTCGGGAGCTCGATTGTGAAACGCATTTTAAGCCATGTATGTGCATGCATGCTTTAAGTTGTGCACGAATTCGAATACAGACATAAAACATATTTCCCGGACTACTAAGTAGGCTTGTTTATGATTTATGGAATGTACTTTTTGTAATTGACATTGCAAAACTACCTAATAGAATGGAAGTGAACACACAGCTAAATAGAAACTTCACTGTTCACATTTAAGATAATTCCAAATTTGGCTTAACCACAAGCGTAGGAAAGGAAACCGAAAGGATTTTTGATATTTGTACTATCAATCATCTCTTAACTATAAATGCACTTTCAATAAACATTATGCACTCACCGCAAGTTTGGAAATATAAATTTTTGTCAACACCAGCGTTAAGTTAATAAAAATATTAATTCTAGCGCGCCCGTTCGAAACTTTACGTCCTTAATGGCTGTTGATGTTTAACAGAGTGCAGCAGTGCGGCCGACGTTCAACGAGCACAAAAATACCATACCAATAACAGTAGGACAACTTCTGTTAAACTCAAAATGGCACTCTTACGTGTGCAGAAAATGAGCTGTGTATGCGACATTGGAACTAGATCCGAATAGAATCACGCAAACTCTAGAGAATACATAAAAGAAAAATTAGTAAACAACATTTATTGGAGGGAAATAATGTAATAGTCCAATTATGCCAATTTATTGCACCCAAGCATTCCAAAAACATAAGCCAACCGCATCAAATATCAGTTAACATAACCTCTGTTCTATCATACTCTCATATATAGATTCTATCCGCAGCGGCTGTCAAAATGAGCGTCGAGGATGAAGTGTTTCGAATTCAGAAAAAAATTGGCAAAATTTCGACGTCCAGCGATGGCGCAGTGAGTAAATAAATCAATTGAAATGCCGCAATGTACGTGTGCAAGCATAGTTGTTTCATATTTGTTATTGATTGTGCAGGGCCAGGACCAGGCACTGGATCTCTTGAAGGCGCTGCAGACGCTCAACATCAATCTGGAGATATTGACAAAGACGCGCATCGGCATGACGGTCAACGAGCTGCGCAAGAGCAGCAAGGACGATGAGGTGATTGCGCTGGCCAAGACGCTGATCAAGAATTGGAAACGTTTTCTGGCCAGCCCGGCGCCGCCCGGCACGCCCAAGGAGAGCGCCGCCAGCAAGGAAAGCAACAACAGCAATAGCGGCTCCAGCGCAACAAAATCCTCGAGTGCTACCAAGTCAAATTCATCGAGTGGCAAGGAGAAATCGAGTAGCAGCAGCAGCAGCAACTCGACAAAGGATAAGCGCGAGGAGAAGAAGCCCTCAGCGGCACAAACATCATTTCCAGCGGGCGGCATGACGGACGCCGTGCGGCTCAAGTGCCGCGAGATGCTGGCAACGGCATTAAAAATTGGTGAAGTGCCGGACGGTTGTGCCGAGCCCGAAGAGATGGCCGCCGAGCTGGAGGATGCCATCTACATGGAGTTCAAGAACACCGATATGAAGTACAAGAATCGCATACGATCGCGTGTCGCCAATCTGAAGGATCCGAAGAATCCCGGCTTGCGCAGCAATTTTATGTGCGGCGCCGTCTCGGCCAAGCAATTGGCCAAAATGACGCCCGAGGAAATGGCCAGCGATGAGATGAAGAAGCTGCGCGAAAAGTTCGTCAAGGAGGCCATCAACGATGCCCAATTGGCGACCGTACAGGGCACCAAAACCGATCTGCTCAAGTGCGGCAAGTGCAAAAAGCGCAACTGCACCTACAATCAGCTACAGACACGCTCGGCGGACGAGCCGATGACCACGTTTGTCATGTGCAACGAGTGCGGCAATCGTTGGAAGTTCTGCTAAGCCGAAGTCCTTCAATTCATTTACACCAAATTCTTACAAGCTCCCCCTCCCTTAAAATTAATTCAAGATATTGCATGTTCACACGAGAAACAATACATTTTGTATTTGAACGCATTCACCGACCACCTAAACTACTAAATTTCAATAAAAAAAAACAAAATAAATATATAATATATAAATATGTATGTATGTACTATTTAATGTTCTTGTTTTTAATCAGTTATTTTTCGCTTGCAGTTGGGGTACAGTATGCACGTCGCCAGGGCTGCCAACCACACTTTAGGCTGTTAAAAACTAAATTGGGAGTGTAGCTATTTATGTTTCTAGTAACTTTAATGGCAGTTACATTAAATCAAGAAGAGAAATGTACATTTTCTGGTTAGCTGCACTAACTTAATAGAAAAATAAAACAGCTGTATGACGTCAGAAATTGTTGGTGCACTTTAGTAGCAAACAGTTCGGTCACATTGTTATATTTTTGCTGCGCCGTTTTTACGCTAACCAAGTCCGGTCACATTGCCGACAGTCCACAATTTTTGTTTGCAACGATCGGTCGTATTCGGTTTTGTGCTCGGTTGGTTATTTTGGTTGTTGAGGTAACTACCGTTAAAAAAAAAAAGAAAAAAAATCACCCAAGCCAATAACAAATTAGCTAAGCAAATGTGTGAACGCGTGTGTGTATTTAACGGTTTGCGAGTACCGAAAGTGGCAATAATTTAAGTTTAAGTTAAAGTCCAAACTGCCATTGTTAACCTGTTGCGCGCTGCACTCGATGGTGCGTGACCTATTTATGTAACCTGTTTTAAAAGAATATACCGCTTTAACTAAGCTCCCAAAGCTACAAGTTTTGCCTGGTTCTGGTACCTGGGACTGTGCACCTCGAACTGGAACTGGTACTAATACGGACTAAAAAGTGTACAAAGTGTTAATTATATACGTTAATGGCCGCTAGCTGAGAACTTGGCAAAAATAAATTTATTATCGAGCGCTGTTTAAAAATCAAAAGCTCTCTTCTAACTTTTCAACAGTGAAGAAAAAATTGAGTGCATTCACCCTGCAAGCCATGTGTTAGTGTGTGTGTGTGTTGTGTGTGAAACTAGAAAAGTGCGCTGAAAATCTAATAAGAGTATCAAAGCTTGCCAAGGGCGTAGTTATTTGTGTTTTTAAGGGTCACAAGTGAAACTGACACCCAACATGTTTTCATCTCTGTATGTGTGTGAGTGTGTGTGTGTGTGTCAACAGATGAGCTTTGGTCTGTGGCTGAGACGTGGCTGCATTCTGGCTAAGCCTCTGACCAAATTATGGTTAGCTACGCTTCAGGTTTCGTTGACTAGAACGGTACTAATATGCGCATACACATACACACACAGGCGCAGAGAGAGTATAGCAAACACCAATACACTCACTCATACACACACTTGCGCACCTGTTAAAGAGCCCATAAAAGAGAGAGCCGTGTATAAAGAGCGGCTCACATTGCAGCAGCCGCACATTCATATCCCATGGGTGCCCCTCGCTGCGCTCTCTCCCTCTCTCTCTCTCCTTCTCTTTTACTCACGCATTCAATTCATAGAAAAGAAAAAACTAGATAACTCGCTCGCAAGCCTTGAGCTTGAGCTTGAGCCGGGGCTAGAATTAAACTGAACGACAACAAAAACAACACTTGTTTGGCCGGTTTGTTGCACAACGGGATATTTTGTAGCTTGATGCGCTGAGAACCCTTTTCAATAAAACACCTTAAAAGCCCCACTTTGTGTGTGTGTGTTTGTCTGAATGTGTGTTTTTTTTTACGTTTCTGCTAACATAGTTATTGTTGTTGGCTGCGCAGCTTTCGCGACTTTGCAGCAGCCGCACACGCAGCCAGCGGCTGCGACTTTCTGTTTGTTTGGTGAAACTTTTTTTAAGGTCGGCATCGGCATAATAATAATAATAAAAATAAAAAAACAGACACACACACATATAAATAACTAATACAACGCACTTTGTACATTTTGGAAGATTTAAAAAGAGCAGCTGTAAATGCGCTCTGCACTGCAGCCTAACAGTTGAAGCGCTGTTAATGTCAAAGTGAAACAAAAACAACAACAAGAAAACGAAATCATAAAGTATGCAGATAGATAGTATACTTAAAGCGTAATGTACGTGGCAGCGGCATACGAACTTTCACTAATGACTTTTGGTGATCTCTCACACTTGCATACACGCACACACACACACACTTGCACACGTGCGTTTTCCATACGTGCTAATATGTGATACAGTCCAATCAGATTTGCGCTTCTGCTAAAATTAACATGCTTATGCTTGCACTATTGAAATCTGTCACCAAACTCTAATCAGACACTTTATCACTGTTGCATAAATGCATTCCCAGTGCAATTGAGCATACAGCATTTCTTTCCTGTTATTGCTTACATGCTTATAATTTTTGCACCGCTAAAAATGACAATGATTTCCAATCAGAGAATATATATTTAACTATCTTCTACTTTGAATTATGTATGTCTGTAGTCATGTATGTATATCTTCAATTGAAACGTGCCTAAAACGAAAAATGAGTCAAGATGTCGCTACGATGATAATGTTTTTATTATTTGTTTAGTTTTGATTATGCTCACTGTAACAGGCGTCGCTGCTTATCAGTTTTGTTCACTGATAACATTGTTAGGCAATACATATTTTAAATAATGTTGAGCAGAGGGTCCACTCAACAGTTTGGGTACTCTCTCGCATCACTTCTCTCTCTCTTTCTTCCCTCCCCCCTCGCTCTCTTCACTCCCCCTCTCTCTCTTCCCTCCCCCCTTCTCTCTCGCTTCCTGCCCCCTTCTCTCGTTTCCTCTAACTCGCTCCATTATGTGTGGGAGCGGGGTGCTGTTGTGTGCATTGTATTTTGATCGCCAGAGCGTAACCAGACTGTTTAACGTACTTTTATACCAATGTTATGTTTATATGTATATATATGTGTGTGTGTATGGCTCGAGTTTTCTGTGCCACAAAAAAATGCTGCTTTAGTTATTTCGTCTGTCTGCAATTACATACCTAGACACACACACACAGACACACAGACATTCAAATGGTATGCACATACATGCTTATGCATATGTATGCGATTAGTAGTATATCAGTTGCCAGAGACGCCTCCAACTGTGCAATTATCTTATGACGCATGTACTTGGCTTTAGGCTTGGACTAGGTGTACAATTGTTTTTCAAATCTAAAGTATCAAATTTGACTACTGATAGAAACAGGAATACATATGTTGGACTATATACGTAACTGCTTTACACTCAAGACAAAACATTTGTTCTTCAATTGAATTCCAAACTTAGGACCTTTGCATACCTCGTTTATCAGTTTTCACTTATTTTTCCGATTGTTGATCTAATAAACTTTAGTATTTTTCGCAATTAACAATTATGTTTTTCTCTGTAATTGTTTGTAGTTAAATTAAAAATCCTTTTCCGATAGAAGAGAAAATGCCTATATCAAGATTTTCAACAAAAATGGTAATATAAATGAAAGGAAAAATTAAAATGTTCCCTTTTTGTAACTTATTTCAAAGTAAGGTTTTTACTTCAATAGAACGGATAACTATCTAAGTTTTATCTCAAGACTTTAAATACAATTGAGGATTTAAATTGTTTATTGTTTTTGGAACTTATTCATATTCGAATTAATCTCACCTATCATTGCCTATACGTATATATTTTTAAAAACTGACAGACCTGACTGTCCCAGCCTCTCCCCCTCCCCCTACCACCTGCTAGCAATGAACAGGCAGTCTTTCATTTGGGCCACAAATTTCTATGGCCTAAACGAATCGCTCAGTTTGCCGTATAAGTAATGAAAGTAAATTTTTTCAATGAAAACAAATCGAAAAAAAAAAGGAAAACGAAATAAAATTTATTATTTGCATAACAAACGCCAAAGTTGAGCTTCGCTTGCAACGGAACAGGCGCATGCCGCTTGTTCTGATTGGAAGAAGAAGAAGAAGAAGCAGAAAACACAATAGTTTTGAAAAGTGAAATTGTGCCTTGGCCTTTTTTGCATGTCTAAAGGTTTTGGCTTTTGTGGTCTTTCGATTTGTATTTGTATTGCTTTTATTTTTGGGCATGAATTGTCAACGAATCAGTTTGGGTTTTCGGATTGGGCTGTTGATTTCCCCCCCGGTGGAAACAACAATAACAACAAATTTGTCGTAGAGTGTTAAATGGTTGCCAAAAAAAGAAATGTGGAAATGGATAGAGACGTTTCTTTGACGGCGGGAAAGACAACAAATAAAGCGAAGACAGCGACAGCTTTGTAAATTCTTTCAATTTACCGTAAACTTCACCTTAATTTTTTTTCCCAACTCTTATACTTGTTTGTTTTTTCTTCATCTTTCTTTAAGGCGGTTTTAAGCGCCTGCAGCAACTTGTTGCTGTTTGATTGTTGTTTTTATGGCTGTCCAAACAAAGAGCGACTGTTTCTACTCATCTCTTTTCCTCTCTTTCAACAGCTAAACGGGCTTTGCATTGGATGCCAGAGAGCCAGGAACAGTAAATGAAGGACGACGAATATGGTGATTGTAACACGTGTAAGTTAAGAGCACGTTAAGAGCTCCTCCAATGCCAAAGAGAAAGAGTGAGAGCCATGTAAACTTTGTTGCCCCTCATATACCAAACGGAAGTCCACGCATACAAACACAAATATACCCTGTATCTATTAAAGAATTTTTGTGTAAAGTGGTTATGATAGAGTTATGCAGTTATGTAACAGTAAGAAGTGGATATTTGTAAAGCTCTCTTTTATATATATATATTAAGCAGAAGGAAAAGCAGACTTTATCTTTCTCCATCTTAACGAATGCATCTATCTCAGCAGCAATAAGAACTAGAGTCAATAAATTGGTTATATATAATACAGGGTATATTCTTGTGCAACACTCTTAGCATTGAGCATTCTTGCTTGGTTTTCCGCTTTGTATTTGTTTGTGTGGATAGCTCCCATGCCTCGTATATCTATCACGCCTGTCCCTGGCTGCCTTTTTGCGTTACGCTCAAGTGATTCTTTAAAATACAGAAAAAAAAAGTTGTAAAAAAAAACACATCACTGCGCAAAGTTTTATGGCCCTCGTCAAATGTCCATGGCAACCCCAATGGCTCGTAAACTGGAATGTCAAATTGTAAGCACTTGTGTATTTGTTGTAACAGGGTGACTACATCTGGATAGAACCCGCATCGGGGCGGGAATTCGATGTGGCCATTGGAGCACGTGTCATCTCCGCGGAGGGTCGTCGCATCCAGGTGCGCGATGATGATGGCGACGAGGTCTGGCTTGCGCCAGAGCGTCGCATCAAGGCGATGCACGCCTCATCCGTCCAGGGTGTCGAGGATATGATATCTCTGGGAGATCTTCACGAGGCTGGCATCTTACGTAATCTGCTCATACGCTACAAAGAGAATCTGATATATGTAAGTGGAGAAATTTTTACGAATCATTTAACAAAAATTAACATTAATAAACAGAAGTAAAAGTAAATAAAAAACAAAAATAAAAAATTTATAAATAAATTGAATTTAAATTTAATTTAAAATGAACATAAATTATATAATAAATTTTTAAATATATAGAAATATAAATTAAACATTAATAATAATAATTAACATTATTTAAAAATAAAACAATAAAATTTAAAAAAAATTAAATAAAATTAAAAATTACCATAAATTATAATTTTATAATAAACTATAAAACATTTCATAAATATGAGTTACAAAAATTAACAATAATTATCAAAACTTTAGTCATATTTAATGAACATTTGGACATAATTTCTAGTTGTGATATTTTGATTTTCGTTGAGTACAAATTTTAGATTTGACAATTGCAAAATATTTCTTCTTAAAATAAATGCATAATTGATATTGAAATAGTTTCGATTACAATTTTGTTTTAATTTATTTTGTTTTCCTCTTCACTTCGCTTAATTTTCGCTTATTTTTAATGCTCTTCTCTCTCTCTATTATAATGCTCTCACTTTTCATTTCACCCATTGATATTAGATAAGATTTGTCCAAGTAAATTTTACTTCAATTTATTTATTAACTATTTTGCTGGATTCTATACTTTTTATTTAAATAATCTTATACGAAGCTTTCCAAAGAAACCCATCTTAACGTAAACCTGGCCTAAGCCTCATTAAGGCAGCCTGCTTATCCTATATACCCTATAAACAGCTTATATTATTTTGAACATTTTAGACATACACCGGCTCCATATTGGTCGCCGTCAATCCGTATCAGATATTGCCCATCTATACGGGCGATCAGATCAAGCTGTATAAGGAGCGCAAAATTGGGGAACTGCCGCCGCATATTTTTGCTATTGGCGACAATGCGTACGCGCATATGAAACGTTATCGCCAGGATCAGTGCATTGTGATATCTGGCGAGTCGGGAGCTGGCAAAACGGAGAGCACAAAGCTGATACTACAATATTTGGCTGCGATCAGTGGCAAGCACTCGTGGATCGAGCAGCAAATTCTGGAGGCGAATCCCATACTGGAGGCCTTTGGCAATGCCAAAACGATACGCAACGATAATTCCTCGCGGTAAATAATGCATTTTATTTTTATTTTTAATTGATTAATTTGATTATTGTTTGACTTTTGTAGTTTCGGCAAGTACATTGACATACACTTCAGCGCCAACGGGGTGATCGAGGGCGCCAAGATCGAGCAATATCTGCTGGAGAAGTCGCGCATTGTCTCGCAGAATCACAGCGAACGCAATTATCATGTCTTCTATTGCATATTGGCGGGTTTATCCGCTGATGAGAAGAGCCGTCTCGATTTGGGCGCGGCTGCCGACTACAAGTGAGGGTTTTTTTTTATAGATTAAAGATAGAGTAGAAAACTTCGATCTATCGACAGTTAGTTGATTTTCGAAAACTTGGAATAGTTCCGACTATTTACTGCATTCAGTATAATATATATATGCATCGACCGGATCAAAAATTGAGCTCTTGATAACTTTGCTTAAAGATAAGATAAAGATATAAGATATAAGATATAAGATATAAGATATAAGATATAAGATATAAGATATAAGATATAAGATATAAGATATAAGATATAAGATATAAGATATAAGATATAAGATATAAGATATAAGATATAAGATATAAGATATAAGATATAAGATATAAGATATAAGATATAAGATATAAGATATAAGATATAAGATATAAGATATAAGATATAAGATATAAGATATAAGATATAAGATATAAGATATAAGATATAAGATATAAGATATAAGATATAAGATATAAGATATAAGATATAAGATATAAGATATAAGATATAAGATATAAGATATAAGATATAAGATATAAGATATAAGATATAAGATATAAGATATAAGATATAAGATATAAGATATAAGATATAAGATATAAGATATAAGATATAAGATATAAGATATAAGATATAAGATATAAGATATAAGATATAAGATATAAGATATAAGATATAAAATATAAGATATAAGATATAAGATATAAGATAGAAGATTTAAAATATAACATATAAGATGTAAGATGACAGATTTAAGATCTAGGATAAGCTAAAGATATCTTAGATAACCTCACCTAAGTACACGTTTTATTAATCTCCTTACATATTATTATAAATCAGAATATCATATTTATATATTATTTTATTTATCAGATACTTGACTGGTGGCAACAGCATCACGTGCGAGGGACGCGACGATGCCGCCGAATTCTCGGACATACGATCGGCCATGAAGGTGCTCCTTTTCTCGGATCAGGAGATTTGGGAAATAATCAAGCTGCTGGCGGCGCTATTGCATTGCGGCAATATTAAATACAAAGCGACCGTTGTGGATAATCTGGATGCAACGGAAATACCCGAGCATATTAATGTGGAGCGTGTGGCCGGCCTGCTTGGCCTGCCCATACAGCCATTAATTGATGCACTGACACGCCGGACGCTGTTCGCGCACGGAGAGACGGTCGTCTCTACGCTGTCCAGGGATCAGTCGGTCGATGTGCGTGACGCCTTCGTCAAGGGCATCTATGGACGTCTCTTTGTGCATATTGTGCGTAAAATAAACACGGCCATATTCAAACCGAAGGCAACATCACGCAACGCCATCGGCGTCCTGGACATATTTGGCTTCGAGAACTTCGACCAGAATAGTTTCGAGCAGTTTTGCATCAACTATGCGAACGAGAATCTGCAGCAATTCTTTGTACAGCACATTTTCAAATTGGAACAGGAGGAATACAATCACGAAGCGATTAACTGGCAGCACATTGAATTTGTGGACAATCAGGATGCCCTCGATCTGATTGCCATTAAACAGTTGAACATTATGGCACTGATCGATGAGGAGGCTCGCTTTCCCAAGGGCACCGATCAGACGATGCTCGCCAAGCTGCACAAAACGCATGGGGCGCACAAGAATTATCTGAAACCCAAATCGGATATCAATACTAGCTTCGGCTTGAATCATTTTGCCGGCATCGTTTTCTACGATACGCGCGGCTTTCTCGATAAGAATCGTGATACCTTCAGTCCCGATCTATTACATTTGGTCAGCCAAAGCGGCAATAAATTCTTGCGTCAAATATTCGCACAGGACATTGAGATGGGCGCCGAAACGCGCAAACGTACGCCCACCTTGTCGACACAATTCCGAAAGAGTCTCGATGCCCTGATGAAGACATTGAGCAGCTGCCAGCCGTTCTTTATACGCTGCATTAAGCCCAACGAACTGAAAAAGCCAATGATGTTCGATCGTGGTCTCTGCTGTCGTCAGCTGCGCTACTCTGGCATGATGGAGACGATACGGATACGGCGTGCCGGCTATCCCATACGACACGGCTTCCGGGAGTTCGTTGAACGCTATCGTTTCCTTATTGCCGGCGTCCCGCCCGCACATCGCACGGACTGTCTGGCGGCTACGTCACGCATTTGCGGCATGGTACTGGGCAAGTCCGATTACCAATTGGGGCACACCAAGGTGTTTCTGAAGGATGCTCACGACTTGTACTTGGAGCAGGAACGCGATCGTGTGCTCACACGCAAAATACTAATACTGCAGCGCAGCATACGCGGCTGGGTCTATAGACGTCGCTATCTAAGGCTGCGCGCCGCTGCGATCAGTGTTCAGCGCGTGTGGAAGGGCTATGCCCAGCGGAAACGCTATCGAAGCATGCGTGTGGGCTATATGCGTCTGCAGGCGCTGATCCGTTCGCGTGTCCTCTCGCATCGCTTCCGTCATCTCCGCGGCCATATTGTGGGCCTGCAGGCGCACGCTCGCGGCTATCTGGTGCGCCGCGAATATGGCCACAAGATGTGGGCGGTCATTAAGATACAATCGCATGTGAGACGCATGATTGCAGTGCGTCGATATCGCAAGCTACGCCTGGAGCATAAACAGTTTGCCGAAGTGTTGCAGCTGCGCAAACTGGAGGAGCAGGAGCTGCTGCATCGCGGCAATAAGCATGCACGCGAGATTGCCGAACAGCATTATCGGGATCGATTGCATGAGCTGGAGCGTCGGGAGCTACAGGAGCAGCTCGAGGATCGTCGCCGCGTTGAGGTTAAAATGAATATTATCAATGATGCGGCCCGCAAGCAGGAGGAGCCCGTCGACGATGGCAAACTGGTTGAGGCCATGTTCGATTTTCTGCCCGATTCAAGCAGCGATGCACCGACCCCGCATGGCGGCCGTGAAACGTCCGTTTTCAATGATCTGCCGCATGCCCAGGCAGTCAATCAGGAGGATATCATTACGCCCATGCATATCTCCGAGGATGAGGAGGATCTGTCCGAATATAAATTCCAGAAATTTGCGGCCACCTATTTCCAGGGCAATGTGAATCATCAGTATGCAAAGAAGGCATTGAAGCATCCACTCTTGCCGCTTCACACGCAAGGCGATCAACTGGCCGCGCAGGCGCTGTGGATAACCATATTACGTTTTACGGGCGACATGCAGGAACCCAAATATCATACCATGGATCGCATGGACACCACATCGGTCATGTCCAAGGTGACGGCAACACTCGGACGCAATTTCATCAGGAGCAAGGTGAGTGTGAATTATAAATAATTATTATAACTATTTTATTTGCCATTCTATTGACAGGAATTCCAGGAGGCTCAATTGATGGGACTCGATCCGGAGGCGTTTCTCAAGCAAAAACCACGCTCGATCCGCCACAAGCTGGTCTCGCTCACATTGAAACGGAAGAACAAACTGGGCGAGGATGTGCGCCGGCGCCTGCAGGATGATGAGTATACGGCGGATAGCTATCAGTCGTGGCTGCAATCGCGACCGACCTCGAATCTGGAGAAGCTGCACTTCATCATTGGCCATGGCATATTGCGAGCGGAGCTGCGCGATGAGATTTACTGCCAGATATGCAAGCAGCTGACCAACAATCCATTGAAATCATCCCATGCACGTGGCTGGATATTGTTGTCGCTATGCGTCGGCTGCTTTGCGCCATCGGAGAAGTTTGTTAATTATTTGAGGGCGTTCATTAGGGAGGGTCCGCCCGGTTATGCGCCGTATTGTGAGGAGCGTCTGAAGCGCACATTTAACAATGGTACACGTAATCAGCCGCCCTCGTGGCTGGAGCTGCAGGCAACCAAATCCAAGAAGCCCATAATGCTGCCCATCACATTTATGGACGGCAATACGAAAACGTTGCTGGCGGATTCGGCGACAACGGCGCGCGAGCTATGCAATCAGCTCTCGGATAAGATAACGCTCAAGGATCAGTTCGGTTTCTCACTCTACATTGCGCTTTTCGACAAGGTCAGCTCGCTGGGCAGCGGCGGTGATCATGTGATGGACGCCATATCACAATGCGAACAGTATGCCAAGGAGCAGGGCGCCCAGGAGCGCAATGCGCCGTGGCGTCTATTCTTTCGCAAGGAGATCTTTGCGCCATGGCATGAGCCAACCACTGATCAGGTGGCCACAAATCTCATCTATCAGCAGGTTGTGCGTGGCGTCAAATTTGGCGAATATCGCTGCGACAAGGAGGAGGATCTGGCTATGATTGCCGCCCAGCAATATTTCATTGAATACGGCACAGACATGTCCATGGAGCGTCTGTTCACGCTGTTGCCCAATTTCATACCCGATTTCTGTCTCAGCGGCATAGATAAGGCCATTGAGCGCTGGGCCGCGCTGGTGCTGCAGGCCTACAAGAAGTCCTACTATGTCAAGGATAAGATAGCGGCGCTCAAAATTAAGGAGGATATCGTTAGCTATGCAAAGTATAAGTGGCCGCTGCTTTTCTCGCGCTTCTATGAGGCCTATCGCAATTCGGGACCCAATTTGCCTAAGAATGATGTGATCATAGCGGTCAATTGGACGGGCGTCTATGTGGTCGACGATCAGGAGCAAGTTCTGCTCGAGCTTAGTTTTCCCGAGATCACAGCTGTTTCCAGCCAGAAGACAAACAAGGTCTTCACCCAGACCTTCAGCCTGTCCACGGTACGGGGCGAGGAGTTCACATTCCAGAGTCCCAATGCGGAGGATATACGCGATCTGGTCGTGTATTTCTTGGATGGACTCAAGAAGCGGTAAGTTAACCACACAACCAATCAATAGCTATTGCTAATCTATTTCTTTCACAACCCATTTGCAGATCGAAATATGTGATTGCGCTGCAGGACTATCGCGCACCCTCGGACGGCACCAGTTTCTTGTCGTTCTTCAAGGGCGATCTTATCATACTGGAGGATGAGTCGTGCGGCGAGTCGGTGCTGAACAATGGCTGGTGCATTGGACGATGCGATCGGACGCAGGAGCGTGGCGATTTTCCTGCCGAGACGGTCTATGTGCTGCCAACGCTGAGTAAACCGCCACAGGACATATTGGCATTGTTTAACATCGAGGAGGCGCATCATGGCCGGCGTCTCAGCATGGTATCAAATGGTAACGTGGTGGAGCCGCGCGATCGTCCGCACACGCTTATGGAATATGCATTGGATCATTTCCGCTTGCCACCAAAGCGCACCATGTCCAAAACCCTGACGCTCGGTTCGAAGCGCAGCGAGGAGTTGTGGCGGTATGCCAGGGATCCGATCAAGGCGCCGCTGTTGCGCAAGCTGCAGAGCAAGGAGGAGCTGGTCGAGGAGGCGTGCTTCGCCTTTGCTGCCATACTCAAATATATGGGCGATTTGCCATCAAAGCGACCACGCATGGGCAACGAGATAACCGATCACATATTCGATGGTCCGCTCAAGCATGAGATATTGCGCGACGAGATCTATTGCCAGCTGATGAAACAGCTGACCGACAATCGCAATCGGATGTCCGAGGAGCGTGGCTGGGAGCTTATGTGGCTGGCAACCGGACTGTTTGCCTGTTCGCAGGGCTTGCTGAAGGAACTGTTGCTATTTTTGCGCACACGCCGTCATCCCATCTCACAGGACTCGATGCATCGCCTGCAGAAAACCATACGCCATGGACAGCGCAAATATCCGCCGCATCAAGTCGAAGTCGAGGCCATACAGCACAAGACAACGCAAATCTTTCACAAGGTCTACTTCCCGGACGACACCGATGAGGCCTTCGAAGTGGACTCATCCACGCGCGCCAAAGACTTTTGCAACAATATCTCGCAACGTCTTTCGCTGCGCACCAGCGAGGGCTTCTCCCTGTTTGTGAAGATCGCCGACAAGGTGATTTCGGTGCCGGAGGGCGATTTCTTCTTTGACTTTGTTCGCCATCTGACTGATTGGATAAAGAAGGCGCGACCCATACGCGATGGCGCCAATCCGCAGTTTACCTATCAGGTGTTTTTCATGAAGAAACTATGGACGAATACGGTGCCAGGCAAGGATCGCAATGCCGATCTCATCTTCCACTATCACCAGGAGCTGCCCAAGCTCTTGCGCGGCTATCACAAGTGCTCGCGCGAGGAAGCCGCCAAATTGGCCGCTCTTGTCTTTCGTGTACGCTTTGGCGAGAACAAACAGGAACTGCAGGCCATACCGTGAGTGTAATTTATATATTTTTATCCATATATCTGTAATCCCTATTCTTATTCTAGACAAATGCTGCGCGAACTGATACCCTCTGATATTATGAAGATGCAGAGCACCAGCGAATGGAAACGCTCCATTGTTGCCTCATATAATCAGGATGGCGGCATGAGCTCCGAGGATGCTAAAGTTGCATTCCTAAAGATCGTTTACAGGTATGTGCGAGCGCGTATTTTTATACCCTGAACCCATTGAAAATGGGTAAAAAGGGTATATTGTATTTGTGCAAAGTGCAAATGTATGTAACAGGCAGAAGGAAGCATCTCCGACCCCATAAAGTATATATATTCTTGATCAGCATCAATAGCCGAGTCGATCTAGCCATGTCCGTCTGTCTGTCCGTCCGTCCGTCCGTCCGTCCGTATGTACGAACGCAAGGATCTCAGAGCTAGAGACATTGAAATTTTAGATGTAGGTGCTCCTAGTTCCTACGCAGATCGAGTTTGTTTCCGATAATCGATAACTTGCCCCGTTTCCAAGTAATCAATAAAAATGAATATCGAAATCCCGTTTTTTAAGCAATTTTGGTAAATAATAAGAGCTAGAGTCACCAAACTTGACATGTAGCTTCTAGAATAGTATATATATATCGAGTATCTTTCATTTTATACCTATCGCCACCTCCCCGCTACTCTCTATCTATAAGCGCGCGCTGCATTTGGTGTTGGAATAAGAGGGTTCAGGGTATCCCCTAGTAGGGAGCTCCCGACTAGAACCTCTTACTTGTTGCATTTATTTTTTGCTGCTTAAATAACATCCTTTCGCCTCCTCAATCACAGATGGCCCACCTTTGGCTCTGCCTTTTTTGAAGTGAAGCAAACCACCGAGCCGAACTATCCCGAAATGCTGCTCATTGCCATTAACAAGCACGGCGTGAGTCTTATACATCCAGTAACAAAGGTAAGAGTAGAACAAATGTTTTGAAAAGTGTACAAATTATATCAATAAATATTTAATACGATTGCAGGATATACTGGTTACACATCCCTTTACACGCATCTCGAACTGGTCATCCGGCAATACATACTTCCATATGACAATTGGGAATCTGGTGCGTGGCTCGAAGCTGCTCTGTGAGACATCTCTCGGCTATAAGATGGACGATCTGCTAACTTCATATATATCTTTGATGTTGACCAATATGAACAAAAATCGAACAATACGAGCCAACTAGTAAAGCTATCTAAAAAGACTCCCCCACACACACACGCATATATATATATATATATATACATATAAATATATATATTTATATTAATTATAAATTATAAATGCAATAATTTATATAACTAGGACCTATAGTCAATTACCTATTGTGCATCCCTACTTTGATAACACATTCGTTTTTGGCTGGATTAGCTGCTATAATTTATACCAAACCCTGTTTCATATTTATATTATGCATTTCTTTTGTAAAAATATGCAAACTTTTGTTTTTAGTATCTTATCTCACATTCCGTTTACTTAAATTATTGATTTAACATATCAAGTTGAAGGTCTTACATATTATCCTTATAGATAAGCAATATTATCTATGCATTTTGCACTCTATATTACTTTATGTATATCTCAACTGCATATCTGTACTGATGACGTTTTGTATCAAATACATAGAAATGTTCAATTATTTAATAAATTATATATATACACAAGGTGTAATATGTCTTTTATCTATTTTGCATAGACATTGCAGAATTATTTATTTTGATTTTGATTTTTTATTATTTATTTTAATGTTGTTAAGTTTGGGACTATTAAAAGAATCATTTAGCTTTTCTGTTAAATCATTTTTAAAATTTTCAAGCGGTTTTTTAAGTGAAACTATATTTTAGGAAGCTGTTTTATCCACTGCCACCACTGTACCTATTGTGAATGTATAAACTATCGATAATTAGTGTCGTGCCTCTGTTAAAGTTCGTTCGCAATTGTTAGTCCCGTTATTTGTGAAAATTAGTGCCCGTTTTTGTGTACGTAAAAATAAGATTGTGTTTCAAAGTGCAAATAAAACTAAGAACATGAAAAGACTCCATTTATTTGCAATAATAAATTGTTGTGTAAGTGTGCAATTGTTAGACATAACTCAGAATAGCTATGAAATCTGATTAGCAAAATGCCTATTAAAATTCCTCAATAGTCACAACAATGGCCAAAATCTTTAATCATAAATAAATCCAAAATGCAATACAAAAAAAAAAGTGCGCCTTCTTTAAATTAGAAACAACCTTTGGCAAGGATGGCCACTGCCAGCGCCGACGCCTGCGCTGACGCCTGCGTCACTGCCCAAAGCGCCTCACTGACTGCACGGCGCTCTGCGCAGACTGTTTTGTAAAGTGTTTTTCTCGCTGTGCACGCGGTTCGTGTATAGGCTAAAAAGGTTCAACTTTACGATAGACTTATGGTGTGTGGCGAAACTTGGCTGCATTGCTTATGTTTTATTAACATGTTTTTTGTGGTCAAGTTTTGAGGCTTTTGATATAATTATTATATGCATGTAATTTATTTTTATACCCTGAACCCATTAAAAATGGGTAAAAGGGGTATCATGTTTTTGTGCAAAATGCAAATGTATGTAACAGGCAGAAGGAAGCATCTCCGACCCCATAAAGTATATATATTCTTGATCAGCATCAATAGCCGAGTCGATCTAGCCATGTCTGTCTGTCCGTCCGTCCGTCCGTATGTATGAACGCAAGGATCTCAGAACCTATAAGAGCTAGAGACTTGAAATTTTAGACGTAGGTGCTCCTAGTGCCCGCGCAGATCGAGTTTGTTTCCGATAAACGATAACTTGACCCGTTTCCAAGTAATCGATAAAAATGTATATCGAAATCCCGTTTTTTAAGCAATTTTGGTAAATAATAAGAGCTAGAGTCACCAAACTTGACATGTAGCTTCTAGAATAGTATATATATATCGATTATCTTTCATTTTATACCTATCGCCAACTCCCCGCTACTGTCTATCTATAAGCGCGCGCTGCATTTGGTGATGGAATAAGGGTATAATTCAGGGTATCCCCTAGTCGGGAGCTCCCGACTAGAACCTCTTACTTGTTGATTTTAACTATGTTATTTTCGCTTGACAAATTATAAACTCTTTCATAGGTAAAACCTGAATAGTTGTCATAAAAATATTATTTTTTTTTGTGAGTTTACATGCATCAGGTGAAAAACGCTATAAACACGAATAAACATTAGAATTTGCTTCAAAGCATGTTTATTTACATATAATAATTTAAACATCTCGAGAATCTGATTATCTTAAGGCATATTGCTTAAGCGAAATAAATAAGTGTTAAATTAATTATGGGCTCTGCTTGGATTATAAAAAAAAGATGATGATTGGGTTGAATGTTTTTGATAGTGGATCGCTTAATTCCACCATTTTAAATCAGTTTTTGTTACTTATCGCAGTCCGGTATACTTATGTATCTAAGTAACATAATATATTTACCTACTCCAGGTGGTGGAAAGGCCTCTGGCGTGATATCTCCTCCCAGAAAATAATACCAAAGCTGAAAATGCCGCATTTTTACGTATATTTCTCGAGAAGCTTCAATCTCTCGACTATCTCTTTATAGATCATGCCATAGCAAGGAAATGTATTTCCTGACAAATGCATGAAATTTACCTTTGCTAACTGGATATCATTTAATTTCATTGTTTTTGATTACTTTGTTCTTGCCTGAGTAATACTGATAACTTAATATATGATTTATTTAAATATAGTTCTCGCCAACTATACTCATCAAATTTTCTAGACTCTTGTCAATTATAAACTGATGTTGATATCAGATATTAATGAGAGTTTTAAAAAGTTGTTTCGCTGAGCCCTTTCATATTTGGTTCCATTTCACGCAAAAAATTATAGCTTTCTGTTATCAATAACATAGCGAATAACAGGCTGTTATGGTCCTCTTATAATTTTAACAACCACAAAAAGCATATCACGGAATGTCTCTTAAGCCTCGTAAACACCTTATATAATTTTGGATCACATCAGCCAAATACATGAATACGTGTGTTGTTCTTGAAAAATCCTCAAATTGCTGTTTCAAGTTAGTTTTGGAAAATTTTAAATGTTCGGTCCAAGTAAATCCAAGTCGATACCATCCCCTATCAGTCGAAAATACATGATGAAAATCATTTGCGTTCTTGGAAGATCATTTCAGCTAATTATTGCAATTGGTCCCTACTACTACTTTGAATGATATAAATATAAATATATGTACTATAACTTAATAGATGTATTTATTATTCTTTTTATATCTGCTTTGATTGCATGCAACCCCTTTTGGCTCCCACACAACCGGCTGGCAATTCCCACGCATTGTATGGTTAGAATTTTCACAGCGTGTGAAAACCGGCAGCCGGCTTAAAAGTCAAGACTCAGATTTTTCAAGATAATTAGTGCAGTGGAAGCTCCTGAAAATTTTATTTTTGTAACAATTCCCCTCTTGTACCTGCAACACCCAACGCAGTCACCTGTCCAACCAGACAGAGCGAGGGGCAAAAATTATGCCATCGAAATGTGAATGTTCATTAAAAATTCAACTAATTTCATATTCAGCTTCTTATAAGATGTCGTGCGCGGCAACGGCCTTAAAGAAGTTGCAGTTCGAATCATAAAAGTTTGGTGGTGGTTTTTACAACTTGACCCCTTTGGCCCCTTTGGTTCAGTTCATCTCTCACGCAACGCAGGCGACGACGCCAAGTTTGTCGTTTGAGTCTTTCGTTTGCCATCTCCAGAAATTCCCATCAACTTGGGGGTGAGTTGCATTTGTTGCTGCTGTTGTTGCTGCTGCTGCCTGCTTCACTGACTCTGATAAGACTTGAGACTTAGCTAGACAAATTCTAATTAAAACAAGTAAGAGTTCTTGAATCGGGTGTGCCCGAATATGAGATACTCTTTAATTAATTCCTTAGGAAAATAGAGGATTGCTTAAAGAAATTAAATATTTTTGAGCCGTTAATACTATACGCGAAACTACATAACCGATTTATGTCTCTAGTTCTTTAAACTTTAAAAATAAGTATGTAAACACAAGAATTCTAGGCTGAAATAGTGATTTTAATCTAATATTTCGGTTATGACTGTGAACTAATGATGGGATTCGAATTAACTCGAATTCTCGTTGTTCAGTCGCCAGGATGAATTGGTCGCTGGACTGCTTGTCAAGCGAGGGTTGCTTAAAAGGCGCTGCTTCCAGACTGGAATTAGAATTGTTTATGTTTATTAAACCGAACCTTAAAACAAGGTAACTACCCAAACAAGGACTTTATTAAAAAGAGAAAACTTTTGAGGGAGACTTAGCCCTTAAGCAGCACATAAATAACTTGGGCGTCTGCCATTAGATTTATCTTACCATATTTGGTAACTGCTAGATTTGGGTAGAGTTCAAATTGAGACCACTTTTATACGAAAATATGTACAAGAGTTATTTTGGAAATTGAATTGTTTGATTCGCATTCTGAAAATACATGTCAAAACGAGATATGAACAAAATCCTGGGCTGATGGATGTGTAAAATCAGGTTCGCCAACAGAGCCTTAAACCAGGAAATAGGTTCGAAACGTAAATCAAGACATTGACCACTTTTTTTTTTGATTTGAAGCCTGTCTAAAAATAAACTTTACGTAAAAATAAATTTCATTTATATATACGCTATTTGCACGCACATATTTCACACTGGAATATCTTAATAAAGTCTCGTAAGATGTTCCTGGCTTGTCTTCGACACATCTCCTTCTGTTTTCGATGTATATTTGAGTAACATTATGTTACCCATTTTGGATAAGTTCATGTGTATAGAGTATTAGGCGAAAACTTCAAGTTCGACGCTGTGATTAGTTTGGCAAACCCAAAACGGAAGCGCGATAATTAATGCAAAACTGCGATTGTTAATTTGTAAATCTGTAAAACAACAAAAGCAGCAACAATAACAGGTAGTCTGGCAAATAATGCATAAATATTAAACAAAGATAGTTAAGACAAAAAAAAAAAACAGAAAAAGAAAAAAGATTCTCAGCGCTGGGCCGCTTATTGTCAACGCCTTGTGGGGCTGTGTGAAAATTCTGTTCCTTTAGCTCCAAACGGAAACAATGCGGCGTTATATATGCATACATATATATATATATATATATATATATATATGTATATATTTCTTGACTTTGCGTTTTTCGTAATGGCAGCTAAAAATTCAAATCGACCAACCAACTGTAATTAAAGTTGAAGAGGCAGCCCACCGTGGGAAGTGCTGCACTTGTTTTGTTTTAGTCTCAAAAATGTTCACACGACATGGCAACATTTTCCCATGCCGATTTAAATCGACTATTCGCCTAACCAAAAGGGGCTGGTGGCGGGATTTGTAAGGTTTTTTTTTTTGTTTCTTTGGCTGGTAGGTCATTTAAAGCAAAGGAAAAAGAAAATGTTAAATCATGACAAATTCAAATTGTTAACTGACATAGTTTATGTTTGTTCTGGTATTTATTTAAATTTAGGGTTTCTCTTAGGCTTACAACTTTCTTCATTCAGTTATCTTACAAAATTATATGCTTTGTAATATATATATATATATATTTCTTTTATCATGTCTTATGCTGGGCTTGTGTTGCGCTTGATATAAATTATTCTTAAGTGTGCCTGTTGACTGTAGCTTTTTAAAGTGGAATGTTGTACAAGAGTACAGTACAGAGTACAGTTGTAGTATATATAAATATATGGGCGATCCAATTAAGTTGGCACAACGCATAGGCCCAGCATAAACATCAAATGTTCTATATACTATATAAATGTATATTTAACTAGAGTTAAGTTTAATTCTTTATGTCAGTAAGCTCTTTCGAGTTATTTACAAATATATATTTTGCATTTATACATCTATTGGTACCGGCTAGCACTACAAAATGATAATATTGGTCAACTTGAAATTGGTTTTAGTTTTGTTCGCCTCGCATTGAGAAAGTGAGAGGGGAGGAGAGTGAACAACATAAGAACTAAGCATGTGTTTAAAAACTAAATATGTGCTAGACGAACTTTAAATAACTTGGCATAAATAAATGTATATGAAATTGCAAATAATAGCAATACTGCCGCACTCAAGACAACCCGCTCCCATGACTATTCCATTGCACTTCCGAGATGGAGGGTAGCGTTTGATGCGTCTGCTGTTGCATGCTCTGCTGTAAGCTGGAGCCGCCGGCTGGTGAATTGCTGCTGTTGCTGTTGTTATTGTTGTTGTTGTTGTTGTTGCTATTGTTATTATTGTTGCTAATGCTTGTGATGTTATTGTTGTTGTGACGCGTACGCATAACATCGTCAGCCTGATTGCAATGCGATCGCGGTCCCGGCTCCGGCGTATAGGTGAATGTGAGTCCAGTGGCATAAATGATGCCATCGTTGCGTACCAGCGATATTGGCACCTGCGTAGGCTGACGCACCTGCGCAGAATAATTGTATAAATATAAGAATTAACGTGCATTTCAATCAAAACATACCCAGAGCCATTCGCCGCGAAATTGTGAGATTTCGGGCACCACACAGAGCAGCGTTTCCGCGCAGCGATACATGGTCTCCGCCTCGACATCGCCAAACCAGACCTGCAAGTGCGGCGTAAAGTTATCGCCGCTCAGCTCCAACATGGCCACATCGCCGCCGCCATTAAGATTCAGCGAATTAACAATTGGCACTGGCGTAACCGGAGAGCTAAGGAACCAAGCAAAGATTATAAATAAATAAAGGATTCACATTTGAAGCACTTACGCAACGGGACCCATGCCCTCGTAGAACTGATATTCGGCTTTGTCGGTGGATATGATTGTCCAGCAGGCGCCATCGTTGATCATTTCCTTGTTGGGCTCCTTTGGGCAGGGCGTGGCCTGAAATTGTATGATCTTCTCCTGTGACAGGCACAGGTACATGCGATCCGTGTCCTTCATGTAAAAGGCGCACTTGTGCAGCTGCGAGACCGGATCATCGGCCTCCAGCAGTGCCATCTGTTTATCCACTTTGCGTATGATTAGACGCGGCAGCGCCATGCCCGTAACAGAGCATACCAGCTTAACGGTGGCACCATAGTGTATATAGCCATCGCGTACCTGAAACTCCTCCGATTCGGACTCATTATCATCGAGCAGATGTATCGTAAATGCGCCCCATTGTGTGGATGAGGCATGGAAATGCCCGTTCTCCACGTGCAGATACCGAGTGGAGACAGTTTGGGAGCGCAGGCGATTGAAGAGGGCGACATTGGTGCCGCTGGCTATGCACAGGTCGGCATTCTTGAGCGATTGCTTCTTTTTGGACGGCTTCGAGATGACCTTGATGCGCTTTGAATTGAACACGCCAATGTCGTGGCCATTGCCATAGAACATTTTCACCGATAGCATGAAATGCTTACGCTTATCCGAATCCGAAATAAACAACGTCTTGGCTGCACAATACTGTTTGCCATTGAGATCCAGCTGCTGCATATCCTGATCGCTGCTGCCAATGCCAATGAATGCGCAAAGCTGTGCCCCCTGCTCGCCCTCGCCCTGCTGCAGCATCTCCTCGTAGCGTCGCCGCCAGCCGCTGCCAAACAGATAGATACACGGTGGCGGGCAGAAGAAACGCTTCTCATTGCCATAGGATTTCTGTGCCACCTGCAGGAGTTGCAAAAACTCAATTAGCCAACTAGCCGAGTAAATTTAACAAATAATTTATTATAATAATAGTAATAATAATAAAAATCAGTGCTTCGATTATCGACAGAGACAAATCGTAACAAACTGTAACCGCAGCAATGCAGCTGTTAAATTTGTCGTATAATTAATTTCAATTATTTTATTGTGGCCGCCGTTTGCTTAATTTGGGTGCACTCAAGTGTGAAGGATGCGATGCCTGGACGGCGGCCGACGCTTGAAGATAGCCGCGTCAAACCGCAAAAAATGCCCGCACTGGAGCTGCCATTCGCTGTGGAATTGCAAGTGGAGCCCACACATTAACCCAAGCCCACCACCTATAAATATAATACATATAAAGCTGTCCACAATCTCATGCCAAATCTGTGGATGACGTCACTGCAGCGACATTTTAAGGCAAACTATCTGAATATAAAGAATATATAATATACAACTATATTTGTTCTTATGTATTTATAAAAAGGCATATTAAAAGAAAACACTTTGATATACACCCTTGCTCTGCGATTTTATGCAGTTCTTATTTTGATAAATTCATAACATTATATTTGTTTTTATTTGAATTTAATTTAATTTTTTTCATATATTTTGTGTAATCTACAATTTAGACATTATGAAATGAAGAAGATTATTGAGATACGAAAAATATTTCGATATTCAATAGAAAATCCCATAAAAAGTATGCAATTATTTAAAAAAAATGTTATACTTTAATTTAAAATATTCTGTCTCTGGGGAAGCAACAGATTTTTAGGGGTATTCCACAAAATCCAAAGAATCTTGCAGATTTAAAACCTTATGGGAGCTACATATATATAAAATTGAAGTCATCTTCAAAGGTCCATAGATCTTAAAGGGTTTGGAAAATACCCGATATTAATAAAACTTTCAAAATATTATATGCTAAAACTTGCATTTGCTCAACTTGGTTAAGATATATTTTTATATATATTTTTACTCAATTCTCTACCAAGCATATCATATATCCCAAATCAAAGCTGATCCTTATAATCGTGAATATATATTTATTTACATATACTGCCTAATAATTCAGCTATAACAATCGCTGCAAGGATATACTATGCACACATATACATTTTATATATTTGTGACGTCACGCAGTCTTGGTAATCCTCTCTCAAAGCGCAACCTTTTAAAATATTTTGTTGTTTGTGTTACACTAAACCCACCTTGGCGTGCAGTATGACGATGACCATGTCGTTGCGCTCGCGCATGTACTTCTCCATGGCATCGCGCGTCAGCTTCTTTTCCTCAATGTGCGACCGGTATGGACCTGGAACAGCAACCGGCAGCATGGATAGTTGCATTTGTTGTTGTTGTTGTTGCTGCTGCTGTTGTTGTTGTTGTTGATGATGCACTTGTAGCTGCTGCTGCTGCTGTGGCGGCGGCGCACTGCCCAGTCCAAAGTGCGGCATATCCTGGCTGTGAGTGTGCAGCTGAGTATGCTCCAAGGAGTTGCTATTGCTGCCGGCTGCTACTGCTGCGGCTGCGTTCTCGTAGACAATGGCGGGCGGTGCGGCGGCAACAGCGTTTAAATTAAATTGGCTGTAGCTCTTCATTTAAGCACATGCTGTTTTAATGTCTTCTATTATTGTTGTTCTTTTGTTTTGTTTTTGTTTTTTTTTTTTGGCAACTTGTTTAACACTTTGGCACTACTTGCACTTACACTTGTACTTTGTTTGTGTTTTGCTTTTTTCGTCTTTCAAGTCGTTGTATCCTGGCACAACACACGCAGCAGCAGCTGTCGTTTCTCACGGTTTCGCTTTCGATGTTGTTGTTGTTTTTTTATTTTTGTTTTAGAATGCCCGCCTGGCCACAATTAACAAGTGTAGACTTAGGAGCGCGAGTGCGACTACGACTGAAGCTCGTTGCGGCTGGCTGCTGTTTAAACTAGCAACTAAACTGTGGTAACCGATTTATAATAAATAAAAACGAAACCAAACCCCACTAGCAAGCAGCAGCTACCAAACAAACTAGGGTTGTTGTTCTCGTATCGATATTTCCAAATACGCAACTATCGATAGGCGGATGAGCGTATGCGATATGCGTATGCAAGAGTGTTCTATCGATAGTTTATAAATTGTTAAAATCTGTGACGTCAAACCCTACAATATTTTCAACTTTAGGTGTGCTGGTGCCGTCGCTAGAGTATATGCAGGAAAATGGCCTGCTTGCATAAATTTATTTCAACTTATATATATATTCATACTTTTAAAGACCATTGTGGAATTTATAGAATTTATTTATTTCATTTCAATTGAAAAACCTTCAACCTTCTTCGAAAACATTCATCATATTAATACGCCTTCGCTCTGACTACAAAAAGCAAGTTGGCAGCTCCTTGTCAGTTTAGAACCAAATTGGCAGCAACGCGAACTGTGTGCGCTTAAAATTTTTATAAAATTCTAGAATCAATCACACAGACAATGGAACAGTTTAAGGGCTTGCAAAAATCCCTATATATATGGACTGATAGCGCTGATCTGGATAAACGTGTAGAGACATTGAAGGCGGCCACCGGCGGCGAGGTGGCTGTTGAAAATGTGCATCGTCTGTCATTTTGTAAGTGTTAACAGGAGTGTGAGTCAGCATGTTTATTGCCAATTGCATGCATTTTAGCCTCTTACGCCAATTCGAGTTTTGATCTAATTGTGATTGAGTGCGCCCAATTGACTGACAATTATGTAAAGCTGCTCCACATGCTAAAACCGAGCGGTATTCTGCATTTGTTTGCCTACATTGGTCCGGCCGGCAGTCTGTTGCAGGAAATCAAGCTATCTGGTTTCATCAATTGCCGTGAGGATGCCGTTGCCAATACGCTGACTGCAGAGAAGCCGGGCTATGAGACGGGCTCCTCGGCCCGGCTGTCGTTTGCCAAGAAAACCTCTAGCGTGAATGTATGGAAAATAAGTGGCGATGATGAGGAGCTTATCGACGAGGAGGAGCTGCTTGATGAGGAGGATAAACAAAAGCCAGATCCAGCTGGGCTGCGAGTCTGCAGCACCACTGGCAAACGTAAGGCATGCAAGAACTGTTCCTGTGGCCTGGCCGAGGAGCTAGAAAGCGAGAAGACAACAAAAGCGGTCACCGAGAATGCAAAGTCCAGCTGCGGCAATGTATGTAACGTCTATGTTTGCGCGTGAAAAGTGTGAAACCCCTTACAATAATGTGCACTTGGAAATTAGAACTATTAGTAATTGGAATCGTTACTATACCCCTACAGAGGGCATTTTAAGTTTGTCTTGACGTTCGTAACGCTTGGCAGACATCTGCGACCATAGAAAGCACTTGCGAATTGGAACTTTTATTAATTGGAGTCGTCATAATACCTTATAATGGGCGTTCTTATTATGTAACGCCTGGCAGAAATCGCCAGCCTCAGAAAGTGTAAACCTATAATCCGCATACGTCTGTCTGTTTTTTATATAGATCTTTTGCAGGCAGTACATCTTTCGATGTTTATTCCTGATCTCTTTATAATATAACTGACGTGGGTACCATCTGATATTTCTTTACATATGTAAAATGTTGTATTCATCATGTTGAAGACCTACTTGCTCTTGAAAAAGTCAATGAACCAGTTTATATAAACCCTGTGCAACTTGTTTCTAATATATTGGATATAACATTAGGGCATTTTTAAATTTATTTATATAGAAAAGTAGGACTTTTGCCAATTAAGAGATAATTTCCAATTAGCATCATTTAAGTTACCGACGCGTACTAATTTTCTCATGTTTTTGTTTGTTCTTATTCTATTATTTTGCAGTGCTATCTGGGCGACGCGTTTAGGTGCTCCACGTGCCCATATCTGGGTATGCCAGCCTTCAAGCCGGGCGAGAAGGTGCAGCTGGCTGATAATTTGCTGAAATCGGACATTTAGGCTAGGACGCAATGCAGCACACATAGACTTGGACACTTTATTAAGTGAATAATTAATTCATAATTAAATAAAAAAATTAATTAAAAAGAAAACAAATTAATTCCACACAATCAAAGGCTCACTGTTCGCATGCTGTACCCTTGATAAGATCGCGATTCTTGCCGGTCAATATGCGATAATTGACGGCCGTGTGATCCAGCTCCTTGTACATAAAGGTGGGCATTCTGTCGGATAACACCCAGAGTGAGCCAGTGCTGTCGACTTTTAGATCGTTGGGAAAGACCAAAGTATGCGAATCGGAATCAATGAGTCCTTGTGTATCCGTTGTATATGGACGATTGACATTCCAGCAGGCGATGGCATCCTTGTTCACCTGCGTGTAGAACAACACACCTGTCTCCTTGTCGTACGCCTCGGCCGTCGACTGTCCGTTCATGCCGCGATCGCCGACAAGCTTGAAATCATGATAGGATTCGCCGCCATTAACATGGCTTTCGTTTTGGAGCACACGATTGGAGACTTTGAACTCCTTGGTGCTGGCCAGCGCATGGAAGTATATATCCTTGGTATGATCGGGCTTCAGTGGGCCAACGGCCAAGGCGAAAACGCCATCGGTCCATTGGAAATTTACGCCTCCCACATTGAAATCACCCTGCAGCGGATCAAAGTGGAAGTAATTGTGCTTAACACGATAGGATTTGTTGTCCCGATAGGAGTAGACAATGACGCCATATGCGCCCAAATCTGGGACATATGCAAACGCTTCATCGCACTGTTCTCGCTCCACATCGATCACCTAAACAAAATGGGGGAAGGGAAACTTAAGTAAAAATCTCAATTGATTTAGCCAAGTGTACGCACAATATTAGCAAAGAACGTTTCATCCTTGGTCTGTTCGGCGGGTATGGCAAAGCGGCGCAGCAGCTGATCCGTTTTTAGATCGAACACTAAAATCGAATTGGGTGTAATCTGCTTGGGATTGCCCAAAATATCGGCGAGACCCGTGTCCAACACCCAAAGACGATCGCAGGCATCCACCTGAATGCGGAAGGTGGAAATTATGGTGGCATTGTCCTGTAATTGAACACCCGCATCTTGCGCCTTCTCCGCATCCAATCGGCCACCGGTGGGCGTCTTCTGCTCTTGTGGCTGCACATCAATTGGCAGCTTGTTGGCCTCCCAGCTGGGATAGGGACGCAGTTTCGGTGATTTTTCACTGGTCGACAGATCAATGTAGTTCAGTGTAGCCGCCACGCCTGCCTTCCATCTGAGAGAGTGAATAAAAAAAAAAAACGATATCGGTAAGTTTGAGAGCGCTTTACCCAATTTCTATACTCTTGTGGGGGGGTTTTAAAATGTCATAAAATAAGTGACGCATAGCTGGAGACATTTCCAAACCCATAAAGTGTATATATTTTAGATCAGCATCAAGTCGGGTTGACATAGCCAAGTCCGTCTGTCTCGCTTCTATGCGAACAAGTCTCTCTGATTTAAGGCTATCGTATTGAAACTCTTGCCTAGGTCTGTCTTTCTGTTGCTGGCATATGTCGAAACTGGCTGGATCGGACTACCATATCATATAACTGACATAGGAATGATCGGTCGAATTTTAAGTTCTTGTATGAAAACTTGTTTGTTTTGTCTTGACAAAACTTGGCATTTATTAGTTTCACTAAGCTTTCTACATATAAGCCAAATATTATCAATATCGGACTACTATAATACTGTATAATATATATAATATTTGTAACTTCTATATTTCTATACTAAAATGTAGCTCTAGAGTAGAAATCGATTGAAAAATGAGTTTTCAAGGGAACAATTTTATGTTTCCTCAAGGTGCCTTCGACAAGCTCTGCAATTACGAAGCATACAGTTCTCAAAAGATATCTGTATAACCGTAAGCCCCAAGTCTACAAGGGTATTTAATCTTCGGCGTGCCGAAGAAAACCCTTTTATGCATAATCGACAAATATCGATCTTGAGATTATTCGGGTTAGAGTCCCCGAAATTCGGCACAAATATTTTCTTAAGGCAGTGAAGTAAATTTACGTTATTTAACAATTTCTTCCGGAGTTTTAAATTAAAAAAAATAACGAATTTTATAACTGCGGAGTATTTGGGGGTATTTTTGGTAGGGACATAAATTTGAATGCTTTTCTCATGACCTGATAACATAAAAGCGATCGAACGATCGAAATTAACACAAAAGTTGTTTAAAAATAATTTTTTGAAAAGGGTAAAGCTGTAAATAAAGCAGTTTACTTGCATGCTGGACACAAAGTATCTCTAAATTATTTAGCTGCATTGTTCAGAACAAAATAATTGGGCTTTTTTCTGCTTCTGAATCAGAATTTTGTTGACATCAAACCTGATACACATATTTAAATTTTCGGTCAAAATACTATTGAAACGGGTAAACAGGTAAACCACCGCGCAGCGATGACGTCATCACATCTAGATGGGCAATTCGAAATAGTCAAAGATCAATTGTGATAAATGAGCCTATATATGCCACCTGTTCGCGATCACGAATTAATTTTCCATGTAACCGTTTTGTCTGTACATTAATATAATTAATTATTATTTGCATAACAGTTAATTAAAATGCAAATAGTTGTATACTAGGAAAGAGAAAAAAAAGAAACTACAACGAATAACCGGTTTCTCCTCTAGCCAAATGGGTTTTCGCAACACGAATAAAAATAAATAAATAACAATAAAAATATATACAAAGAGGTAATCGCAGTGGTAATTGCAATTTTCGGCTGCCTCCGCTTACCTTGGCACAGTGACAAACAGTTTGTTTTCCCAGCGCTCCACGCCGAGCGGTAAATTGTTCTCCGCAATGTAATGGCCGCTGCCTTTGGCCTCCGTTTCGGCCTCTGCGCTGGGCCAGTCGAAGGTTAGCTGCTTCCATGAGAATCTTTCCTCCAGCTTGGCATTGCTGACCCAACAACAGCAACAGCTGATCAGGCACAAAGCCAGAACTTTAACCGAATACATGGCTGCCTTTTTTACGGTTTTCTTTATTGGTTTGGATTTTCTCCAAGTTTCCGTCTACCGCGTTCAAACTGGGCTTCCGTTGCGTTCGAGCTGAGCGCATATACTGCAATACCTGAGCTCCGTTCAGAGCTTAATATGCTTACGAAAGCTAAAAGCTTTGCGAAGCTCTCCCTCGGCTAACGGCTTAAAGCTCTACTGCAGCCTGAGGCACTGCAAGCAACAGCTGCCTTCTTTTGTGGGTGGGTCGCAGCCAAATTAGCATAGGCGGAAGGGAATAAGGTATGGTAAAAATAAATGTTGCGTTAAAAAGTCTATAAATGGACGGCATTTATTTAACTGTCACTTGCAACTTATGCGTAACTCATCGGGTCAGATGCTATTGGGTGTGTGTGTATGAATAGATCTCTGAGCTGAATCCAATTGGAAACTAGTTTACAATTGAAACGAGTTCTCATGGGATTGTGTCAATTCAGCTGAAAACATGGAAAACTACGAGTAAAAGTTAACAGAAAGCCGGTTCCGCTATAATTGGCTGCTAAATTAAACCGAAGCATAACAATTCTAGCTATAGCCAAATGATTTTGGCTATTGTGCATTTAAGTATAGCAAAAAAAGCTGTAGAATTTATAAAAGAGCTCAAGCCAATCATTTTGGCTATGCCTTGTATACACATAGCTATAGCTTAACACTTTTTTAGCTTTATGTATTTAAATATAGCTTTAAATAGCTGAGGAACATATTTCAGAGCTTAAGCATTTCAGCAATAACTATTATTCCCTTAGTTATAGCTTAACGTTTTTTTACCTTTATGCATTTTAATAAAGCCTTACAAAGCTGAAGAGTTTATATAAGAGCCACAGACAAACATTTTGGCTTTGGTTATTATGCTCAGAGGTAAAGCTGAAAAAGTTTTTAGCTTTAAAATGCCTAGCTTAGCGGAAAATAGAGCTATGAGCGTTAGCTAAACACAGCGCTAAGCAATTAAACTGCCGCTTTTGTGAATTTTAACATAGCTCTGGTTTAAAAAAAGTATAACAAAAACTTACCAATAAATTCTAGCTACATATAGCTTTATGATGATAATTGTATTCAATTAATAATAAACACATAACAATAAAAATAAAAATAGCTATAGGCACAAGTTACGCAAGAACAGTTTTTATAACGAGATATTTTTAGCTGTTGCTGGGTATAAAGTATATTGAAATTTCCTTTATATCTCTTAAAACGAGATTCATTTGAAACAAAAAGTAAATTATCATACCCGTTGACAAACACGGCGTTTGACCATACAACAATTGACTCAGGAGGGGGCTTATGGTAATTGTATTTATCACAATATCAGCTTCCAGATGTTTGTATGATGCATATGCTTTAATATGGATGAGTTTTGTTGACCGGGCTGAAGGGAAAAAATAAACGAGATTTGTTTTGCTCTTTTGTATAGTATACAATATCTTTGCCGATTGAATTTGTTTTCTTTTTTTTTTCTTTGGTTTTTTTTTTGTGTTTATTCAGTAAAATTCTCATATTCCGTTAATTAGACTTTAAATTAATTCGTTAATGTTACTTTCATAAGAACATACCGAGTTTTCTTTGCTTCATATTGCTACAATTGTATTTGTATTTGCTTTCACTAACATTAAGTTTCGGAAATCAATTTGAATGCGGTTTATTTACTCGTGTTTTTACAACAATTAGCTTTGCTAAAGTTATTTATTAACTTTTTGGTTGTAGGTGTCCGGCTGTAGTCATGCTTAGTTATGGCTGTGTTTGTGATAAACGATGGAAAAGCAAAAAACCAAAATAAAATTAACATTTGAGTTTCGAGTAAATCTTGCAATTGTCGCTTAGTTTTTAGCTTAACACGCTATATACAATATACATGTTTTCAATTACGTCTACCCTAACATTCCCTATATATGAATTACAATCCAATTAAACTGCAAATTCCAACAGTCCTTAACAATATATTAAAGGTGTTTTTTTTTTTTGCATTCTTCATATGACTTTTGTTTTTATATACTAGAGATGTCATTTTTGCAATGTGTAAATTTTCTTATGCACTTCTTCAATTCTGCCTCTTCTATTCAAATACTCGTATATATATATATATATTTTAATAGATGTATATATATATATATATCGTGAATGTTTGTGTAAGTAATTTATTCATCATCGTTCATTGTGTGTGTGTGTGTGTGTGTATAGTTTTATTTCATTTAACGGCTTAGATTTTAAAGTCTTTCATTTCGTAGGAATTTGATGTTGTCTATGTTTTGCTTTTTTTCATTTCATTTTTTATAGCACTTTTCGTGATGGATAAGAGTGATTGAATTTAAAAAAGGTTCCATTTCGATTTATTTTATATATATATATATGTTTGAGAAATTTGTTCAATAGGTTTCAGTTATCGTTTGCTTTTTTCATTTTTCTTTAAAATAAATGTCAATTCCTATTTAAATAACGACGCATTTATTTTCACATTATACAGTATTCTCCGATTTGTTTGCTTTGTCCATATGTATATATACACATATGTATATATATATTTTATAAATGCAATTTCAGAACTAACAGTATGTTCAAAAATTTTACTTTGCTTTTAGATTTCCCATCATCAATTTCTATGTGTATAATAACAGTACAAATAAATTAAAATGTTGCTTGAGCACATTACCCCGCCCCCCAAATATAATAATATACCTTGATACTACACTAGATTATGCTATATATTATTATTTATCTAAGATTTGCTATGCTTTCCTTACGGTTTGTGCTACTTACGACTCACAGAAATTTAAACTATTTAAAACATTATATTCGTGTGCATAATAAATGTTAAGTACGATAATTATTGGACAGGCGCCAAAAATTTATACACGCGTACACAACATGATTCATACAAAAAACTAACACTAACTTAGGCTAAACTACAAGTTAAATAGGCCAAACCTTTTAAGAGTCTGGTACTGGAGTCTAGGAGCTCATATTGCCACGGCATTAGTCAGGAGTAGAAGTCCTGGGCTCAACATAAACATGAAATGGGAAAGGCCGCCTTGGGAGGGCAAACAAACAGCATGAATGTGTGTGAGTGTGTGGGTGTGTGCGTGCGTGTGTTTCTAGCTCTAGGAGACAGCGCTGAGCAAAATAGGTTTATATGGGGAAAATACTCGTTATACAAGAACATACATATGTACTAAACACAACAATTTGTTTTCATTTGCATTTAAAAATTACTAACTTTAACATGATTTCGCTTATAATTATTCCTATTTTTGTTGTTGTTTTTTATTTCATTCTTAATTTGCATATTTTCTGTTTTAGTTAAATGACGTCTATGTTGGATTTGTGTTCAACTTTAAAGCCTAACAATTTTGTTTAGTTCACATTCTAATGTCGTTAATTATTTTTAAGTAAGTTAAGAGTATTTCGTTTTAATTTAAGTACTTGCTAAACACGTTTAAGGTACAATACATATTTCAGTTAATCTACAAAATTGCTGCTACTAATTTTCAATAGTTAGCTCAGCTTAAAGTTGATACAAAGTTTATTAAGTACATACACATATTTATTAAGTTATCATTTAGCTTCTACATTTTTTTGTATAATTCACCTATCACGCAAAGGAAATTGACAAGTTTTTTCATGTACGGTGCTCATGAGTATCTGCAAGAGAAATAAATATGAGATTTTTCGGTTGATTTACGTTTGAATTTAAATTGTAAATAAAAGTTACGATATATCGATTACGCTAACAGTGACTATCGAGCTGCTGGAGACGATCACGATTGGTGCAAAAACAGGGTGCAAACAATTGTGAATCAGTTAAACATTAACAATCGATAGCCAGTATCGTATGTTATGCTCATGTTAAGGCTCGTTATTGCTGGAACCGATATTTGTGAAAATTTGTGCGCGTTTTTGTGTACGCAAAATTAAAATTGTAATTAAAAGTGAAAACTAAATGAGGTTAACGTTAAATTGCAATAAGAAACAGCTTTGTGGGTTTGCGTTTGATGCATATAAATGAAAATACCCTTTAAATTCCTTTCAGAAAATGATCAATCGAATCTGTCTATGCCCGCGAAAAGAGCTAAAATTTCTAATAAAAGATGTCAAATGTTGAGATCATGTAAAGCTCGTTAAACAACTACTGCTACATTTGCTGCATTCGAATATATATTTTATCGTTCACTTACCTTGTGTGATTGCAAGTGTGGCTGCGGGCGTGGGATGCGCAGAGGCGGCTGTACTGATGATAGCAGCAGCCTGTGACTGGACTACCAGCGAGGTTGTTGCTGTGCCGCCGTTGCCGTTGCCGTTGCTTCCGGCAACCGCGATGCCGGCACCCGATGCGCCATTCAGTTCTGTGCTCTTCGCATTGACGTCCCGCTCGACCAACCGCTGCCGTAGAACTCGTATCTTTTCCTCTTTCTGTCGGTGCACTCAATTAGCGTTATGTAGGGAATTTTGAAAATTCGATAATATTTCGGTTTACCTGTGTTATCAATCGTTGTAATTCCTCGTTTTCGGTTACCAGTTTTTGATAGCGTTCCTCGTCCTCCTTCGATATGGCCGAGTCTGGATTGTACTTTGATTCGGCCTTATCTTTTGGATGTCGTATGACCTCAATCACCTAAACATGGTAGATGTTAAAAAGGGTTTGTTGGAAAATTAGTTTAAAGCTAATCGGGTGAAAACTAATGAAAAAACTCAGGGATGACTTAGATACAAATTATCGTTAAAGAAAAATTTTGAAGCTGATCTGCTAAATAATCGTACAACCGTTTTTCACCAGTTTTTCACACTTGCGGGTGAATTTGATAAAAATGCTGTGTTCGTGTGCAAAAACAGATCAAAAATGGAATTTACCTTTGGCACAAATATCAGCAACATGCTTAGGAAACAACAGAATATCACAGCTAGTGCAACAAAGGCAAAAGACGCGTCCTGCTGCGATGCAATGACCATGCCCACTGGCGCCGTAATCAGGCAGAGCACAACCACATTATAGATGCTCATTCCGACATAGCGCGAATCGTTAATCTGTTTGACTTTGATCGAACGCGTCTCATAGGCCAAGAACAGACCGAATACAAGTATCAGACCCTTAACGCCATAGACAAGCCCTGCAAACATATTTTAAATAACCGATATAATATTATAAGGAATAAATAATAATAATTATAATTAAGTGGCGATCATACCTAACCACATGGAATTGCGTTCACTTTCGCAATGCTCAAGCTCTGGACGTATTTTAATATCATCAGTTGTAGATACTGGATCTTCGAGTGGGAATGTTTCGAGTATACGCTGCAGCGGATCAAAGATCTGCCAACACAGTAATATCACTAAATCTATTGATAAGAGCCCCGAAACCATGGTGTATAGCTTCCAAGGTTCCACTTTTTTCTATTGAAAACAAGCACAGAAAAAAGTATACATGTTAAAGAATTGTATTAATGTTTACATGGAGTAATTACCTTTGGGTCAGTTTTCGCTTTTGTTGTAAATCGATGCACACGCCAGACTTTGCTGAACATAGCACCATATGCTAATGTAAAACCGGTGGATAATAGCCAAGCTCGAGCCTGACAAATCTATGATAAGATAAGGACACTATTAGTGAGTAATATATAAAATCAAGTGTTTGAAAATCCGAATAAATAGTTCTAGAAGGCGAACCATCCATCAGGATAATATATTAACTACATTTTTTACTTCATACCTTTGGATATTCGTGCGGGCTGACAAATCGTCCATCTATGCCCAGTAATATGACTGATATAAGGCAGATGATGACGCCAAATAGCATGATGGTATTGCATACGGGATGCGAGGATTGTATTACTCTACAAAACAAATACGCATTGGCCATGAGTTATATTATTGGATTGTCATTTCGTGATTTACCTTCTATGCTTATTCCATATGTTGAAGATGATCAGAGCAAAGGCCACAAAGATGCCGCAGCAGGAGATGGTGCACATGCAGACAAATAGCGGCAAGGAAACCGTGCGAAGCACATGGGTAACAATTGTGCGATCCTGAGGCACCTAATAGTTATTAAAAGAGAATCCAATTTGTTAAGCATTAATCATGTTTAAAAATAAAATTCATATTTAGCAAGATATTGTTAAGAATGTCAGTGAAATTTATTCTTTTCTGCTCAAATTAATCAAATATATTAATGATAAATAATTCACAATTCGTGAGCAGTTGTTGCAAAACTAGACTTCTTCGATCATCATATTGAATTCAGTCTGTCCAAAACCTTTGTGATGTTTTATATTATAAGCCCAAAGCTTGCATTTGAAACGATTCCTTTTATTTAGCTCCAAATTCTTTAATTTGAGTGCAACCAGTCGATTCATATCCGTTTTGCCCTTAAATGTGATTATCTCATTATTTATTTTAATATCTTTAAATTTCTCAGCATCAACATATTTTGTTTTAAATGCCGCCTCCGGATAGAAATCAACGTATGTATTCTTGCTTGGGGATGTGCATGTTATCCAAATGCGATCCTTACGCTTGTCTTCGTTTGGAATACTCAATAGTAAATTTATGATGGCCGTGTAATCGACCTGCTCGAAATTCGATCTAAGCACCTCATTATCATTGTTATAGGTTTTGGTTTTGAAGCCAATCAGACGATTGATCTTTAAAAATACGCACGGCTCTTTGGTGCCATAGCCAAAGCTATTGTCCTCCTGGCATGGCCCGAAACGCTTGATCCGCCCCTTACTGCGTCCATGATGAGCCAGAAAGTCCGATAGCCTTTTTCTCATGGGTCCAATATGTGTGCCATTTCGGGGCGTATACTGGATTAGCTTGTGATCGGTTTTGCTGCCGGTTGGCTCAAAAATTAAAAATGGTTGCGACATTTGAATCACTGGACTGGTCATGTTCAAATTATCTGATAGGCGTCGAAATATTGCCATATTAAAGAACAGCATAAAGAATAGAAAGGCGGCTGCATAAATTGCCGAGTAACGCCAATTTTGAGAATAACGCGAAAAATATTTATTTTGCTTGCCATCATACCAAGTATTTTGCCAACGACTGGCGCTCGGAAAATGGTATTCGCAATCGGCATACTTTTGACGAGGACGGCTATCCAGAATGTAATCGCCGCTTATATTCGGTAATTTTACAATACCCTTGTGTCTAATGGGTTGGGCAGAGAATTTCTTGCGTTTGTTGCTAGTTTCTTCTCCTTGAACAATTTGTGTTTTATTTTGCCTTTGACGTGTACTTGTACCAACACTACGGCTTGTGGTTGCAAGCTCAGTTTTTGCGATACTTTTTTTGTATCTGACCTTAGCATTTGCCTTACTGTGGGTATCGAGAATTGGATCCGCCGGCTCGTTATTGCTTATGTCATCTGTACGATCAGCATTATTGGGACTTTCATTTTGCTCTGCGGTGGCATACGATCTGGCATCTTGAAAAACCCTTGTTTCGCTTTCAACATTACTTGCAGCTGGAGGATTGTCCGCAGACTTCTCAGAGACTAAATCGCTGCTAGGTGCATCATTTTTCTCCTCATCCTCATTTTCTTTATCTTTATCGTTTTTATCCATTTGACTCAGCTGCTTTAAAGTTTTCTATGGCTAGTCAGCTACTAAATTTGATTTAAATTTAAACTTGTGGCATAGCCTATTTGGTTTACCTTGCCCCCGATCCATTGCTCCGTATTTAGCCAGGTTAGATTGTCCAGCTGTGTATCGTAATAGCCCAGTTTCTCATATTTGCCATTTACCATCTGCTCAATTTGTGTGAGCGCAATACGATCGCCCTGGGAGCTGAATGCAACAACGCCCTGTCATCAAAATAGAGAGAGAAAGTATGTAAATATTTAAACATTTCAATAGAGCTAATTTGCGCCTACCGATACACCCAAGAATTGCGTAGAATTCATTGCCGAGTATATATCATCGGCAATTTCTTTGTCTGTATAGGTAAAATCACGTAGCGATTTTTTTCTGGTTGTTAAACGTTCCATTGTCTTGTTAAAGGCCAATGCCACACTCCAGACAGCATCATAGGCCAGCGGCGCCTCCTGATAGCCCTCCGGATAGCGATCGTGATTAATATCATAGCCTTCCTCAATTAGTGCATGATTCAGTCGATGTCTACATGCGAATTTGAAATTAACTCGAGATGTTTGGGTTGAACAATTTGAATAAATTTACCGAAACTCCTCAGCAGTCATGCCGGATATTGTTGTCTGATTGTTTTGATTCCACATGAGTGCCTCGGTTGTCAGATGTCCCTCGGCCGCCTTTCGCATTTGCTCCACTGTGCAGGTAATGCCCTCATTTTCCAGATTTGCCTCATACCAATTATCCTCATACCACCCTGTCAATTAAGTTTTTTGGGAAAATTGTTAGGAAAATTGATTTGGAATGTATTAAATTTTTATATGCGCAAGCTCGTTTTGCATTGTTTCCGTTAAAGTTATCAAAAACTTTGACATGTTGCCTTACCTATGAAAAACCAGACATGGGCACGTCCATAAAGCTGCTGTTTGTACATCTCGCAGAGAACACGTCTTGCTGCTACCACATAGAAGAGGCCCACAATGATGCGGGCATCCTGGCGTCTTAGGTTGCGTACGGCGTCTGTTGGATCGGATAGAAATGATTGTCTAGTTACGATTTCGACGCCAGCTTCCATGCAGCGATTCTCAAGATCCTCCACAGTCTGTAATAATATCACATTTGTTGCTGTTTGGCATTGTATTACATATATATTTATGGGGTTTACTTACCGATATGAATACTTCCTCAGCTTGTTGGAGAATGGCAACGCGGGACCAGCCGAACTTTTTCATCAGCTTGATGCGTGTTGGATTGTGCACCGTTGCCGAGGGATGTGTGCGAAAAAGTGTTGGAAAACGCTTGCGATCGGATAGAGCGGGACTTGAGGCGCCATAACAAAGCTACAGTTAGACCAGATTCAATTAAATAAATGCATATAGTATTATATGTTTTTCAATTTGCTTACCACAATTAGATTCCACATTTTGGCTGCCTCTGCCACAGTGGTGCAGACGGTGCTGCAGCCCGCCAACAGCATCAGCTTTTGTGGCTTATTATATAATAGATTGTACATCACACTGGCGCCCAAACCGGGTTCGCACTGTACCAACGAGAAAGTCAATTACACATGTGTACAAACGCCATTTGGCAAAGGGCATGACCCAGTTTGTCAGCTGCCAACAAACGGGTCTTCAATGCAAGTTTACATAATGCAAAAAAACAAATAAATTAAAAAATAATAAATATAAAGTCAGTCCAACCAAGAGAATACCCATCAAAGCACCTTCCAAACCTAAAAAGAACTGATTGTGATTTTGTTCATAAAAATATCAAAACACTCGGTAAAGAAAGAATAAGTAACTTGACTTTTTATAATATCTTTACATGAAATATTTAAAAATATTACTTGAATTAAATGTAAATTTAAAAATTTTATTTCTCCTTATTATTTCGAAGACATTTTTCTTTTTAATACATATATTTTAACTTTTAACGATACAGAACAAGAGGCAGAACATTTTAGTTACTGAAACTTAAATAAAACATAACATATTTAGTCTAAAATGGAGTGTGTAAAAAAGTCTTGAGTACAGAGGGGCCACCGGGGAAAGGGATTCGAAATTCAAACCAATTTTAAAATTTAAATGAAAATTAAAACAGAAAGATTTGTTTAAGTCACAAAATAGCCAGGCTAAGTTTGGCTGCAAATGCTTATTTTTTTTGGGTATAAACATATTTTCGATATACCTAAAGGAAACTTCATTCAACTAACAAATGCCTGAAAAAATTTGGTTAATAATTGTGCTTAGCTGCAGTATACCCTTGTAGAGGATATTATAATTTTTTCACGAAATGTGTAACGCATAGAGGGAGCCATCTCCGATCCCATAAAGTATATATATTCTAGACCAGCATCTATTCCAACTAGTCTGTCAGTCTTAACCCATCATTTAAAACTTTGCATTGGTCCATTATTCTGTTGCAGGATATATATGTCTGATCCGGCCGGATCGAACCACTATATCATAAAGTTGCCATAGGAATCGATCGAAATGTAGATTCTTGTTTAAAAAGCATTTTTGTTTGTCAAGATATCTTGAGCTCATATACGAGCCAAGTCTGAGTAGTATCGCACTACTATATTATATAGCACTATAGGAAGAATCTGTTCAAACGTGAGTCCTGTATTGCAAAATATTCTGATTCCCATGAAGATTTTATCAAGTTCAGCATTTACGAGCTTTTTACATGTAGGAACAGTATCTGTTTGTTCATATGCAATCTAGGCCAAAGTTGCTGGGTCAAACTATTATTTAGGCACAAACGTTCAACAATTGAATTTTAACTTTAAAAAATGGTGGTTTATAGCTTATTTAAGAAATAAATTGCACATATGCTATGTGTTTGCAAGTTAATTTCATTTTTGGCAAGTCAATAAAAGCTTCCCTCTTGATTTCTAATTAATTCATGCCAAAATTTCGCCGAGTCCTCGCTGAGAGTTAGAGTGCGTCTGTCTAACTAAATGCAATGAATAATTGATGTGCTTAGTTGAATAGCCAACTGTTTGTGGCACTCATAAGGCATGCACTCATTTGCATTTGCTGCATGATGATGAATCATTAAATTTATGCCTTTAATGAAAAACTCATTTACGCTTTGTTTAACTTGACTTTGCGTGTAAACAACCTTTGTAATTGTTTAGCTTCGTGTCCAGTCGTATTGTTGTTTGTGTGTGTGTGTGTGTGTTTTTTTTTTATATTATCCTGTGGCATTACGAGAGTATATTCCAGTATTTATATATATATATATATAAATCCGGGGCTCGCCGCATTATGGGCGCACTTGTTTAATCGCTTTGGTGTGTGCGAGTGCGTTCCTTGGGACAATTCACACATCAAAGTAGGTCAAGCAAAAGGCGCAGGCAAAGCGAAAGCCAGCGTTGAGCATTGCGTGCGACCTTTGCCGCTTGTCGCCTACTGATGATGCTGATGCTGCTGCTGCTGCTGCTGCTGATGATGATGATGATGATGATGATGGGAATGTGGCACGTAGATGGTGCAGAGATGCGAACTAATTATGCAGCATTTAACGGAAGCTGTTTGCCAAAGCCAGAGACACTAGCCAGCATAATACAGACCCTACAGACCAAAGCCCAGCGAAGCGAACCAAACTGAACTCAATTCAAGCAGCCTTTGAGTAAACTCCCCCACATACACTATATAGTATGCCCCATATATACATACATATATGATTATAAATGTGGACAGGTTTGTCTGACAGCCTTGAATAAAAATAAACTCAAATGATGAGACGAGCGCGCCAAAGTGACCTCATTCAAAACTCAAAACAAGTTTGTTAAGCTTTCGCTCACTTAAAACTAATGAGCTGCGCCTATAAATAGGCATATTCCACTTCTACAGTCCACAGTTGGTCCGTAACTGTAACTGTAACAATATAGATGTAACTGTAACTGTAACTGTTCGGCCAGTCCTTTCGCCTCTATTCATAAGCATAACTGTTCGTTCGCCTGGAGCATTGATAACATTTCGTGCGAGCCTGCGACAGCAACTAGCCATTAATTATGACATATGACATTTATGCGAGTAAATATATTTATATAAATATCTACATACATATGCTTCTGCTTCTTATTCTTCTTCGTATTGTTCTTAAAAACGTTTTCGCCCCAAATTCAATACATTTTTGTGCAAGTCAAGAAGTTGATTAAATTAAAATTAAAAACATATAAATAGAAGATATTCTCTTTGATATAAATATAATAAAATATAAATATTAAAATTTTAGTATCTAACAAGATTTTCAAATACTGTATGCAAAAAATTATGTTTAAACAAAAAATTGGTGACAGCATTCGCGGTTATATCAATTATAAAATGACTTTTTATAGTTAAAGTTAAATTGGGTTAAATTAAATAAAACTAAATTTATGAAGTGAAATTTTCAATTTTCTATAAAAATATATATAAAACTCAGAAAATCTTACAAAAATATAAAAGTTTTGTAATTCTATATCTATATCTTTATCTTTTCTTTTGTATTCATTTTGTGTTCATTTTCAAAAAGTCAACAGGTAAATGATTGATAATAATACTTTTATATACAACCAAAAATAGAACAAAATAAACATGAAAATATCCATTCATATACTTAGTTAATCGATAGGAATTTACAAAGCTTTACTTGAAGGACACGATTACAGAATAGACCTAATCGAATTATATGAGGAATTCCTAAATAGTACACATTAAGTATAAAAATCAGTTATACTAAGAAACAAAAAAATCTTTAAGGAAAAATACATAAGTCAAGCATATATGCAAGAATATAAGAGGACTTAAAGTAAAGAATATAATTAAAACAGAAATAAAACAGAATCAAACACGATGTTCAGGAAGAAAGTTTAACTTAATATTTTCGTAAGTTCTAATAAAAAAAAATTAAAAAACTAAATTAATAGAAACAAGTAAGAGGTTCTAGTCGGGAGCTCCCGACTAGGGGATACCCTGAACCCTCTTCTTCCAATACCAAATGCAAATATATATACTATTCTAGAAGCTACATGTCAGGTTTGGTGACGCTAGGATTTCGATAAACATTTACATCGATTACTTGGAAACGGAGTAAGTTATCGATAATCGGAAACAAACTCGATCTGCGCGGGCACTAGGAGCACCTACATCTTAAAGCTCTAGCTCTTATAGGTTCTGAGATCCTTGCGTTCATACAAACGGACAGACGGACGAATGGACGGACAGACGGACGGACGGACGGACGGACGGACAGACAGACGGACATGGCTAGATGGACACGGCTATTGATGCTGATCAAGAATATATATTCTTTATGGGGTCGGAGATGCTCCCTTCTGCCTGTTACATACATTAATGGGTTCAGGGTATAAAAAAAGAAAAACGTAACCATAACTGAGGTTAAAAGATTACGCAGCTCCATAATAACAAAGCTAAAATAACGCACTTTAAAGTTTTATTGAGATTAAGTTTCTTCCTTAAAAACACATCTAAAGAGTAGCTTTTGGTTTCAACTGAGTTAATAAGATTCAGTGTCTACCTAATGACAAAGATAAAATCAATCTTTTGGTTTTAATTAAGATTAAAAGCTTAGGCGGCTTCTTAAAAACACAGCTAAATAGAAGCTTTTACTTCAGATATATATATAGAAAAATCGGAGTTTCAGATGTTGCTATTTGGTGTCAATTAACGCAATTTTAACGGAATATTGAGTAAATTACGATAAGAGTTGTACGAAATTGAGTTGAAATTGATTTGAAGAACACTTAATACCCTTTATGCGCAATATAACAAAAGCATAATAAAACGCTACTGTGTGTGGCCCCCAAGAGAAATATGCTAATGAATGCCAAGTTACCCGCACCCACCAATCGCTCCACCCCCAACGCCCCAATCCCACCCAAATTCCCAACCCCAGTAAGCTCTTGCTACCCTCGTACCGCCCTGGAAACGTGCCGTTGCGGTAGCACCCGACAAAAACGACAATACGTAAAACGGTCGCAAAACAAAAAAAGAAAAAAAAACAAAACGCAAAAACAAAACGAAACGAAATAAGTGAGACCCAAGGGTTCAAAACTAGACGCACTTATACACAACTATATGTATATCTCTACTCTATCTTTATTGCGGCGCTAGGGGGTAGGGGGTCTTGGTGTGTACGTCTGGGTCAGCTGGCTTATGATAGTGTAAGTTGATATGGAAAATGAACTCACCTCGCTGTCATTGCTGTGCAGGATGAGCTTGAAGCCGGGCAAAAGATTTTGCCTCTTGTTGACATCATCCAATGCCAGTCTTGCGGCCGGCATGCACGCCTGCCCACCCTGCCATCCTCCTTTGCCGGCAATTGGAAAGATGCCGCCTATATGCAGCTCATCCGGCCTGCCCGCCTCGCTGCCCTCCAGCTGCGGTGTACCGATCAAACAAAGCAAAAATATCCAAAACGCAACAGCACCATCACTTGTCATATCCTGCAATAAATGATGTACCAAATGTGATTACCGCATACCAAAATCCAAATCCAGCAAATATAAATACTAATACAAATAGAAAATTAGACAATACGACAAACGCGAAATGGGAAACCAAAACGTGCCTCAAGCGCCTTTTTTTTATGTGTCCAGGGCCATTTTTTTTTTGTTATTTTGCTTTTTGTTTTGTTTTTATGACTCGCCTCGGTTCTGTTTACAGCTAACGCAAGCAATTTTGTACACTCCCTTGTTATGAGGTGGGGCATCATTTGCTATAAAATTATTTTGGACTCTTTCATATTTTCTGCTTAACAGATTTGTTGCCTCGACGCGTTTGCCGAGAACAGGACTTCGAGAGCCGAGCTATGCTTTAAATTTAAATGTTCAAGCGTTCGCGGAAAACCTAAGCCTTAACCTCATTCAGGGCTGCAAATCCAAAGAAAAACAAGATTCACGTTGTGCATCAAATGTCTGCCTTTAGCTTCGGCTCGTGAATTCAGGTTCTGAATCTATGTGCTGGTTCAAACCATAGATTTATTTTGTAATTTTTAAGTGCCCTTTCTAAAAAATATTGATATAATATAATAAGTAAGGCATTAAATATTAATATCTAGAAATTGCGGGTAATATTTTATCTCCACCCAAAATTAGCATCTTTCCAATCCAATAATTGGGACCTAAGTTAACATGCTTTTGGGCTAAGCGGGCCAGCCTTTTTTTTTATATTCAATTAAAATATTTAAAGTTAATTTGTTTCGTTTCGAGTTTCGGTTCAGCTGTTTATTCGGGCAACTGGTTTGGCTTAAGGTTCGATACATTCAAATTCACTTCATTCATTCGATTCGATTCATATTTAAAAATAAATTGGAATTTCGGTTTCAAATCGGATCGGCTCAAACAAACGTTTTGTAAATTCGGTTATATTAGTTAAGTAGATTGTTAATAGTTTATAAATTTCATTATATTGTAGTATATTATGTATTACACTCTATAGAAACTAAACAAAAAATTTGGTATATTTACTCAGAAATTTTCCATCAAATTAACAGAACTAAACATGGACTTTCTTTTATTCATTGAGTGGGGTCTTGGGATGATCCCTCGTATCTGAAGTATCTCAGGCAAACGGATGCTAGCTTGTCGAAGACTTCGAAGACTATACTTAAAAACTTTTGATTTTAAGTCCAGATTGAGAGTTAACAAATAACAGTAGCTAACGCTTAGAAACGTTCAAGCATATATATTTTTGATCAGGTCGACGAACTGTGTCTTGTTTGTCTCGTCTTCTTGCCTACTTCTTGCAGTTAAGAAGGTATTTTGTTAAGCAAGACATATATTTTTGCTGTAATTCACCAAAGTGGATTGGATCATATATTTATAGCTGCGCTATAAGAATTATGGGTCGAACTATATGTGTGCCATACCATAGGGTTAAGACGAAAAATATCTTTATAATATGACCATTCTATACTACTTATGTGCCTGTTTTTTCTTTACTTTAATCTATAAACTGTCATTTATTGTATATTAATCATATATCGTATTTAAATCAGAGATCAATATAACTCACAGGCTATTCTTAACTTGCAATCGGGTTACCTAATGAGAACACCGTGAGAAAGATCTATATTATATGAACTATTTATACTACATGACTGTACTAACTCCACTTTCATCTATCTGTCATATAACTCAGTATCTAAGCCAGAAATCAATATATTCCACATGCTATCCTCAATATTATTTCCCATTTGCATTACAATTGGAAACAAATTCGTTTTTCCACTTATAGCCGAATACTATATATTTCTTTCTGTCTTGTCTCTCTTTTTGTCATGATGTTCTATTTTATCTTAAGGTCAACGTAAGTTGAGACCAATTTGTTTTGTCCTTAAATAGTTCTGATTTGATTGCCAGTTTTCTATTTTAGTGTTGATTTGGAAGCTTTTAAGCTTTAGTTCAACTGACATTTGTGGCAACAAAAAAATAAATAAATAATTAGATTCTATTTCTTCTTCATAGATATTTGCTTTTGCTTTGTTTTTTCTTTTTCTGCTTCTTTTTCTTCTATATCAATTGCGCGCTCCCTCGTTCAGCAAGGTCATTTTGTTTGGCGTTTCGCTTTTATAGCTTTAACCTCCACACACACACACACACACGCATACACCGCAATCGTCCTGTTCTAAACTTCACCAAGCGCTTGCTTAGGAGAAAAGCAAAAAAAAAAATCAACAAAATAAAAAAAATGTTTTTCCACAGCCTCATGAGGCGGCTGCTGTCGAATCAGTTGCGAGGCTACGCTCATTGCGCGCTCGTGTGCGTACGTGCGGTGTGTGTGTGTGTGTGTGTATGAGCGAGGTAGATACAGATAGGCACATAAACACACACACATACACACGCCCATGAAGCACGCGTGTAGGCAATACAGTGAACGCTCGAAAATTAAAATATTTGGCATATAGAATTTTCCAGAAATTAAATTCAATTATATAGAATCTGTTTTTTTATAGACCAATTTTATTTGATATAAACAAAATCAATAGTTTTCAAATATAGTAGTAAACTCTTCATTCAACTCTTCAACTTTTCATAGAATAATTGTAAATTATTCTTAAAAAATGTTTCAGTATTTCAACCATTATTATTTTCTTTATTTATACTCAAACTCCACAATATTACAAATTACAAACTTAAACTTTTAATTTTGTATAAACAAATAATAAATTATTTAAGAAATATTAATAAAGTTAGGACACAAAAATATAATACATAATTGTAGCGTAAATTTTATGGTTTACAAACAGAAAATTGTTCTCAGCAAAATCTTTAACTAAAACAAATGTTTTAAGCATTAACTTCAAAATCTTCTTGATAAAATAAACATTATTGTCAATAATTCTGATTAATAATGATATGCGAGCGTTCACTGTACAGGTGCTGTGTGTGTAATGTGAATAACACCGGGCTCAAAGGCAGTGAACATTATTTTGCAACGCGTGCTCTCAAATGTAGGCAATGTGGGCAATATTATTTGGCAATTCGACGCGTGCCCTGAAAGGTAGGCAACATTATTTTGCGCGGCGATTATCGGCAATTGCGACCGAAGCGTTAATCAGCAACGCGGCAAACGCATTGCTTGACACCTTTGTTGAGTTGAGTTGTCGTTGCTGCTGTTCTTGTTGTTGTTGTTCCGTAAGCTGATGTTGTTGTTGCCGTGTTGTGCCTGGCTTGGCTGCTGGTGGGCAACTTCCGCTGACCTAGTTTCAGGACACACACGCGTTGAATAATTACGCGAGCACTGCGATTGTGACTGAGACCGCTTTTTGCCACTTAAACACTTGAGTGCACCAAGCAACAAAAAAAAAGGAGAATGAAAATCAACCCTTCCCCTCAACCCTGGGCGTCGCGTGCCCTCGCAGCACATCTCGCTACGCTTCAGTTCACACTTAACTTGATTTAATTTCACTTACTTTGCGTATGCCGTTCAAAAATGTGATGCGATTTTGTTGATTGTTGTTGGTGTTGATGTTGCTGCTGCTGCTGCTGCTGCTGCTGACTTGGCCGGCGCTTCAATTGTTTCATAAGACACACAAGAACTCTTTTGGGGGCCAAAACTCAATGTTTGTTGTTGCTGTTGCGGCGGCTTTGTTGCTGTTGTTGTTGTTGTTGTTGCATTGTTTGATGACTGCGCATTACAATCGATAATCCCATGCACAAATGCAGCTCAACGCAACGGCATTGGCGCAAATCCATTTTAATGAAATGCCGTAAGCCCCACAGATTATCCTTTAAATGATGATTATTAGTTGCTCTAGCGCTATTTGTTGTTCCTGCTGCTGCTGCTGCTGCTGCTGCACTTTCAGGCACAACAACAACAACAGCCGTCGGGGCGTGGAGCTTTACCAAAAAAAAAAGCTTCAAATTGAATTTTAAATTTCGTAAAGCGACGTTTTTTTGTACTTTTTTTATGCCTTGACTTTTATTTTATTTTTATTTTCGTTAACTTTTTCTTAACTTTGCACAGCAGTTATTAGATTTGAGTTTTTTTATGTTTTATTTCTTGTATGTTTCATGCATAAATTTTGTACAATTTTTGCAGAGTTTTGCACACTGGCGCGTGTTTAGTAAACATTTTTAAATTTCTAGCGAATTAGATGTGCACACAAACACATGCACACACACGCACTGGGGTGTAGTTAACTTGACTTGTTTTATACACAATTTTTGTAAAAAACTTTTTCGCATTGTATTTGGGGGCGAGGCGCTTTGTTTTGTATTCGCTGCGTTCCACATGTATCCGACGACTGGAACTCCATGACTGACATTCACACACAGCCGACATTTGGCTTGAGCCACGCGCAAACAGACACCAGCAGCAGGCAGCGGACAGCAGGAGCTTTCCTGAGCAGCAAGCTTTCAATTGAGCGACTGGAAAGCGTCGCTGCCTGCTGCCTCAGTTCCAGCTAGGCAAATGCGTGAGTGTTGGTAAAGTTTGATTTTTAGTGGGCGCGAAGTTGATAACTGTCAATTGTGTGTGCACCGCAATTATGACTAGAGGCCACTTGGCCAGCAGGCTTTGGGCGTTTGAGTCCTTTCGCCTGTATGACCGGCGTTCTTTTGTTTTTTTTTTGTTTTGCCTTTGGCTATGGAGTTATCAAATGGCCGCTAAAATTGAAGAACAGAGCGCGTTATGGCCAAGGACGATTGGCTTTAACTTATGGCCAATGTCAGGCAGCGTTTGTTTTGAAAGCGAAAGCCATTATTATTGGCCTGGCCGGGCATGGTCGGGCCTGGTCTGGCCTGGCGTGGCATTGCATGCCAAAGTTTTGGGGTCGTAATACAGTCAAACATGCAAACACGCACAGGCAACAACGTTGCCGCTGCCAGGCACGCGGCAATACACACACACACACACCCATACATACACACATGTACCCACACGGACATGGACAAGGTGAGGTCCTTGTCATTTAACTCACTTGCTAAGTTGACCTTTTGTCGTGTGTGCACTTCACAACAACCAAAGAAGAAAACAACTTTATGGTTTGCCAGCTAATACCCAAATGCCACGCCTTAAGCCAAAAAAAAAAAAAGAAAGGAAAGGAAAAAGGAAAACCAGGGACCCCGTCTACCCACGGGCACGTGCATGTTTGATGAGCTTATCAAGGGCTCAAAGTTATTGAATTTTAAATCGATACATTTCCGGTGTAGCCAATTAGTTTTGCTAATTGCACTGAATAAATCATGAGCAACTCTGTATGTAATTACAGAACGTACACGTATGCCAAAGGAAAACATTACGTATACGCATGCACAATCGAAATTCCGCAAGGAATCACAACTGGATTGTGACTTGCACATTTGCATAATAAATAAGCGACACGGGCCGAAAGCAAATCAATGCAAATACTCATCTTATGCATTATTTAGCGAAAGTTATCGCTGGCGAAATGCAACTGAGAAATGCATATTTAAGTTGATTTGTGGTAGGGCAGAAGAAGTCGGGAGAATGACAAATTGTGCATCTATTTACTTCGTGTTCTACATAAAAACGAGAGAGTACGGCTTCTTCTTCGGCAAGCAGAAGATTGAATACCCTTTTACACATTTCCCTTTTGCGTATATGTGGGAATTGTGAAGCTTGTAAATGCTGAATTTGTTGAATATATATTTGAACATATTTTGCCTTATGAGAACCTACTATTCGACCGATCATCCCTATGGTAACTAAATGATATAGTGGTGCGATCTTGAAAGGATTTTGAATATACATATATGAGAAGCATAGTAAAACTAATAAACGACGAGTTTGGTCAAGATAGCTGATAAACAAAAAAATTTTCCATACAAGAACCTACTTTTCCGCCGATCGTTCCAATGTCAGGTATATGATATATTGATCTTATCTAGCCGGTTCCGATATGCCTGCAACTGCAACTTAAGCTGAGAGACAAGCTCGCCTCAAAAAAGATAGACGGATCTGGCTATATCTAGAATATTTAGAGCTAATTAAGGCTGGTTAAATATAGTAAATATTTAATATATCCACCTAAAAGACGTTGAGGGTGCAGACAAAATATAAGTTAATTTGTGCGGATAAAGATTATAGCTAGTATAAGAACTATTAATATCTATTTTATTATAATTATAAATATAACTATAACTATAAATATAAATATATAAATATTAATAAGCTATTAATGTTATTATAAGTTAACAATCTGGGATTCAAAGCATTTTCGTTGTTTGATCGCCTAAGCAATTAAACCACTTGGACAACTGCTTAACGAGAATGATAGCATATCAATTTTGATCATTATTAAATGTTAGAAATATGAACTTTTAATTGTGACTGGCTTTTATTAATACTAGTCAGTAATCACTTAGAAAACTTAACTCAAGGGGACTGCAAGGCGTTGAATATGTTGTGTATAATTAAAATAAAATTGAATTTAAAATATATCACATTCCAATCCAAAACATCCAAGAATTAGTCAAAAAAAACGATGTCCGAAATAAGAAATTTTCTAAACTTTATTCCTTTCATATTGTTTTTGAATACAACGCATTGAATATGTTGTAAATAATCAATCAAATAAAATTTAATGTAAAATATATCACATTCCAATCATCCTAGAATTAGTCAAAAAAACATATTTAAGGTTATATTATGAAGTAGTATTTAAATTTGATTTAATTCATTTAAATTTTGAATAAGCTGTATCATTTTTGCAGTTTTAAAAAATTTAAATTTAAGTATAATTAACATAAAATATGCAATTTTTGGAACTCAATTACTTATAATATTGGTTTCCAACACTGCACAATCAATATCAAAATAATATTCAGAATAGATTGTAGTTTATATTATATTATTTTATTATATTTAAACCTGGATTTAAATTTTCAAAATATATAATTTTTACTGTTGAAAAATATTTAAATTTCAATGTATATAATAAACATATAATATAAATCGTAAAAATGTTAAGAATATACATGAATAAAGAAGTATTTGTGTTCAATTTATTATTATTGTTTCAAGCAGGTAACTTAAAATAAAAGTTTAACAAATCAAATTACGATATAGAGGTAATTAAATTAATAAATATTTATTAACTAAATGTATATTGTCACAGTCAAACTTAACAAATATATATTAACAAAATGACTAATTTACGGAATTGTATTTATTTTATTTGTATTAAACAAAAACCCAAGTTTATTTATTTAATTTATTCAAATTTCCATAAGGAAATGCTTTTTTGATTTCAAAGAAACCTTCAAAATGTTCTATTGAAAGTCCTTTCAAGGGGTCCAAAGCTAAATTTGGAATACCAGAATATAAATATAAAAGCATTTGATTTTACATATGACATCATAAGCTGCTCAGATAACTGATTGTTTTCTTAAAACTTTCCAAAACTTTGTTCTTATTCTTTTGCGAACGTCACTGTTATTATTCATATCAATCATGAATGGAATGAATCATTCATACATTGATGGCAAAGTTCAAGTTTGCTTTTTGGACAAGAACCACAAAAGATTAACATGCGCTCAGCTCGGATCGGCTCATTCTTCTAGTCCTTGTGCACACACACACACGCACACACATGCTCTAGCACACATTCGCATATCTTTTTAAATTGTTGCACGCCTCGTGCCTAAGCAGCGCCCCCTTGAGCCCTTGCCCCGGGGGCAATCCTTGTGAAAAGTTTAGCATAGCGTTCAGGGGCCATAAGAGGCAGCGGCGGCTAAAGGGGGTACAACAAAGGCAAATGCCTGGCATGCGTTTTTCACATTGTTCCATGCGGTTGAATAAACACAAGCCGTTACACATACACCCATACATATGCATTTTATGAGCTGCACACACACACACACACTCATACACGCAGTGACACACAGACACTTATTCGCTCGCTTGCCTCGACAGGCTTACAAAATAAACATTGCGGTATGTATTTTGTTTGTACACACTGCGTATACGTAATGTAAGGCCACTCATTTTGCCTACCCACCTGGCGACTGTCAGTGGCCAACGACACACAAAAGATACACACACACACAATACACACACATACTCACATACACACACACACACACAATGCACGTCACACATATTGCAGTAGAGCTCAGCAGCCCGACAAGCCATTGTGGCAAAATGATTTAACCCATATCCTAGTTCCTGTCAGCTGCAGCTTCAGTGTGTTTTATGTTATTCCAAGTTAAGAAAATGTTATTCCAATTTCATGAAAAAGTCAGCAAATTGATTAGAAAAACTTAGACCTTAAATGCCTCTAAAAATATAGTTAACTTAAGTTTGTTTGTGAATTATATATTATATAATTTATTATAATTAAGTTTAAATTTCTGTGAAAGAACTTGACTTTTCTTTCTTAAACATTTCTCCAGTAACAAGTTTGTTGAGTTTTTGTATTATATAGTTACTTATTTTGTTTGAATGGATATAATTTCCACCTTTATTTCGAACACTAGTGAATTGGTCCTTAGACCCTACAAAGCACTGCATATTCGTATTTTATCTATATCCTTAGTCGAATTAATTTAATCCTTTTTATAAAATGAATATAAAATTAAATAAATAAATCAATATAACATTTTTTATTAGATTTTATGCAAATGGCGCCTAGCTTAAAGCAAAGAAATTATTAAATCCCACAAATTTTTGCCCTTGGGTAATTTTTCTGTGAAAAATTTAGCTTCATAAATCTTGCCTATAGATGGTCAGCAAAGGCTGTTTAACATATAACTTAGGATCGTATAGGGGTTTTTAAATACAGATTAAGTGATTCTTTTTTATTAAACAAAGATGCTGATCATTTCATGTAAATAAAATTAATAAAAATTTTAATATATATAAAATGTAGTATAGTTAACAAAAAAATGTATTGCTCATTAAAATAAGCTTTGAAATCAAAAGAAACATAATTGTACGAGCAAACAATTTCATTTTTAATTTTTCTTAATTTGTATAATTATTTAACAAAATTTTTTTTTAATATTTGCTCAATATAAATTTTAAACCAAGTGCCTAGGATATTTCCATTATTAAATTTATTTTTTATAAACCATTTGTAAATTTTAAGCATTTTGGTAAATTTCATCAGGTGCAAATGTTTTGTGCAACCTGGTGGCGAGCATTTGGGTTAAAAGTGAACTAATTTGCATAGACCGCATGGAACAATGCGCAGGCGGCTGCACGAGGAGGTAACAAAAAGATTCATTAGGGCCAATCAGTGCAAAGCGCGTCGGGGCGAGGGGTGGCAGGTGCCAAGTGGCAAGAGGGAGCCAATGCTGCGCCACGAGCCGAGCTATGTACCTGTGTGTGTGTGTGTGTGTAAACAGTTTTGCTGTTTGCCTTCTAAATACGCACGTTCTACTTTAAACAAAGCGTAGCGGACACACACACACACACGTGCTGCTCTGTTGTAAACAACATGCAGGTACGTGAGTGTGTGTGTGTGCTTGCATATGTGTGCAAAACAAATTTAAACTTTACGCCCAAAGTTTATTTTTATGAGCAAAACTTTAAATAATGAAATTATCTGACAAGAACTTGAAGATGGGCAAAGCACTACACAAAGAGAAGCAAACGGACAAAGAGAGAGAGAGAGAGACGGAGTGAGAGAGAGCGAGCGAGTCAGTTGAAAAATAACCAAGAGAGTAAGTTGTGCGTGTGTGTGTCTGAGATCTTTGTCCCTCTCACACACACAAACGCGCAAACATTTATCCGTTTTGCTGCCTTCAGCAAGCAATCAATGGGCGTAATTTATGCCTTTATTTGCCTCATACTCATTCGTACCTTGTCGTTTTTGTTATCAAATATTTATTTACACTTGAGCTATAATAATTCATTGATGCATTGAACGCCTGGCACGGGCTCGCACACTTGGTAATCGGTCTCGGGCACGACCCGGCAACGTAAACGTCAGGACTAACCTTTGCCCGTTGTCCTTCAATGGCGCCGTCGCTGTGAAAGCAACAGCTGTGCGCTCTCTTTCTCTTTACTCTCTCGCTCTCTCCCACTCTCGCGAAGCCCGTGTCCATATACCCCTCGTACTTCCATTGAGCTTTCGGTAATGGACAAAAGACTTCCAGTTTCGAAATTCGTTGGCCGAAAGCTTCGTTATCAAAGCTGCTCAAATGTAGAGAGAATGGCGCAGGTATTGTCTATGTGACGAGGGTTGAACAATAAGTTTTCAGAAATTTTCACTTTACGGAAACTCTTAGCTGGAATGTATAACAAAAGAAATTTTTTTCTTTAAAGATTTAAAAAATATATATACGTCCTAAGAATATAAAACTTTATAGAAAAATTGCTAAAAAAAAATAGTCATATACGATTTCAAATATCATTTTATTAATGTCCCAAAATGAAAATTGTATGAAATCTCTTTCAAATATGACAAATATTAGATGTAGAATCAAGTATAGAGATCAAACTATGTTTCGCACGCAAATCTGGCCAGTATTGATAAACTTATGGGAAAGAGCAGGTTCTGGCCCTTAAGAAGTGAACATTTCTTTTTTAAAAAACCCTACTATATAACGATTTCACTATATATATAGCACTATATATGGATATACAAATACTATATATTTATGAATCTGTGACAACTAGTTTTTCCTTTTAAGTTTTAGCTTGACTTGTCTTTTTTTTCGATTGACATATAATTCGTAGTCAGCCGCATCGATTCACTATATCGTATAACATATAATCCATAGCCAAAAAAAGTTTTTGTATAAACAACCTTTTTGATATTCCAAACATTTTAATTTAACTCATCAATATTATATATTATGATGATGATCCTTATTTTGTATTAAACATTTTTAACGCGGAAGTATAGAAAATCTCTGCAAAGATATTAAATCTTAAACGCAGATAACTATACTCTCTTGCACACTTAGTTTAATGCATTCGAGCTTTTGATAATCATTTTAATACTTTTGTAATGTTTTCGTTGTTGAACTGCAACTTTTTTATATTAACGTTAAAAGCTTCCAAATACACTTTTCAACTTATAATAGATGCTCTGATTATGATGAGTATGTTGTAAATTCAATAAACTAAAAAAAAAACCAGGTATTTGAACGAAACACTTGATGCGGGTTATATATATAAATATATGCGCGTCTTGTGGGAATCATTAGTCGTCAAACTCAAACAGGGGCTTGCCATTGGCATCCCAGCTGTTTTTGCATTTCTTGAAGGCACAGACCAGATAAAGTGCTGAAAATATATGAAAATATATATGACATCACTTGGATCGCTGCGGTATTTGTAAGGTACTCACTTGTTGCTTCCCATTCGGATTTGGAGAGCGTGCCCACGGGTCGAGAGCGCTGTGTGCCAATGACTCGGCGCACATGCTCGAATTGATCATCGCTGCCACAGCGATGGGGTTGGACCGATTCCAGGCCAGACATGCGCTGCAGCAGCTGGCGGCCCTGGGACATCGTCTCCCTGAAGTAGTCGGCAAATGTGCTGCGCCTGACCAGCTGCAGTCCATGCCGGCGGCCCAGTTTGACCAGAGTTGGAAAATGTACCAAAAACTCGGGACAATCAACAACGCCCTCCATATGGAACTGATATTTGGCACCGAAAAGCGGCAACGATTCCGTATCGCATTCAAATTCAATGCTATAGACATCGTTGCCAAATCGGCGTGCATCCGGCCCGGCCGCTTTCAATCTCCTTATAATCTCATAAGCATCCGGTATGGTCGCTATAAAATAGCCACCCGGCTGCAGGCACTCGGCTGCGTTGCGCATCATGCAGTCCGCCTGCATGAGCGACTCGAAGCAATAGTGAAAGGCAAACTGGCACGAGACCAGATTCAATTGCAAGGATGCATCCTTATAGCGTTCACGCAGCCGAACCATTGTCGAGTCGCAGGCAAAAAACTCGGCTGTGAACTTATGCGCGTACTTTGATCTCTCCGCACGCTGCAATATGTCCTGATAGCGACGCTGGCATTGCTCCACCGATACCTCAGCAATGTCTGTGCATATTAAATGCGATATTTGCGCCTTATCCCATTTGAGCAGATCCCCGCCCTTGCCGCAGCACATGTCCAGGACGCGCAGTGCGTCACCAACGCGCTGCTGCTGCTTAATTAACGCCATGAACTCGTTGATCAACTGGCTCTTGATCCAGTTGTTAAAGTTGCGCATAAAATAGATTTTCGACTTGTGACGTTCCTTGCGTCCGGCCTCCTTCAGCTCGTTGTAGTGATGGGCAACCACATGTGTGTTGGCGGCGGCGCCGCCGCTTGAATGCCTCCCTCCATCTCCATCATCGGCAGCTGTTGCCTCTGCATCATCGTTGTCCGAGCTGTTTTGTGTAGCCGCAGTCTGTTTTGTTGCTGCCGTCGCCGCGTTTGGTTCTGTGTTGGCATTACCTTCGCTTTCCTCATCGTCTGATAATTTGACTGGCGCAAATTCTTCGTCCATTACATTTTTTTCATAATTAACACTCATTTTATTATAACACAATGCAATTTTGTGCGGCCGCCGCTGAATAATGGAAAATCTGGCCGCGATACTCTACAACAGCTGTTCAAATATTGAGGCTGTCTATCGATTGTTATCGTCTCTTGAAAAATCTGCAAGTGTTGCACAATGGTCTAGATTGCTTCAGGAGCCTAAAATCATAAAGGTAGTGAAGAAAACATACAAGTAATTGAAGATATTAAAATTTACAACATATACATCTCGGTTATACGTGAGGCTCGGGATCGAGCAAACTATGATCAGCACACTAATTTTTTCGGTTTATTTCAATTGATGTATTCTATGTTGTTTTGAATAACTTTTCCAAACAACTAGATGAATTTTACCTTCTTATATTAACGCCTTGGTACGAATTTACAATATACAATACCAAAGTTGGTACGAATTTACAATATACAATACCAGTTTTGGTACATCTGTACCATATGTACCTATGTGATAATCATGTTCGTGACGTCACAACAATGTAGCTAACATCGAGCTTAATCTATGCGTTACCTTGTACATTGCCAACACCTGTTCCACATGCGGCAAAAGTAAATAGTTTAAATGCATTTTCGTGCATTTAATCGCGCAGTGCACAAACTTTTGTTGGCGAATAAAAGCGGAACAGCGGTCAACAGACGCAGCATGGCCTGCAGCAGATATGAATACGTTAAGTCCTACGAACAGGACGATAGAATATTGCCAAATGTGTGGATTGTGATACGCATCGATGGCAAGAAGTTTCACAAATTTGCCAATGCGCACAAATTTGAAAAGCCCAACGATGAGAATGGTGAGCACGCAACACGAATTGAATTTCAAAATAATCATAATAAATAATGGAAAATATGTAACCACGTGCAGCGCTGAATGTGATGAATGCCGCCGGCATTGCTGTCATGCAGGAGTTCCGAGACATTGTGCTGGGCTACGGCCAGAGCGATGAATATTCGTTTGTCTTTCGCAAGGATACGACGGCCTTTAAACGTCGCGCCGCCAAGCTGCTCAGCTATGTGACGAGCATGTTCTCCAGCAGCTATGTGCTCAGCTGGCCACAATGGATGCAGCAGCCGCTGAGCTATGCGCCATGTTTCGATGGCCGTATTGTGCTCTATCCGTCGGATGAGAACCTGCGCGATTATCTGAGCTGGCGGCAGGCGGATGTCCATGTAAACAATCTGTATAACACGGCGTTTTGGAAACTAGTGCTAGAGTCGAGTCTGACCAATCAACAGGCCGAGGAGCGGCTACGCGGCACACTCTCCGCCGACAAAAATGAACTACTCTTCCAGCAATTTGGCATCAACTACAACAATCTGCCGGCCATGTATCGCAAGGGCACCATTTTGCTGCGCAAGCGGGTGCTGTTGCAGGAGGGAGAGCAGGATAAGGGCAGGCAGGCGATAGTGCCCATACATGAGGATCTAATTGGCGCCGCGTTCTGGCAAAAGCACACCGAAATACTGGGCAAATATGTGCCGGGCACACATGTGCCGTCAAGTTTATGCAGACAGCTGGAAGCTCAGCTGCAGGAAAAGGCCTCAATTAGCTGAGTTTCGACTTATGACAATAGTTTAATAACAAATTATTACAAATACATTAAGAGCAAAGCATATAAACTTGTTGCAACTAGCTCTGTTTAGTAGTCTTCGTCGTCATCATCGTCGTCATCCTCACTGGGTTTGCTGACAAAACCAGCACTGCTGCCGCTGCCACCGCTGCCGCCGCCGGCGGCATCCGTTTGCTGTCGCTGGATTAGCGCATTGCTCTGCTGCACGGCGGCTGCCTGCATGCTCATCCATTGTTGTTGCTCCTCGCGTGCCTGCTCCTCGCGCGCCTTGGCGAACAGCTCCTGTTGCTGGCGCAGCAGTTCCTCCTCGGGTATGCCCAGGTTTTCCAGCCGCGTGCTTTGTCTGCGCCGTTTGGCGGCCACCTCTTTGCAATCGTGCAGCACCGCCTCGGCCTCCTGTTTGTAATCGCGAAAGCCCAGACGATCGAGTGCCTCGAGCACATGCTCGGCATTGATTGTTTTCTTGCTGCGCTGATTGCACACCTCGTTCGCCTCGGAGCTGATCAGGTGTATGAATTCGGAACAGCAATTGAGTATCAGCTCGCGACTTTCGTTGGCCACGCGCACCGTTGGCACCAGCTCTTTAATAATTTTATTGATGCTGGCCCTGGGCAATGTTAGCTCGTCGTCTTCGGCATTGGGTGGCAAAAGCTCCTCCTGTGGATTGGACATTGTGCGCACTTACAAAATGTAAACAAAACGCGTTGATAGAAAAAATAAATAACAACGATGCTGCTGCTTCTTGCTGCTGGCATAAGCAGTGTTGCAAAATCACAGAGAAACATAGATATATCGATAGTACGGTGTTTTCAACATGCAATCGATAGCAAAACATATGTTTCAAAGGCAACATATATTAAGTGGAAAGTAACAAATCGGCAGTTTTGGAAAAAGTTTCAGTATTATGGGCGACTACGATTCAGATGATGAAAAATCGCAAGTAGAGAAGCTGCGCTATGCCAAGGTGCCGCGCGGCATGTTCGTTAGCGGCTGGGACGATGACACCGACGAGCTAATCGAGGAGGACAAAAATCCACAAGGTAGAAATACAACAAAGTATACATAAAAGAAAAATAAAACTAAATGATTATCATGCAGCCAGCATTGATCGCATGATATTGTGGGCCGTCGGTGAGAATCGGATTAGCGAGGTTCGCGAAATCCTACAACTGGACGCGGAGAGTGTCCACTCGCGCGACAACGATGGCTACACGCCCCTGCATCGCGCCTGCTACAACAACTTCGTCGATATGGCCAAGCTGTTGCTGCAGCATCAGGCAGATCCAAACGCACGCACTGCACTCGGCTGGACACCGTTGCATTCGGCCTGCAAATGGAACAATGCCGATTGCGCCCTACTGTTGCTGCAATTTGGCGCCGATGTGAACGCCGAGTCGGATGGCCAGCAAACGCCTCTGCATATTACGGCAACCGTTTCCAATTGCCGCAATACGGCCACTGTGCTGCTCCTGGATCGCAATTTGCAGGCACGCAAGGAGAATAACTCGGAGGAGACAGCCGCCGTGATTGCACGTCGGACTGGCATGAGCTATGTGATCTTTGAGATTGCCGACGAGGCCTACGACTGCGATACGGGATTGATTGACTAAAATGTCGTGTATTTTATTAAATATAATACTTAATATTAGTTTGGTGTATGAGTGAAAAATTTATGTGTTTAATTGTGCTTAACTGGCCGGTGCAGGCGTGCGCACAAAATGCTCATAGAATGACTTCGTGTAGTTGACCATCTCGTCCTGCATGGCGGCGGGCACAAAATACGGATTACCCTGACCGCCCTCGATGGTGCCCTTGGCCGTGTAGCGCATATAGCTGGACACTGTTGTTTCTGGCGGCATCACGGCGCCATCTTCAATTACACAGCAATCCTTGAGCGTGCAGCGGCGACCCTGGAATCAATCGAATACATATAAATATAATATTTGTTAGAGCTTCAGCTGCCTGCTCACTTACGATGATGGCATTCTTGCCAATGTACACAAAGGAACCAATTATGGCCGCAGAGACCACAGCGCCCTCGCCTATAAAGACATGGTCGCCAATGTGCATGGGAAAGAAGGCGATGCCTTTGCTAAACTGTTTATAGGGCGGTCGTATCACAGAGTTTTTGCTTATCACACAATAACGTCCAGTACGCACATTGGCCAAATCGCCACGAATTATGGCACCGCTCTGTACAATCACCTTGCCATTGAGCACAATATTCTGGGAGCCGCAGAGCACCGTGTGGCGGCTTACCTTATTGCCGGATGCCTGTAAGCAACAATTGATGAGGTCATCCAAGCGAAACAAGTTGATTAGTTGCAGCTTATATTTATGGCATATAATTACTACGCACCGTTTCAACGTATTCATCTTTGCTGTAATAGGTATCCGCAATTTCCATTATTATAATATGTGCGAATAAGCTTAATTTTAGTTTTATCTGCAATTTATTGTTGGCGTTTGCTGTCTCACTAGCTCAGCTGTTTCGATAACAATTATATCGATATTGCAGCTGCTTAGTGTTGCCAGACTGTGTGCTTACGCGTTGCCAACCACTGTTAGAACAATATTAATGAGAACTGACTGTTACAGCAGCTGCATTATAAAAACATTGTATTTATGCATATAATTATATATATTTTAATTGAGAGCTATTTTATTTTTAATTAGTCGCATGCTGCTGTTTGCTTACATTGGAAAATGCGGGTGCAAAGCAAATGCAGGTGTTTAGCCCATGTTGTCCCTGAACTTTGCATGCAGTTGGCAACTGCAGCGCTGATTAGAACAACAATTATGCTCACTCTTGTTGTTGTTATTGTTGCAGCTGCTGCACATTGATTAGATCGTCTGCTAATAATATTAAAAAAAAAAGCATGTACATAGATTTCTAGATAAATAATTGCACAATAACTAACAGCTGGAAGTGACCTCAGGCATGCCTCATACAAAGTTTTAGTTGAAACTTTTGTTTTGTTTTTGTTTCTGTATGTTTTTCATACGCGCTTCAATGATGTTCCAATTAAATTGGTCTTTGTATAATCGGGCCTGCCCGGCCCCCTTTGGCCTTCGGCACTCGGACTGCACGCTCGAATGCCTAATGCCCTCCAGCTGGCCACATTCGCTAATTGGCAGTCCGACTTTAATGCCAGGTTCTGCATGCCAAAGAACATTCATAACCATATTTATGGTAATCCATTATGATATGCCCACCTTTAATAATACGACGTATTGTTGTGCATGTAAATGAATTTGTTTTGCCATTTCGTTTTGGGTTTTGCGTTTTAGGCCATTCGATACTCAACTGAGTCTCGACCTTACCAATAATTCATTTGGTCAAGCAAATGGCCAGTTGACCATTTGAACTTTTGGCCAATTCATTTACAGCCACACAAGAAAAAAAGGAGGCAATTACCAACTGGCAATTGAAACTTAATCTGGCTGATCTTTGTAGTAAAGCCGCCAGTTGAAGGCTTCGGGGTTTGCCACCTTTGGCCTAAGGTTATTAAACTTCAACTTGAAACCTGCTAAAGGTTAGAAGCTGTTCATGTTCAGCTTTTAATTGAAAAGCAAATGCAAGCCAACAAACAAACAATTGAACAAATGATCAAACAAATAAACACCACGAATCAAATTTGTTTGGCACTCGAAAGTGTGTGTTTGCTTTTCTTATACTTAAGTTGATCTATTCAGAATTGCTGATGTTAGGTATTTTACAATATAATGTGCATTTTTTTTTAAATATAATTAATATTTTAAAATGAAAAGTGAGCTGAATAAAGAGTAAAAGCTTAAACATAAAATTTCTTATTATGTAGTAAATCGCATGAAACGTTTAAGAATGACGGACCAAGCATAAATCGAAAGAGAAAGAGAATATATATATATCTTCAGAATAGGCCGATGATGAAAGACAATAAAAAGAAGCAGAGGAAGACAGAGAATGAGAGAAAAAGTAAATAGAAAAAAATATAAAAAGCAAGCAAGAAGCAAGTGGAAGGAATATAAGTAAGAGCGAGGGAGATAGAGAGAGATATTTAGAAAGGGAAAGAGAGAGAGAGAAATCGAGAGATAGATGGAGATAGTGAGATTCCCTTTTTGAAATACGGAGAAGGAGATAGCATGAGAGAGAGAGAGAGGGGAAGAAAAAAAAGAAAAGGAGAGAGATAGAGAGAGAGAGAGAGAGCGAATGTGAGAGAGAGAGAGAGAGAGTGAGAGAGAGGGGAAGAAAAAGAAAGAAAAGGAGAGAGATGGAGAGAGAGAGAGAGATGAGAAAGGAAGTGAGAGGGAGATATTGAAAAAGAGAGAGGAAAAAGGATAGAGAGAGGGATAGCAAGAGAGATTGGTTAGCACCTGAGATATTACCTAATCTAAAAATGATCATATATATTTGTAATATACATCGTTTCGTCAATTGTTATTATCTTAAAGACATACTCTGGCTCATCTGCAGCTGCTGACACCCAGCAAAATAAAAATCAATTGATAGCTGCCACATGCCGACCTTGACCATGCCGCAGCATTCATTGAGCGTTGCCAATCTCCCTGGTGGCATCTATGTAAATATTTACAAAGCTACATCAACGATGGCCTTGATGCTTGATGATAGCGCTAGATATTGTTGTTCTTGTTGTTGCTGCTGCTGCTGCTGCTGCTAATATCCATATTATTAAAAGCCCAAAAAGCTAATCAAGTTTTAAATACACGCACTGCACATCCGCCTGGGCAGACATCATCCAATTCTTCCAATCTCACGATCTATTTGCCATTAAAGTTGATTTTTACTATTATTATTATTATTTTATCTGTTGTTGTAGCGAGCGTGCGCACAGCTTCAGTTTGTTTGTTGTTATTGTTTTAGTGGTTGATTTCGAGCGTTTTAATCGTTTTTCAAGTTGCTGCGAGGCAAAAACTCAAGTGTGCCCAGGGGCAAAAACAAAAAAATCGGTAACTGAAAACAATCATAAATAAGCGCATAATTAATAAAGACCGCAATTGAAGTTATGCTCAAGAGATACAGTGAAAGCTCTCCGGCGCGGATTACAGGTTCTTTGGCCCGAAGGAGATGTCGATAAAAATGACCAAAAATAAAGAATTGGTTAATGGTAAAGTAGTTATGAAAAGTAGTTAGCGCATTGTTGACTTTATCTAAATTTCTTGCTGCCATTTTATTTTTAAGAAAAATTTGCATTTGAATGGAGAAAACTTTGTTCAGAACTAGCAAGAAACTATCCCCCCAATGTGAATCTCATCCAATTAAGCTGTCCGTCAGTAGAGCTTTCAATGTATATCTATATATAACGATTTGAGTCGATGTCGCGCTGAGAACAATGCAAAACTTTTAATAACAACAAATCAAATTAACTCGTAGCTGCAATTAAAAATTAAGAAAATTGTTTCATTGAATTCTATTGCGCACAAGGTGAGGCGCGGCATGGAAAGGTGAGCTGCGGTGCGAAGCGGGGAGACGGGGCAGACAACAATTGCATATAATATTTTCACCTTTTTGCATGCAAAAAATAACAAGTTTTTTGCTCAAGTCTTTTGTTTTAATGCAGCAATGAAAATCAATAAATCTTTGTTGTAATTGACATTAGCTAAATACAGACTATTGTGTATATTCTTACTATTGGATCGGCATATATCTATCTATCTATCTATCTATCTATCTATCTATCTATAATCTATCTATCTATCAATAAAAGCCCAAAGATCTTCAGTTATGATATGTGATATTGAGAAAAGGGACAAAACTTTTCTGAAATATGATTTTTATTTGATCTACGAAGAGTTTTTTGTTGAACCAACTTGCATTTTAATAGTCAATAGAATATTGCATTTTTCCGTAACAAAAAAAGAAAATTAGCTTCAATTTACAATTAACTTGGTTAGGTTTAAATAAGACTTAAAATTTAACTGTAAAAATAATATATAAATAAATGAGTAAATAATAAATAAATAAATGAATTAAATGAATAAATAAAAAATAAATTAATTAATACATACGTAAATAAATAAATAAAAGAATTAAATAAATAAATAAATAAATGAAAAATACACTAATTAATAAATCAGTTAATATATAAATAAAGGATATATATAAAATAAATAATAGATAAGTAAATATATAAGTTAATAAATAAAAATAATTCATAAAATAATAAATAAATATGAATAAATAAACAAATAAATATATAAAAAGTAAACAAATAAAACAGTAATAAAGTAAATAATTAATAAAATAAGCAAATAAATAAACAAATAATAAAAAAAAAGTTCCAATAAAATAAAATAAGTAAATAATATAAAACACGTACATAAATAATTATTTAAATGAATAAATAAGTTATTATTTACATTTTATTTATTGACACTATGTCTGAAGACAATAAGTAAATTTGGTTAGCTATAACTAAAATTACCAGGAATGGAAAATTTTCAGTTAAATCTACTATTATATTTCACTTATCATGTATGCAAGGTCAAAGTTGTACTTATTTAATTTATCTATCCGGGAAATCGGGAATATGCACTCTTACAAGAATAAATAAGTAAATGAAGTAGTTGAACTAGGGATTGAAGTTCAACATAAGAAAAAATCGTAATTGTTAAAAATAATAATGATATAAAGGCAATATTTATACTGAATCAATATATGTTCGTATCTAATTAGAAGAATTTTCTCTACACTCCCCTCTTCAAATATGTGACTAGAAAATTTCTTATATTCAAGTGTTTTCCACTCACTTTTGCCTTCAAGTCTAGAAAAAAACAATTACAATACATCATATGCGTCAGTCGGGGCCGCCAAATAGGGAAGTAATCAGTGCGAATGTCAATTACACGCAACGCGTGGTATACGTCATAAATAAGTAAGAGATTGCGTATACGCCATGTAAGTGTCGTATCAGTTCGCCTTGGTTTTTCAGCTCGTATCAAATTCGTCGACTGCGAATGCGCAGCTGCGTCGCGCACAAATTGAATTCATGAAGTTCAAATACGGACAGTAAATGAAACTCGAAATTGAATTGAAAATCGAAATCGAAATCAAAATCAAAATCAAATGTTGCCAGCGAATTACGCTGCATGCATGTGACGAGGACAGGCCCCTACGCCTTCCCTCGCATGCCACAGTAGCTGCCCCCTGAGTCTATACGCCCCTAACAGCATATTGCTCATGCTATACAATACACTTCCCCATAAGTCCATTAGCTGGGTTGTAAAACATAACGTTGTTAAAAGTACACACATTTACGAAATTTTAAGATAAAACATAAGATTTTCTCTTTAAATGCTGTGCAATTTTTTCAGTGTTTAAAGTTTGAATAAATTATATATAGGGTTCATTAGTTTCTTTTAAATTTTAATTTATTTTAGGGTTTTAAAATTTGAATGAATAATAATTAAGTTTATTATTTATTTTAACATAATTTATTCAAAATTTCAACTGTAAAATTAAATCCTTAAAATTTAAGTAGAAATTCAAAGTCAAGGGTCATTTTAGGGCTGTATAGAATATTATATATCGAATATAAAATATAATGTAATATAATAGTATGTATAATACGAATATTTCTGAACACGTTTCAAGAGAATTTTTTCCTTGTCTAGCGTTATTATATTGATAAATTTCAAATAAATTATGTACTTATTTTTCTCCTATATTAATTTTTCATTGTTTAATTTCTTATTTTTAATTTTTATATTTTATTTATTATTGTTTTTCTAGTATTATTCAATATAATTTTTAATTTTATTTATTATTTTTGTACAGTTTTCCTTATTATTCTTATTGTTTGTTTGATTTGACAGATTTAAAGCAATATTTTTAATTTAAAATGTATTTAAACTGTAACCAAATTAAAATTCTCCTGTCGTCTGTCATATCAATGTGTAATTAAGTATTGTTTAATTTTATTAAACGTGAGTGTATACGCAATTCGTTTTGCGCATTTTTCAAACTTTCAATAACATTCTGCTTGCTTAGGTCAGATCACGAAAAGAATGTATACAAAGCTAACACGTATAAAATAGTTATAAATGTGGAATGCATTTAACTATAACTAAGCTTTAATTGAATGTTAGTGTATATGCAATTCGTTATGCGCATTCTTGACTTTGCCGCTTGTGTGTTTTGATTTTGGTTTTCGCTTGTTTTGGCTTTGGCCGCCGCGTCGCTTCGTGCCGCCCGCCCAAGGTCAAGTGCACGATAAATGTGTTTTATATATTGTTTTTTACATTAGTAGCCAACTTTTTGTTTAATTAATTTTTAATATTTTCGCCGTGCAAGTCACTCGCTTCGGCTTGCTGTTGTTGCTGTGACAAGCGGCACGCAATTTGGGCGTTGCTCGGCTAATTGCTCCGCCTGAGCTTTGACTTAGGTGTCGCCCCTTCACACACACCTGAGAGGTGTCCGAAATGTGTGTGGCCATGATGGCCTTTTGGGGGGCTACAAGTTGCTCTTCTAATTTATTAGGCTGTTTCATAACTTTTAACTTGAAAGTTATGTGTGGGTTTATAGGGCCTGCTAGGGGCAAATCTTTAACCTTTTTATACACTGAACCCATTAAAAATGGGTAAAAGGGGTATAATGTTTTTGTGAAAAATGTAAATGTATGTAACAGGCAGAAGGAAGCATCTCCGACCCCATAGAGTATATATATTCTTGATCAGCATCAATAGCCGAGTCGATCTAGCCATGTCCGTCTGTCTGTCCGTCTGTCCGTCTGTCCGTCCGTCCGACTATCCGTTTGTATGAACGCAAGAGCTAGAGACCTGAAATTTTAGATGTAGGTGCTCCTAGTGCCTGCGCAGATCGAGTTTGTTTTCCGATAATCGATAACTTACTCCATTTCCAAATAATCGATAAAAATGTATATCGATATCCTGTTTTTTAAGCAATTTTGGTAAATAATAAGAGCTAGAGTCACCAAACATGTTATGTTGCTTCTGGAATAGTATATATATTTGCATTAGGTGTTGGTTCAGGGTATCCCCTAGTCGGGGGCCACCGACTAGAACCTCTTACTTGTTTATTTTTAGATATTTAACAAGTTTTTAAAGTTTTTTTTTCATATTTTTATATTTTTTTAAGGTTTTTTGTTAGTTTTGTTTACATATTATTCCAGTTATTTTAGTCTTTTACAGATTTGTTTAATAATATATTTCCTGCTTCCTTTAGATCCCAGAAAAAATTCTAAAAACTCATTAAAAAAATTATAAATAATATTAAAAGTAGCCATTAAATCTGGTTTTCTAAACAAATCGACCTTCATATTGATTTGATGCCCTTGCTTGTGTATAAAGAAAATCCCATGAGCGCGCTTTGCTGCTCGTCTTATCCGAATATCAAATCGCACGTCGCGTATTGCAAAAATTGTTTTCCAATTAAGCACCCACAATGGGTAACTAACAACTTCCTAGCCAAATGCGGTGCACACTTTGAGCCAACCTTCGCGCCGGCTGGCCATAATAAGCCGGGCCAATGCTCCACATAAATGGTAGCTATTTTATGAGCTTTACCAACAGAAGCGTGTTTGTGTGTGTGTGTGTGTTTTGGTGTATTATAAGACCTGACACATACGCAACTTAATGGTCAATCATTGTCAATCAGACAGTGGACCACCCAGGCAACCAAGCATCATTTCGACAATGACACTGAGAGCGCCAAAGAAACCTTTAAAGTTCACTCAACTTCACAGCTCAAGAGATTTAATTGGTAGCGGAGATATACATATATATATGTGCTTTTATATACCTATACAATTAGTAAAGCATTCTTAGCAAAAACTGCAGCCAAAAAACTGGAGAATTCCCTTCTTCACATCTCTGATTTTTGTTATATTTATACCTTAGCTTTCAACTCATCTATGTCCAAAATTGCGCAAAATTAGCAAAATAAAGACCAAAGCTATTTGGAGCATATTAATTAATATGTTCTAGAACTGTTTTGCAGGGTGACTGCTAATCGATCACTTTCGGCTTTGCTTATTCTGATTTGTTAATTAACGCTTATCAAAGTCGTTGAAATGGTCAAGGCAAGAAAGTCAAAACTTTAGTCCATTTAATCTCATAATTTGCAAAAGCTCTAATTGACGGCCTGCCAAAATAGAGACCCTGCCCAAAAATGCCGAGTCTTGGTTCAGCCTTGCCCCTGGCATACAAATGGACAAAACAATTAAACGCAACGCAAAAAAAAAATAGTTTCAGGTTCAAAGCTATTAGCGCCCGCATGCAAATGCGATAAACCGATCAAAATTGGAACAATCTGCCTGCATGTTCAACACATAAAATAATCAATAAACAATTGACTGGCTTTTTGTTGTAGTTGTTGTTGTTGTAGTTGTTGTTATTGTTATTTTAGTTGTTGTCGTGCGTCGTCAGTTTCTTTTATGATACCCTTGCCAGGTTGGTATTATAAATATGTCTATCTGATGGTTCCTACATAAACGCATCAAAAAACCCAAACAATTGTAAGTTCGTGTCATTTAAAACAAAGTTCATTATAATCTTAAGACTTTAATCAATTAGAAAGAATTAATTGTTAAGGAGAAGTCGGCCTAAAATTAGTCCTTGCATTAAAATAAATTTGGAAATGTAAATAATTAAAGTTTTCCAATATGTTTCCAACTGAATTTAAAGTTTGGAAAAGCAAGGCTTAGCTTTTGCTCTGAATTTTCAATTTTTTTTTTTCAATTAAAAGTAAATAACTATTTCTAACATGACTTGAAATTTGCCCCAGAAAAATCGGTCTGATTTTGCACATTTGTCAATTAGAAATTGTGAATAATAAACGTTTTTTTCCATTCCTAAAACTTTATTTTAAATCAGCATCAGGAAATTATTTTAAAATTGCCTCATATTATTTTTAAAGTTTGGCAAAATCGGTTTAAAATTAGGCTTTGATTTTGGCTATCTTTTAAAGAAATTTAACAATAATAAATTAGATAATTAAAATAATACAAATTTTCTACCATTCTTTTAAATTTATTTAAAATTTGAATTTGAATTTATAAATTTACACAATAAAAAAAACTTTAACTAGAATATGGAAGAACTTATTTTTCTTCTATATATATATATTTTTTTTTGTAATCTGCCTTTGAAAAAAATAATTTAGGCTGTGATTTTACATAATTTTGTAAAAATAGAAAAAAATAAAAAAATGTTTTTAATAATGTTTTATTTTTATTAAATTAATAATAATAATAATAAAAATAATAACTGCTTTTCACTATTCTTGAAATTATAATATTGCCCTTGGAAATATTGAGGCAGATATTATATAAATTTTTAAAAAAATTTGTACTTTAATTAGAATAAGAAAGGTATTCATGTTTTCTATAAGTATTTTAAAATCCTACTCAGGGAAAAACTAGATTTTTATTTGGATCTTATTTTACAAATGGGCCTAAAGTAATAAAGTTAGACCTACAAAATTTGTTTGCTTCGCAGCAATTGGATATTTTATACGAATAGCTTATTTAAGCATTTAAGCACATCAAATGAATTTGCAAGGGCATTTCAAATTCGTCAATTGATATTTTACGCATTGTTTTTCATTTCATGTTGTTGTTTTTGCTATTATTTTATGACAGCTGACAACTGTTGCCTACCGTTTTCAAATAGTTTTTAGTTTTTTGTTTTTAGTTATTTTTTTTTTTGGGGCCACTTCGTCTGTCGATTTTGGCTTCTATCGATCGATTCGCATGTGCCGCATGCGAAATCAGCCTCGGGGCATGGTTAGCGGCAAAAAAAATAATGTTTTAATTAGCAGTGCGAAACATTGAATGGAACTAAGGTCGACACGGACTCGGTTCTGGCAATAGTTGCCACGCCCCGGCAAACAGCACAGAATATAATACACAGTACAGTGCGATTATTATTATTATTATTATAATGATTATAAAAAGCCAGCTGGGGGCGCATTCATTATTCAAGTTTCACACAATAATTTCGCGCATTTATTATTAGTTTTTTTTTAATTTGTTGCTGTGCGACGTTAAGCGCGCACATTAACAATAAACCAAACGAAAGGAAAATCTTAAGATTGTGAGGGGCAGCCCAATGAATGCCTCAGTGAGCAGAGCCCCCTCTCCTTGCCCCACCCTACTTTTCGCACAGCTAATGCTGGTGATGAGCTCGTGACACGAGTTTCTAGACATCAAATTTGCGCGTGCCTGTAAAATAAAACAAGTAAGAGGTTCTAGTCGGTGGCCCCCGACTAGGGGATACCCTGAACCCTCTTCTTTCAACACCAAATGCAAATACATATACTATTCTAGAATCTACATGTCAAGTTTGGTAGCTATTAAGTTGTAGCTATTATTATTTACCAAAATTGCTCAAAAAACATGATGTCGATATCGATTCTTATCAATTGCTTGGAAACGGAGTAAGTTATCGATTATCGGAAGCAAACTCGATCTGCGTAGGCACTAGGAGGACCTACAGCTAAAATTTCAAGTCTCCAGCTGTTATAGGTTCTGAGATCCTTGCGTTTATACATACGGACGGGCCGACGGACGGACGGACAGACAGACATGGCTAGATCGACTCGGCTATTGATGCTGATCAATAATATATATACTTTATGGGGTCGGAGATGCTTCCTTCTGCCTGTTACATACATTTACTTTTTGCACAAAAACATTATACCCTTTTCACCCATTTTTAATGGGTTCAGGGCATAAATAGTTACAAATTTTTGGAGTTTCAAATATTTTAAAATTTTTTTGGTATTTTCTATAAGATTTTTGGGTTCGGCCAGCTCTATTTGATAAATGTTTTTTATATTTTATATAGAACATGTTATTTTAATTATTTTTTCGATTATCTCTTAAGATATTAATATTATGTGATTCAATGTTATTTGAGTTATTTATTTTAATTATATATGGCTTAAATATATTTAAATATTTAATATTTGTTTTAGTTTATTATGTGCAATATATATATATTTTATTTTTTATTTAATATATGTAAATATAAATATTTAATTCGCTGGCTTGTGTCCCGGGGTTTTATTTATTAAAATTATAATGTAAACAATTTTGTTTTAATATATACTAAGTATATGTAATATATTTTTAAATTATTTTAATATTATTCTCTATTTGACTCTTATTGTGTGTGATAAATCTTTTTAATTTAATATATGTTAGTTATTAACTACAATTAATAATATTATATGCTATCATATTATACATTGAATGAAAAAAGTAGAAAATTTACACATATATATGGAACTTTTTCGTTTAATTTATATATATATAATACATGCTTTTCATTTATTTTAATCATTTTATTTATTCTAATTTATGTGCATAATATATTTTAATTTTTATGTATGTAATATCTTTTTTAATTTATTTTAGTATTATCTGTTTTTATTTAAATTAAAAATATGTTTTAAATTAAATATATTTATTGTATGCACATAAAATTTTAAAATCAAATTAATATAATATGCATAATATATTTTTTAAATTAAACATATTTTTTATTATTTTTATATATTTATTCTATTTGTTTATTAACTGTAGTTAAGAATGTAAAATATATATTTTTAATTTACTTTAATATTTTTATTCTTTTTTATTTAATATGAATAATATATTATATAGGAATAATATATTTTTTTTACTTACATTAATATTTATATGTTTTTTAGTTTAATATGTGTAATATACTTAGTTAATTAATTTGAATCTTATTATTTTTTAACTTTAATATATTTAATATATATTTTTATGAAAAGTTATTTTAATATTTATTAAGTATCTCACGCTTTCATCGCTGGCAAAAACCGCAGAACTGACGTAATTATTGTCATTGTTTGGTTTTGTGTGCTCAGCTCTCCAGTTTATAATGTTTTAATACAATCGTTAGTTAGTTAGTTCTTGAGCCCGGGGGGGCTTGAACGTTGGCGCGAAACCATAACTAATCTGTGCTAGTCGATTCGTGTTGCATAGAATCTTGACATGAGGAAGCCATTTGGGTCGCTTTTGTGTAATGGCAGTAATTAGTGGCATATTAAATGCCATTAGTGTGAGTGAGATGGCATTTCTGATCATTAAAACTATATAGAAGAAGAAACATAGTTACAAATGTTTTCAGATTGTCTTGCAAGCAGTTGGGAATTCAGGTGCGACCCGAGAACTATAATTATCCAACTGAAATTGGCCTTGAGGTGGGCTTAAATAAATATTTAAAGCTAATGTTGAAATTTATCAAATTATAAATATATGAAATGGAAATTCATAAATAAGCTAATGGTTGAATGTAAAAAATTATATAAGATTATATCTAGCTGAAATTGAAAAAATAAAAATATATATAGAACGGAAATATATAATATATTAGAATGCATCTTTCTTTATTATTTGCTGTAACCTTTAAATAAAAGAGAAGCGTTAAAAAATGCTCTGTGGGCCAACTTCTTGTTAAAGTTAAAAATCTGGCACATTTGAAAATAAAAATTAATAGAATGGAAATAAAAAAATGTTCTTGCTGCAAGCAGCTTAATTATATCCTTGGTAACTTTTAGAATATATAATTCAAATATATATAATTATATGATTTTAATTTTAGTAAAATTTAATAATCATTTTATTTTATTTATAAATATTTATATATTTTTTGAAGGAGTAGTAGGAGTATTGTTAAATAATTTAATATATATTTATTATGAGTTTATTAATTTTTCGTTATTTATTTATATATATATTTGTTCTGTAGAAGTTCTTATGCCTGACTCACTTTGCATCTTATTTTATTTTTCATTTTTTTACTATAGTATCAGTTTTTTTTAATCATATATCTATCAATATTTCTCTTTCTTTATTTGTATTTATTTTCTGGTCGATATTATGCCTGACTTATTATTTATTATATTTATTTTATATTTTATATATAAATATAAATTATTATTTTATTTATTTATATTTATTTTCTAGTAGCTCTTATGCCTGACTCTTTCTTTGCAAGTCTAATTATGTTTTATTTTATAATATAAAATATATTTATTACTAGCGGGTATAGCCCGGCCTTGCCCGTGGCACGCATGTTATTAAATCAATGTTCTCAAAAAGATTTGAAAATGATTTTGAAACTGAGCGGACGGTAAACAAACTACTTTCATATAAAAGTTTTCCGCCCTTTTACCACTGTTGCAAGTGGAATTTGCCAAATCGCTGAAACACGTTTTCATACTATTATTATGTAGAGCTTTAAAAATAAGTTTGATGCAAATCGGACAAAACTTAAAATTCACCAATAAAACTTTAAAATGCACTTTCAACCGAAGGAGCTTAGATTTTACGAAATATGTGAAACACGCCTCAAATGATTTCTTATGTAGATCCTTGGAAATGGGTGCGAAACGACATCCACCAAATCTTTGACACCCATTTCAACCAAGGAGGAATGCATTTTTGGTAAAGATCGCTAAAACACGTATTTATTAAGTTATTATGTAGAGAAAACAAGTTTGAGGTAAATCGGACAAAACTTAAAACTGCACCAAAAAAATCTTAGAATGTCATTTCTACCGAGGGTGCTTTGATTCTGCGAAAAATGTGAAACATCTCTCAAATGATTTTTCATATAGATCCTTGAAAATGAATTTGAGCGCGAAACGTCATCCACCAAATCTTTGACCCCCATTTAAACCAAGGAATACATTTTTCGAAAAGTGTGAAACACCTCTCAAATGAATTTGAACAAAGAACTTTGAAATTGAGTTTGAGGCCAATCGGATGGTAAACAAAAAAGTTTCATAAAAACGTTTTTCGCGATATTTCCATACTTGGGGGTGGAATTTCCCGAAACCCCGACTTAACGTGCACCTTCATCACATGAGGTAACTACAGTGGAAATTTCAGCTTCCTAGCTCTTACGGTTTGGGCTGTGCATTGATCACCTATCAGTCAGTCAGTCAGTCAGTCAGTCAGTCAGTCAGTCAGTCAGCACAAACAGTTTTATATATAGAGATAATATAATTTGTTGTTATTGTGCCTGACTCAATTTTCGTCCAGCTAAACGTATAATGATTTTTCCCTCTGATTTTCTTTATAATAAATGTCAATAACAACCAGTTGACTTTGGGTACAAAAATTATATCACAATTACAGTCAACTTTCATAGCAAAAAACTCACTATCATTACTATTATTAGTATTATCATAATTACCTGTTACCCTTCCCGAATGCCCCACTGACCCCCACTGGTGTGTATGCGCTCGACGCTCACCTTGAACTTGAGCAAAGTGCATTTATTATAGTTATAAATATAGTACTTAGTACCTCGATTCCCTTTCCCTTTTTTCTATTTTTTTTTTTTTGATTTGTTACATGTATGTTTAACGTATTTTCGCCTTCATGGCGAGTGCTCTGCTTCTTTGAGTTTAGCTATGAATCACATTGAGCTTCAGCTTCTGGATAAAAGTAATCCGAGGCAGTCGGAACAGTTGGCGCGTGCGTTGAATTCTGAACATAAACACGTAGCTTGATATGTATACACTGTTTTTATGTATAATATATTTTTCTTTCAGCTATTAGTTTTGGGTCTGGACGGTCCAACGACCGTCCTCGGCATGTTTTGTGCGCAATCCAAGTCACCACAGAAAAATGACTGGCGACACATCCGTATGGCATTTATTTCTCGTTCTTTTTTATTTTGTTTCGTATCTTGTCGGACGTTAAATGAACTCCGGTAGCCGCGTTTGCGTAGCTCAGAAGTTTTTTAATCTTTTAATGATTCATTTAACTTTATGTTTGCACTTATCAACAAAAATAATTTTAACAAATGTTCAAAAAGGGTATTCAAAGTCGCGGTTGCCCCAACCAGCCCATCCAGTTGCCGCTCTGCTCTTCTGCTTGGGCTCCAGTCACTGACCGTGGGCGACCTTGAGCGCCAATTTAGTTAAATTATTTTGTGGTAGCAGCGGTTGAGCTTTTTCTTGGACCTGGACCTGCTGGCGTCTTTTATTATTGATTATTGGAGTTCATGAAGTTTGATGCTGCTCTCAAGGCAATAATTTAGCATGAAAATGATGCTAGAACAAAAGACTTAAGCTACGAACTTGACGCAACACACTCGATACTTTTATGATGGGCTTTTTTTTCTGGTTCCTATTGATCAATTTTTGTTATGTTAGCAATAAATATTAAATTGTACAAAACATGATCATAAATTTAGTCAGCTGGCGGTAAATTATGGATATTGAACTTTAATCATTTGGTCATAGCCTGAAACAAGTTTTATGAAGGAAATCCGCCCAAATTAAATAATCAGATGATACAGATTTTTATTTTATTTTAATATCATATTAAGCTTAATTAAATCTGTTTTTGGGAAAATTTAAAAAGATTTAAATTTCACGTACGAAAGTTATATTTATTTTTATACCCTGAACCCATTAAAAATGGATAAAAGGGAATAATGTTAACAGGCAAAAGGAAGCATCTCCGACCCCATAAAGTATATATATTCTTGATCAGCATCAATAGCCGAGTTGATCTAGCCATGTCCGTCTGTCTGTCTGTCCGTCCGTCCTTCCGTCCGTCCGTCCGTCCGTGTGTATAAACGCAATGATCTCAGAACCTATAAGAGCTAGAGACTGAAATTTTAGCTGTAGTTCCTCCTCCGATAATCGATAACTTACTCCGTTTCCAAGCAATCGATAAAAATCGATATCGACATCCTTTTTTTTATAGCAATTTTGATAAATAATAAGAGCTAGAGTTACCAAACTTGACATGTAGCTTCTAGAATAGTATATATAAATGCATTTGATGTTGGAAGAAGGGGGTTCAGGGTATCCCCTAGTTGGGAGCTCCCGACTGAACCTCTTACTTGTTTTTTTTACATATCTGAAAGATTTCAAACAGGACTCTCAGCTGTAATAAATTTATAAGCTAAAGACTCAATATTATAACTGACATTAAAATCTATATTCTTTAGATAAATCTTTATATAATATAATATTAATATTATATATTACATAAATAAATGTATGAGATATAAATAAATTACTTATTTTTAATTTAATTTTAGTCTTATATCGTATTATTATTATATTTTATTATTACATTAGATTGGGAAAATATTATATTTAATCTCACCTTATGTTATCCTTTATTATTATATAAAAAAAAAAATCAATTTTGAGCATATTGCAATTGATGAAATATATATCACAAATAATATATGCACATATAATTTAAATTAACAATTAATGCTTTTGCACTTAGCTCGTTAAACAAACTATTATTTCTTTGCTAATCTCATGTTAGTTCGATCTCCACTGGGTTCATCAGCGACTACAACTGGAGTTAAACTACTAAAATATTTAATGTACTTATTTATACTTTAAGATGTGTGTGTGTGTGTGTGTGTGTATATATTTTATGGCTAATTTGGCACATCATAAAAGTTGCATCATGCGCTCGTCTGGGCCTGCGTCTGCCTCCTCTGTGCGCTTCTTCTGCCTGGTTTCGTGTTTGCCTACCAAATTTGCGACTGTCAAGATCTCTAATGACATCGACATATATGTAGTATGTACACATACATATATATAAGTATATATATGTACATTTATAGATATTCGAGCAGAGATCAAAGAGGCTGACACTTTGATTGCTGCACGGTAGCCGGCACTAAAAATTCAATTAGTAAATTAAATATTAATTATATGCAATGCACAAGCGTCGGTCATTCGGATGCTAATTCAATTAGCAGACGGTTCCAACATGTCAGCGATTATCATCGTAACTCTATTTGGTATTTTTGCGACAGCTGGGTATTTTTTGTTTTTAACATTATTTCTATTTATTTTCAATGAATTACTAGTTCTTGACTTGATTATTAGTTTCGAATTGTGTGTGAGGTCGCCTCAAAGTGAGCGAGTTTTTCTTTTAGCTAAATAGGCTGGCAAGGTCCCAGCAGCAGCAGCAGCAGCAGCAGGAGCAGCAGCCCTCGTGTCTGTCCAGTTTTATTGGAGCATAAATTCACACACTCACATTGGCGGCGGGGCTAAAGAGCTTTCAAGTGTCAAAGCTTTTGGCGCTCACGACAAGGTTGGCGCTCTCATGTGCGCGCGCTCTCTGTGTGTGTTTTGTCTTGCGCTCAGCGCTTAACGACGCTCAGTTAGCCAACGACAGGCGTTTGATGCGGACGCGACGGCGCAAGTAAATAGCAACGAGACGCGAACGTTGCGCGCAGGCGCAGCCAACAATCACGTACATACGTCGATAAAGTGTGCTTTTTGGTTCGTTTGCTTTTGTTTTCTGCTTTTGTGTTTTGTGCTATGTGCCGGGCGCCAAGTTAAATTTAAAACAGCAAAAACATATAAAAACCAAAACTTCACGCTAAAGTTTGCAAAAAAAATAAATATATATATATATATAGAAATCGGTAAACAAAAACCGCAAAACGGCAGCTAAAATTGTAATAGTTTGACGAAAAAATAAGAAGACGACGGTAACGTAACGGTACAATTTATGCTCGTCTTTCTATTAATTTGTATTTATGCTTTGTCTTCGTCTTCGTCTTTCCTTACATGCACATATTTCAAATAAAATTAACTAGATGTGCGTGAAAAAATGACACAAAAAATGGCACAAAAAAGTGTGCAAGGGCAATTAACGGCAATATAATAAAATACACATAATTAGAGCTAATAAAAAATTGAGCAAAATATTCGCGTAGTAATGAAAAAATTATAAATAAACACAAAATGCATTGAAGCGTATTTCGCAGTTGTAGTTATTGTGTTGTAATTTTGTTTGCACAAGTTGCGCGTATAATAAAAAAGTTACTTTATAAAGTGTTGAAAAAACAACTTAAAAATTCAAATAAAAAAAAAAAAACTCGAGTCATCATCAAAATTTCCCACTAAAATAAACAAAATTCAATAACGATTCATAATTTATTTATTTATTCTCAAACGAAATCTATCAAAATGTTGCGAAAAAGCAACGACAAAAATTTCAGAAATTAATAAATTAAAAACTCATAAAGATAAACGAATAAATAAACAGCAAAAAAAAAAAATCAATGCGAGAATTTGGAAGCTTCTGTCTGCTTATATGCATATACATTGCTCCTCACTCACAAGCTCTCTCCCTCTCGCTCTACATGCATTGTATTTCTTATGCACGTTTTCCCTTTGCCTTTGTGTCGTTTATACAACGCGCGCTCATTTTTGAGAAGGTGGTGGGGCTTCTGTATTGTATACTTTACCGTTTGATCGCTCTATGTGTGTGTGTGTGTGTGCTTATGCGTCAAGTGACGACAGACGCCCATTTGTGCTATTGTTGTTGCTGCTTTATTTCTGACGTTTTCTTAAGGTGCGTTGCTGCAGCCGCGTGTTGCTGTTATTTTCATTTTTCTGTCGATTACTTCATCTGTTGTTTATTTCCTATATGCTGTGTGGCCGCATGTAACTGACCCACGCCAAAACTGACCAGCGCAAAGCAAGAAGCCAAAAACTATTCGCAAAAACAGCAGCTAAAAAAAAGCAAATGTTAAAAAAATCGCACAAAAAGCCGGTTGAAGGCGACTCTTACATATTTACACGCACCAGTGCTCATTGAACACACACAGCAACAACAAGCAGGCAGCAAACAGAAAGCAAAAGCGGCACAACACAAAAACCTGTAACGCAGTCAGCGACGCGACGTCGACAGAGCTTTTAAAACATTTGCAGTCCGCGCCGCGTCGTGATTATGTCAATTTCATGTTGACTTCATTTCCTCAACCAAAAAAAAAAAATAATAAAAACCAAGAAGTAAGCGTCAGCCAGAAGGGGAGAGCAATAGCAATTTCACTTTCGTTGGACTTGAAAAGCTGCAGCGTGCTGCGCGAGAGTGAGAGTCAGAGAGTGAGCGAACGCGCCAGCTGCATTGGATGCTGTTACTGCTGGCATAGTGGGGCGTTGCTGCTGCTGTTTCGATGTGTTTTGTTTTTGCTTTGCTCTGCCATCGCATAGTTTCGGTTTCATTTTGTAACTGTAATGCCTGTGCCATTGTTGTTGTCTACTGCTTGACAGACACACGCAAAGCTTTTTATTTTTATTATTTTTTCTTTCGTTGAGTCGTTGTGTAGTAAGTAACGTAATAACGTAATGCGCTTTAAGATTTCCACATGCAATGCGGCGTAGCGACGCGTCGTCGCGTGTTACGTTTTGGTGCCAAGTCCAGCGTCGACGCCAGCAGTAGCAGCGGCAGAAACAGTTGCATTGTTTTTGTTGTTGTTAGGTAATCGCGCTAATAATGCGCTCATATCAGTGTGGCGACTGCGACGGCGACCGAGACAGCGACGGCGACAGAGACAGCTCCTGCAGCAACTATGCGAAGGTCAGCAGCAGCAACAACAACAGCTACAGGCACCCCAATGAGATTTTCGATTTCATGTTTTTCTTTTATTTTTTTGTGCTTTACACATTTTTTGCTATTAAAATTTGCGTGCTTTTCGCGCTGTCAGTTTGTGAAAAATTCTAATTATAAATGAAACAATTTATTACCGGGTTTTAAAAATAAAATGCAATTTATGCGCAAAGTCTGGCTGCGTTGACTAGTTAAAGCCAAAAACCGGTTTCTGGCAGCACCAAAACCAGCGGCAACAAAAAACAACAACAATAGCCAGTCGGTAGGTGCAACAAAAAAAATAAACAAAAAGCCAAAAAATAATAAATAAAAAGTGAACAACTCAAATTTAACGTAGAAAAAAAGTTTAGAAAAATAAGCTTTCGCAAACACATGTAAAAAACTGCGAAAACAATGAATTACAATTTATAAAATGCAAAATATAAAAACAACTTAATAATTTTATATGCATCGTTTTGCAATTTGTGTGCGTGTGTGAGTGTGCGTGTGCGTGTGCGTGTGTAACGTAATTCATTAATCAAAAATAATCAATTAATCAATTGATAATAATAAATGCTAATTTTATCGCTTAGATATTATTTAGCGGCTGCTGCGTCTTTAAACTGCATTAAAAATTAGACGAAATTGTGAATCAAATTTACGAGATAAAAAAAAAAAAAAAAATAAAATAAAACAATACAACGAGAAAAAAATAACTTTTATGCCGGTTTTTTACTGACAAGTTTGGTAAGTGAACTTTGCTAGAAGAAATGTTTAAGAATTTGTTTTTTTTTTTTTTAACACTGATCGAATTAAGATTAAAGATGCGAGTATAAAATGATTGGATAAAATATAGTTAAATGCAAACGCGAATTGTAAGAACTTAACATTTAAAACGTTTTTGGTAAATATTGAAACCAAAATCGAACCCGAAATCGGTTTAAATGCTCATCCCCCACGAAATTGTAATATATTCTGTCTCTCTCTCTTGTTCTCTCTCTCTCTCTCTCTCTCATAAATCTATATCCATCTCTAATTTGCCCTCTCTCTCTCTCTCTCTCTCTCTCTCTCTCCCTCTCTCATAAATCTATATCCATCTCTAATTTGCCCTCTCTCTCTCTCTCTCTAATTGCATAAGCTAAAAAGTTTCCGTATGGAAAAAGTAGGAGTTCCGGGTTTTTAAAAAAATTAATAATTTTTGTTATCTATGGAGTTAATGTTTTTACTTCAATATCAATATCGACATAAAATTCAATACCGAAATAAAATGTTCTACTCTGAGTTAAAAGAAGTAAGACCTTTTCGGCCTCATTATACTCTGTTCACAGTACAGTCAGAGCTGGCTTATACTTACTTATTTAATTGCATTCATAATTGAGAACAGCGCATAACAATTCTAGAGGGCCTCACGCAGAGAAGCAAAGAAGTTGAGCTGTAATATTTTGTAGCTTCATTAAATCTCTTTTGGTGGCACAGACACTGATTGCCCCTTCGGGGCTCGTCAACTTTCACAAAGTCAGAACTTGTTGGATTCGCTGTTGGGGAAAAACCCCGTTGTGCGGATACTTAAACCTTTCAATACCTCAACAATACCCAAAGACTCAGTTACATCCGCGTGCCAGCGTACGTAACAAGTTGCGTATGCGCAATTCTCTTACTTTATATTTTGTTTTGGCACCCTGAGCATGAAGTATTGTTTATTGTAGTTATAATAATAGGATTCGAAACCCTCGACAGACGTCTATAGAACATAATCTGTTTAGATTGGCGTTCTATGCGATTCGAGTAAATTATTTGCTGGTGTTTTTTGAATAATTGCTTAGAAATTAAACCCCAGCCAAAATTTGCAGTTTGCATGTTCATATTATATAGATATACCTAACGGTACGAAACGCCTTTCTTAGCGATTCTCATAAATTCAAGTAAAGAATGCAAGATATTAATAATTTAGTTGGTTAGTAATTATCGAAATTCCTATCTCGTTTTCTCTCTCTCAAATATATTTCTTCATTTACTTTTGGATAATATTCATATTTTTTTTATCGCTTTAGTTAAAATCTACTCTTCAACCACGTGAGAAAACAAAACCAGATAAACTTTGAACTTTAAGCTATGCACGAAAAGCTAAAGTATCGTTTTCTTAATATCTGGTTTATTGAATTTAACGAAACAACGCCTTGACGTTAAAATTTTAATTGTTTTTGTTGCGATTAAAGAAAGAAAACCTGATTTTTAAAATATACGAAAAACTACAAGTTTCAGCTAGTCAGCTGTGGCAGATTATGTGCTAAGCGTATTTAGTATAGGCCACATTTTGGCTAGGGTATTTAAATATTCGTCACGCTCAAGCTATTATTAATTCTCACTTATTCAATTTGATCGGCACTTAATTATAACTTTTGCCTACGTCATTCTAACAACAAACAGCTGATGATGATGATTGTTGCCGTTGCTATTTCCATTGTTATTGTTGTTGTTGCCACTATATCGAGCCCTCCTTTGACGGGTTTTGTTTTGTTTGAATCCGGTTCTAAATCTTAAGCATTTCTGGTTTTTTTTTTTTAATATTTTCAATGTTTCATTTTGTCGAGTGCTGAAAATTCAATTCCTTTGTTCAACTTCATTTGGCTGGGTTATTAAAGTTTTTATTTAATTTTTTCTCTATTTCTATCTTTACATTTCCGGTTAGGAGGGGGGTCTTAAATCGAAATCAACCTCAGCTTCTAAGTTGCCCTGTGTTTATCCAACTAATTTAGCGCTCAGATTCAGATTGGTTGCATTGAGCTGCCTGCTGCCTGTCACTTGTCTATAGCTCAGCTCAGCTTCACTCGCAGCCGCCGTCTCCAGCTCAGTTTATATTTTTAGGGGTCTATCTGCAACCTAAACGCTTAGTCACGAACCTAACCGATCCGTACCGAGGCGCAAAAGTGCACATCCATCTGCCACTTGGCCACAGCTGGCATCTGTATAATTCGTATACCCTAGCAAAGGGTATTATAATAACGTAGTAAAGTTTATATGTAAATATAAATTAACACACGCTCGCAAAATTAAAATGTTGTCATCTTTTTCATATATGCAATTATTCCATTTCTATATTCTCTAATCTCTAAGCTTCATTTACTGGAGTATCTTAATTTTTAAGTATTTAAAGAAATCAATAACATTTTATCAAAAATTTTGCATTAAAATAAATACTTATTATATAAAAACCTCGAGACAGCTAAAAAAAAACTATTTAAAAAATGAAAATTTCGTCAGCATTAAAAACTTTTTAAGAATGATCTCTAAAGAATTTCAATTTATTAAAGTTCTTGTTTCGTTCGGAAATTTTGATAATAATATCTTAACAATTTTAATTTCTAAAAGCTCTTAAATCCTTTAAGTAATTATTTGAAAATTTCGATAATAAGTTCTAAACAGTTTTAAATTCTAAAAGTTCCAGATTTATATGAAAAGCCTTTGAAAATTAAATATGAAAAACTTTTTCGATTATGATCTATTTGTTATGCCACATTAAAGTAGCATTTTCTCGAGTTTGAAATACTTCCATCAAACGAAACTTGAATTTTTGTTTTAAAATTTATAGTGAATTTTTTCGATGAGGGTTTTTCTTGAGATCGAAATACTAAAATCAAATGAATCTTGAATTCCCCTTAAAGAACTGAAAGAATATTCCCTTTCTCAGGGTATTTAATCGTCGGCGGCCTTAATTTAGCTGTTCTTGTTATTTATTTGTATATTTCGATGTTGTTGCTGTTGTTGCATATAGTACCTATCTGCCCACGTTGGTTTTTGGTCTTGGCTTAATTAAGCATCGTTTTTTTTAAGCACGCACATGAAGTATGAAAATCTGTTTTTTAATTAAGTCTTGATGCTCGCATCTAAATCCATTGCAAAATCTTTTGGCAGACATTTCAATTAATTTGTTGTTTATTTATTCAATCTATTGCAGTTACCACCGACTTATATAGAATAAAAAACTAGCATGAAGGGCTGGTTCGACGCATTTCGAGACGATGGCGGTCCAACGCTTTATTCATTCTCAAATCGAACACCCGTCACGGGCGATGTGTCCATTGTGGCTGTATCTGTGATGTTTGCCACATTCTATGTGGCATTTCTTGTCATATTTCCGGGTGTACGTAAACAGGTGAGTTTGGAAGGGTTTTAAACGGAATTATTTCTAGGTAAAACTACAGCATGACTTATTTAGAGAAAAACCTATCCTATCTTTTTTTTTGTCTTCTTTACTTAAACCTAAAGGAGTTTGCACTCTGTTTTTTATGTTTAACAAAATTAAGCCAATGAAGTTTATATAAACTTAACTATATAAATACTTAGACTGCAAATGAACATATGAAAAAGTAAACCCCATAAGCTTTCTAATAGCTTTTAAATGTCTTAGATTGGCATTATTAAACCAGTTGTACAGGAAATTGTGGCTTCGAGTTTTGTATTTTTTTGTTTGTTTTTTTTTAGAACTTTAAACTATACTTTTTATTCTAGTTCCTCGAACTAGTTTACGTTCAGGTCAAGGGTTTGCAGTATTCTTTAACTGCCACATTACAATGCCAAAGAACCTGCTCTATACAATATTTATATATGCATATCATGTATATTATATGTTTTCGCTTAATGTTTTATATCACTTACCATATTACGTTTTAATTAACTTAATGATATCTTCAGTTGGCTCTAGCTCTGGGGTCTGGTCTGAGGTCTGGTCTGGGGTTTGGGTCTGGGGTCGGGTCTGGGAGAAGTTCTCACGCTGTTGCCAACTTGTCTGTCTACTTCTGACATCTGACAGCTGTAATCATAATCGTTGGCACGTTTTCAATAGATGTCAGATATAAATCCATAACTTGTTTGCGTGGCGCGCCCTTTTCTTGCTCTCCTCACTCTCTCTCTCTCTCACTCTCTCTGTTTCGATTGCCCAGTTACCTAGTTTGGCCAATTGAGTGGCTTATTCAATTAGCCAGCGAATTAGCCAACTTGTTGGCCATAACTGGCTTTAAAACGCTTACGTCTTATATAATTGCAATTACGAATTGACACACACACACAAACACGTACACACACAGTCACACCCAGTGCCAAGGCAATCAAATAGCTTTAACATCTTATTATAATCTGCATCTCGATTTCAAATTCACAGAAGTTCACAACATTCTCGACGGTCACACTTAGCCTCTTTGTGGGTCTAGTCATACTGAGTGAGTATACCCCGCTGCTCTGAGCTGCGCCAGCTTTTTTATTCATCTACCTCTACTCTTGCCCCGCTTGCAGTTACCCGCCTGGGCTCGGCGTGGCATGTGGCACATGCAACCATCATTGCACCATACAAAGCTTTCTCACGCGAGAAGCTGCCCGCCCGCATCGGCACCCACATCGGCTTGATGCACGTCAATGTGACACTCACGGGTGAGTTGATAAAACAATGTGTATAAAAAAAATTAAAAAATATATATGTATATAACAAGAGTATTATTATTTGAGTAAAGGGTTTATTTTAAGATTTATTATATGTATATAAAATTTGCAACATAGAAAAAAAAAACATGGCGTAAAATTTTAACAGAAATTTATAATTATTATTCAATATCTTTTAATATTTATTTAATATTTTGATTTTATTTTAAAGGTAAACAAATTACATTAAATAATTTACATTTATTATACATAATTTAAATAATTAAGAAAAATTAAACTAAATTATATAAATGAAATGTTAGTTATTAAACATAATTTGTTTAACTAAAGAAAAGAAAAGATTAGAAAGACATATAAATCTCACATTTCAAATATTCTGTAAAATTAAGTGTTTAAATAAGGCTGTTGGTTCAAATTCTGTTAAGTGTATATACAATGTTATCACAAATATGTTAACCTTCAAACTGTTAAAAAGTTTAGAGAGCGCTGTTATCATCTTCTTAAGTTGTAAACTACGTTAACATAACCTTGTAAATTTTTATTTTACTATTCTCCGGTTAAGATTCATATGTTATCATATATGCTCTCATGTTATGGCCTGATACAGTTGTCAGTTGTCGGTAACATTTGTTGCAAGTGGTTCTTGTATGACAACTACACCAATAGTTAAATAAAGCAAGTTATTCAAAATTAAATTTATTATAATTTAATTAAATTTGGAAATACTTATATTAAGTGAGAACTTCTCATGAGAACTTCTTAAATTTCAACTATTTTTGTAAGTGCGGAGGTAACTGAATGTTTGTCCGTAGCTTCCATCTTCTAAATAATATATATTATAAGCCTATATTATATATTATCCAAAATATATACATTTTAATATGTATCCATCTTTAAGTAATTGTTCCAATTGGGAAGTATCTGATGCAAAGCGCTTACTTTTTAAACTCTTCGAACTGCCCTCGTCACATCTGTGTTGATTGGCTGTCGTTATGAGTTTTATAAAAAGTTATTTGTTTTGCGTTTGTTGTAAAATCAGACACGTTAACATCACCAACAAAAGCAACAACAAAAGCCACAACAAAAGCAACAACAAAAGCAACCAGCAGCAGCAGCAGCACAACTTCGACGCGCCCGCCCCCTTTCGTGCTGTTGATTGAATGGCTTTTGTTGCCAACAGGCTCAAGATTATGAATGTATTACCAAAAATAGTTTTTTTTTAATTCATTAGCAGAGATGTGTATATATGTATATATATTCCCAGCTAGGGTGCTGTTGTCGTGCCCCTTTGCCAACTGATGCCAGGCGGAAGATAAACGACTCTGAGGCAGCAGCAGCGGCAGCTATCGGCAGCGGCTTGAAAATGTCGCAAGCCGCAACAATTGAGCAATTTTCGTTCAAGATTTTAATCGGCACTCAAAATGATTTTAATTAAATTTTCGGTTAGGCTAAAGAGCAACTGTTGCAGTTGCAATTTGGCCTTTTGTCTAGTTCGTCTGGGCCTGGCTAATTGATTAGCCTCTGTGGAAGTCGTAAAAAAGATATATATAAATATAAAACCGACTTGAAATATATTTAGCCCACTGCGAGAGTGACGTCAGCAGCGCGGCTTTTGGATTTGTATGCTCTATGCTCTATGGCCAAGTGCCAAGTCAAGCTGCATGTCACGATTCCCGCATAGACTTCAACAACAACAACAATCGTATAAAATGCCACTCAACACCTGCGGAAATATTCGCACAAGTGACTGCTGACGCGCTCCCTCTCAACTGGGTTTGTGCACATGCATGTATGTATATGTATAATACTCGCACCCATACTCATGCGTAGTCGCATTTGTTTGTTTGCTTCACTCATTCACTCACTCAATCGCACATTTGTTCATTCATTGATTCGTACACTCAACGAAACAAAAACAGGAAAGACACAATAGAAAAATGAGAAATGGTTGCTTCAAGCTGCCGCAGTAAATCAATTGAAATGCCAACCCAGTCGAAGTAATCCTAGCCAAATGTTAAATCAACCAGTCAGCCAAGAGCTGCAACTACAACTTATAAATAACATGTAACAATAAACGTATAGTCAGTAATTTAACTAAGTGAAGATTAAATGCTCTATTTCGCATAGATGTAGGAAACAGAGAAATAGGTATTAATGTAAATATTTATGGATTTTTGCTCAGTCTAAGGCTTTATTTTAAAATAATATAAGAGCTTTCACATTTTTTCGGCTGTTTTTCATACTCGTATTTTACAAATATATGTGAAATTCAATAGTCCTCGGTGGAATGATCTATTTGTTACATTAAGGCAGACATACATAGGAAAATATAGATATACATACGGATATAGCTATGAATACAGATGTATATAAAACGAAGTCTATAAATATATCCATAGATACATATTTCCCAAGCCCAAGTATTTTTTCCCATATTTTCCAAGTTATAAATCTTTAGATATGAACATATATATTTGTCGGTTTCGAGAAATGGTTAACTATACTTATTTTTTCACCTTTTTCGGCTGTGTTTCACACGGATATTTTTCACAAATATGGGTGGAATTCAAAAGTCTTTAGTGAAATGCTTTGTTTGTTAAAGAACACACAGATACCACATATGAATATACAGAAATAAACACACATATATGAATATGGTTGTTTTCCGGCTGCATTTCACACATATGTCTAAAATTCGACAGTCCCTAATACCATCTTTTGTGCTAATATTTTTTACTCTACTTCCAACTCTATTAGAATTCCGTTAGACCCTCTTCCACATGCTCTTCTATTCTGTCTGTTGCTGGAGTATGTTTTTCTTCTGTTTTTCCTGCTGAAAACGAAAAGCTCTTTGGCTCTCATAACTGCAAGCAATTTGCCTGCCCAGCGATTATGTCGGTTACCATATTGGTTTTTAGCTATAACAGATTCTTACCTTTTGCCCCGAACCGCCAACTTCTCTTGCCCCTTTAGCTCCCCCTCCTCTCCACCTCTTAGCCCCCGCAACCATCGCAATGTTTCAGTAGCAGTTAACAAACTGACGCTGATGCCAAAAGTGCTTCATGTTCATTTCAAACTGCTTCGAGTTGCCATTGTTATTGCGCTTGTTGTGGCTGCCTTTGTTGTTGTTGTTGCGCGCGTGTCTGTGTGTTGGTGTGTGTGTGTTTGTGTGGACGTGTGTGCTATTGTGGGCGTGTGTCAGCTTGTAGGCGTTGCTTGGCAAAAGGGCAATTGTAGCTGCGCTCAACTTGACTGGCAAAAGGCAGCAAAACTGTTGAAGTATTTTATGAAGTTGGTTTAGTGATACCCTGTATTTCTAGAGAATGGGATTATTAGTTTTACAAATAACCAACCAATCAATCAACCACGTATACAAATTCTTGATCGGTCGGTTTGTTTAATAGTACGCGTTAGTCTCAGAGATTTAAAGAGACCTTCAAATAGTTTGTTTATTTGTTAATTGATTTTTAGGTAATTGTGTACCACATACATCAATAATTGATTGTTCTAGTTTTATAAGTTCAAGATTAAAGAGATTATAAAGATAGAATATATTAATAATTGATAGTCAATTTGGAATTGAGATTTACGTAGAAAGTTTTGATTTTAAGATATCTTTTTCCGTTTCTTTAAAGTTCGGTGAAAATCAAACCATTATCAGAAGCGAGGTATATATATATACTAAGGAGAGAAGAAGTAGGGACAGCTGTTTGCAGGGTATCTTCTGGTCTCACCTTTTCGCTAATACCTTTCTGAGTTTATTTAAATATGATAATTGCGTGTGTCAATCCGTGGCAGGATGATTATATTGAGTAGTTCAGCATAGTCTAAAGCTGACAACTTAATTGTTGCCCTCGAATTGAATTCAAATTGAAGCGCTTTGAAGCAATGTCAAATGGAAAGACTACAAAAAATATCAAATGTCTAGGTGTAATAATTGGGAATGCGGCTAAAGCATTATTATTGCTACTATGATAAACGCCATAATAATGATAATGATGATGTTAATGATGATGTTGCTGGTATTTATGATGATTGTGCGGCCAATTTGCTTGCCACTTGGCCAAAGGTATTTGTTTTTGTTTTCTGCCATTTTGTTCCACTGCATTTTATGATATATGCTTATGATATTGCTGCTATATGGATTTATATAGCTATGCCTTGCATATCGTGCCGCAATGTTGTGGGTGTGTGTCACGCTCCATAAGCTGCCACATTTAGAGGCATTTGGTTTGGTTAGAACTCGATTCTTTTCGTTTGGTTTATTTTTTTTATAGCACACCTGGCTTGGATTCAGTTGCAGTGGCTCCAATCAGGCGCCTGCGAATTGCTCAGACCTTATATAGCCAGGCTATTGATTGCGCCGTGTGATGCCAAACTGCAGTCAAATGACTAAGCAAACAAGTTTCTGCTTTTCGTTTTTCGTTTTTATTATTCTTCGAGTTCAACATAATAATGCATGAAAATGGACAATGGAAGTTGTCTGACGTTTTGGCTAAATTTACGATATTTCATTGCAATTTTGATTGAAGTTAATTGCACAAAAGAACTTGGAATTATTTTTATAAATTTTGAAGAATTTGTGCAATTAAAACTGAAAACTAAATGGTTCAAACAAATTAAATTAGAGTTGCAATTAACTTTAAATTTAAAATAATATTTAAAAGTAACATAAAAATAGTATTAAATTAATTTCTTAAAATTAAAACAATGTATTATATTCAAATAATATTTGTATTTTAAGACAATTACTTTTAAATATGAGTTGTAATTTGAAGACAATTAATATTTAATAATAATTTGTATATATTATGTTTATTTATTAACAATTTATTTATATAATTATATATATGTTTATTTATATATTTATTTATTTATTTACGTATTCACTTAAATAACGTTCACGAGTCTTTGAAGGACCTTCAGAATCCAATCCAATCCAAACATTTATAAAATGCAACTGGCGATGCTTTTACTTTAAAAATGTAGAAATGCAAAATAAAAACGAAAGTTAAGAATTATTGTTAAATATTAATTGCTTGAAAATTAAAACAAAACTTACTCGCCGCAATTAAGTAAATAAATGAAAATTAAACAAAAATTAAATTCAATTAAAAGTATTATTAACAATTGTTTTTCCTAAATTAATAAATAATATTGATTAATAATTGGTATAAGATAACAAATATTTTATAATTCTTAATTTGATTTATTTTTCATCAGCCAAATATCATTAAATTAATTAATAAATTAATTAATAAATTATATCATATAGAAGGCTTTAAAGCAACCACAGAAATATAAAAATTAAAATGATAATAATAACTAAGTCTGATTCTATTAACATATATAAGTATATGCATATAGAATGCAGTAGGCGATTTTTAAAAAAGCATAACTAAAAAAAAAAAACTATTACTAAATATTATTTTAAATTTGCGGACAAATTGTATTTTATAATAATTATAAAAGTAAAAAAGAAGTTATTTTATTTTAAATCGAATATTAAAATTAATAACTTTTATAAATTGTTCATGACAATTGCTATTAAATATTATTTTAAATTTTAAGGTAAATCATATTTAATATTAATTGTTCTAAAATGTAATATTATAATATAATTCTAAGATTTAATTTATTTTATGCATCTAAATATCGTTCAATATATAAAGTAAGCGACTTTCAGAGATCATATAGAATATATATAAAGCATGCAAAAAATATGATAAATACTAAAGGGTTTTTTTATACTCTTTTTAATGATTTTGTCGTGAAAAGTGTGAAACATAAAAGGAGACATCTCCGACCTCATAAAATATATATATTTTAGATCGGCATCCGTCAGTCTTTTTCTGTGAGAACTATTGTCTGAGTCTTAAGGCTATCGTCGTGGAACTTTGCATAGGTTCGTCTTTCGGTTGCAGGCACTAAATATGGAGGAGCCATCTAGATCGGACATAGTTGTCATATAGCTGCTATAAGTACGATTCATCAAACTCAGCATTTACGAACATCACTATTCTCAGATGCCCGAAAAACCGTAAAGCAAATTCCTATCAGATTATTATATCTTTAGCTAAACAATTAGGTTATATTTACTAACTTGCGTTTTTCCGAATCACGCCCACTCGTGCAATGTTTAATATTATATTTTTTAAATTTTGTATGCATATATTTATTCATTTTTTGTACGACTTTTTTTTAAAGTTATTTTTAAGTACGTCAAGTTCTATTTTGCGAGCTTTTATAATGAATTTGGACATGCGGCACTCGAGAGTTGTCAAAATGATGACAGATGCGGAACATACATTTATTTTTACACACATTTGTTTTTATAAAGAGACGTGCGCGGGGGGTTGGTTAAACAGTTTTAAGTGTTTTTTTTCTTTCTACAGTTGTATTTGTTGTAGTTGCTGCTTTGTCGTGTGCCTCTGGTCTATTGTCAAAAAATGATTATTAATTCGTTTTTGCTGCCACTGCCAAATTATGCGAGTTGTCTCCCCCTCCGCCCGCTTCATCCCCACCCCGCTATCCAAGCTCTTTTGCCATTTGCTTGCCACTTTGCGGGGCAGCAAAGTCAACATACAGAAATCAGCATAATCATCACTTCAATTTATGAAAAGTCATAACAAAAAAAAATATATATACACATACATTTTTTCTAATTTATTTACAATTTTTGTTACTATGCGTGTATTTATTTATTTTTTTGCTGCTGTTGTCGTGTGTGTACTTAAGCGCGAGCTGCCTCGTTGCCTGTGCCTCGAGTATCAAATAGGAAAACATCAATTTTATTGCCGCAGATATGGTAATTTTTGTTTTCTGTGTTATTCTACTTAATGCTGTTGCTTGTTACTCTCGCTATTCTCTTGTCTTTAATTATTTTTTGGTGTCTATTTCTTTTTTTGCTTTTTTATAATCTGCTTAACTTCATGTACGACAAGTTTCAGGAAGTTTTGCGTAGCTGCTAGAAATTATTGAGGGCGGTGACTGAAGGAGTGAGCGCTGTTTTAATTTTTCCTCTGATTTATTTGACAAGTTTTTGACGTTTATAGCGTAGTTTAGTTTCTGCTTAAAACGAATTGGTTCACAAAATTACTTTTAGAAACTAAAATGAAACTGTATTAAGATTCGTAAAAAAGTATTAATGATAAAAAACTTAACAAAACGATTAGTATATAAAACAAAATCGGTAAAGTCTCAAAAGCTTAAATAATAATACTAAATTATTATGAGATATTAAAATTTTATTTTTAATCTGTGATAATTTATAAGTGATTTTTTCAAATTTCAACATAATAAATATTAGAAGCTAATTGAATTTTTATACAGGAATTTTTGGCACCTTCTACAGGGGTATAAAAAAAATTTTGTAAATTATCGAATGTCTTTTAACTTTATCTTTATATTTTTGGAAATTGAATGCTATATTCAAAATGCATTAAATACTGATTTTATAAACATATATATTCGATCAATTGGGGAAAATATCGACCAAAAATATATATATTTTAAAACGAAAAATCAAACGCTTATTTAAATTATTGAAATTTATGTTGTATTTAATAGCACTCTTTAAATATCCTACAAACGTACATATTCGATTAATTGTAAAAATGATCGATTGTCAAAACTATCGATTGTGAAGGTGATTGATTGTAAATGACATCAATGAGCCCACAATGGGCATCACCCAAGAACATCATCAACAAAAGCTTATTTAATTTTTATATAGTAATAATTGGCACACAAAAGAAATATTTGCCTTAATATGTTTTTGAAACGTATTCAAATTCTTCAAATATATAAATTTACTCATATTCGATCATTTTTGAACTAAGAAGATTGTGGTAGACATCAATAAGCTCACATCTATTATAACGATTTATATTTTATTTGGCTTTATGCTTTATCTTTATAATTTGTAAAATATAAAATCAATGGTACCTGGCCATATATTTATTCATATTCGATCACTTTTAATAAGTGAAGATGTTAATAGTGAAAGACATGGATTAGCCCACAAACATCGTTTAAACTAAATTCGTCATTAAATCGATTTCTATTTTATGTGTCTTTATACTTTATCTTTATATGTTACAAAGTTTTGAATCAATCCTTGATTGCTTTGGTTACTCTGAATTTAAGCCTGATCAAGAATATATATAGAATGTCTATATGCATATACCCGACTTACAAATTTAAGCGGGTATAATGATATTTTGAGTCACATTGTGTTAAAAATTTTGTATACGCCTGTCGATGAATTTTAACATTTTATAGTAATTCCCACGCTTATAATAAACGTATACTGAATTTGATTTCTTACATGACTCATACGCCACGTAAGCCGCTTATAAATTGTGTCTGAAATTGATGCCCAAATTGAAAGCTGAAATGTATAAAGCAAAACTGAACATTGTTTATATTTGACAGCCTATGCTCAAGTTTGTTTAAATTGACAATTACATAAATACGTCAAATCAGCAGCTGTAAAATGTGTGGTGACAATTCACATTTCGGCCTTAAACTCGAACCAAGGTTGTGTCTCGGCGCCCAATAAGGAAAAACAAAAACACGAAATAAAACCGATCAAATAAAAATGCGTTAAATGTCTACGCAACGTCTGCGATCGATCATAAAAAGTCATTAAACTGCCGAATTGATTTGATTTCCCAGTTGGTGGCTGCTCGAAAATCAGCACCTTTTTTTGGGGCTTGGCTTTATTTATCGCTTTTTTCGAACCGGTTCAATTTGTTGAGCTATTTGGAATGCCAATTGTAACTGGGGATTAAAGCTTTTATAATGCAGATAGTCAGACGTTGTGAAGGGCAAGCGAATAATGCAGAGAATGTGAAAGGCTTATAGGAAAGAGAACGGATATGATAAAATCGAGAAAGTAGGGAGAATTAATACTTTGTAAGACATTTGCCTTACGTTTTGTGAGAAAAGTGAATATTTTGCCATATAAAAGCCTAAGCATATAAGAACCTAAGCTTTAATTAAAATTGCCCTAAGTGTAGCCTCTAAATAGCTCATTTATGCAACACATTATGAGACGCAATCTAACGGCTGCCGGCTCTTGATGAACAACCAATTCAACGGTTCATTTGACAGGCTCGTAACACGAGCGGAACCCTGGCCCAAACGCGTGGCAACCAATTTTAAAAGCAGCAGCAACTATGCAACTGCAACACCTTCAACAAAGGCAACAACAAATTTGCAACCTTCGCAGTTATGAAAAGCAATTGAAAAATCACTTCCTGTCGCAGCCGGAAATTGTTGCAGCTGCAAACGCGTCAAACTGACGGCCACGCGGCGTATGCGTAACGTGTGCAAAGGCAACGCAACTTGCCGCTGCCTGCAACCTGCCCACGTTGCACGCTGTTCGCACTTGCAATTCATTGTCAATGGCTCGACGCTAACTCGCGGTAACCTTACATAACTGCAGCAACAACATTTACTAGCCAAGTCGAGTGAACGGCTCAAAAGTGCAACAACTACAACAACAACAATATCGCATAATCAATTGCAGTTGCTGCGCAACAACAACAACAACAACAACAACATGAAGTGTTTGCATATTTTGTTAACATTCGTCAACATTTTCCGGTTTGCAACAGCGCACGCGCTTTCGGTCCAGCTTACAATTTAGCGTGAGCTTATGTGAATGTGTGTGTGTGCGTGTGCGTGTGTGTGTATATGTGCGAGGGTCATTTCAAACATTCTTGAGAAGTAAACTAGAAAGTGAATCATATGCTTAGGCAAATAAATCGTAATTAATAAAGAATTAGAAACAATGCAATATTAATATTATTGGTATTATAATTGTTATTATTATTATAATTATTATTAATTTTATTATTATTATTATTATTTTTATTATTGTTATTATTATTATTATTATTATTATTATTATTATTATAATTATTATTATTATTATTATTATTGTTATTTTTATTATTACTATTATTATTATTATTATTATTATTATATTATTATTATTTTTATTATTATTATTATTATTATTATTAATATTCATATATACATTTATTTATAGGCAGTCCAAGAATACATTTAGATTTGAAAATCCGCCGTTAAATCGGTCCCAATGCGTACCGCCCTTTTTTTTTTTAATAAAATTGTGAAAACAATCTTAACATTTCCTACAAAGTATAAGAAAAAATGTTGAAAAGTACAACGCTTTTTTTTCTGAAAAGCTATCTAAAATATAAGAAAGTTTTCCAAACATTCCATTTACTTTTTATGAAATGCAGAAAATCTCTCTGAAATTTAGTAAAATTTCCGAAATGTCCGAAAGCAGAAAAGCTTTCTGAAATATAGGAAAATATATGAATTATTCTGAAGTATAGGAAAATATACGAAATATTAGAATTATTTTTTCTAAAAAGCAGAAAGTCTTGTCTTACATAGAAACATTTTCCTAATATCCAAATTCGTTTTTCTAAAAACTAAAAATATTTGCTAAAAATAATAGTTTTGTTTTTAAAAAGCAGAAAATAGTTCGTGAACCGTAGAAACAAATTTTCTGAGTTGCAGAAAAAATGTTGTAAACATATAAATATTTAAAAAGTGAATAATATATATAAAAGGTGTATAATTTATATTAAAAAAATATGCAATATATATAATATGTATAAAAAATTATTTAACATTTATAAAACAAATACATAACTTATAAAAAAAATATATATATATCTAAGCTTAGCCGCCTCGAGTTAAATTATAAAATGGAAAGTCGCCAAAACCAGAGTTAAAAATATATATAATATAAATAATAATCGATTAATAATTAATTTTTTTTAAGAATGAGTTTATTTATTTGAAATTTAGTTCTATTTTTAATTAAAAGTGATTTTCTAAAATTAAGCTCCTTTTTTTTGAGTGTTGAGTATCCATCCTCGGGCGCCTTATTGGCTCAGAAGGATCGATATCTGGTGGCATTGCATTACACCCTGCTTCTTTTCGCATATGTCAATTAGTACGGGGTATAAAATATAATAAATATTCAATAAATTAGTGCTCAAAATGGGTAATATAATAATTTAATTAAAGATTCAAGCTCATTATTAGAATTCGCCTATATTTAATAAAAACAAACAAACTAAACTAGAAGATCTATTCTCTTGTATTTAAAGTTGTCTTATTTTGCATTTGTTTGCACGCTCTTCTCTTAAATAGTTGGCATACAATTTGCATAATTTATGCAAATTATTTTGTATTGATTTTGTGCGCCTCTCAAGCGACCAAAAAGCTTGCTTAAAAAGATTCCGCGCTCGTACTCTCTCAAAAACTCTTGCACTCTTCAGTTAATGTGATTATGTATATATAAAAGTTTATATGTTTGTAAATTGTTGTTAGCTTCTTAGTGCGTCATAAGCTGGCTAATCGGTAAAAAGTAAAACACAAGAAATTTGTATATTTCGATCAGGAGAAACTTAATCAAAATGTGCTTGAAAATTGTTGCCTGCCTTTCGAATCTAAACAAAAACTTTTATAGATCTTTCGGCATCAGCCCACACTCTTAATTCTCAGCCGATTTTTGCTTTCAATTCTAAAAGCAATCCATTAATCTTCTTTTTTCCGCTTTGGTTTTTTATTTTTTGGTGTTACTTTTTAACAGTTAAAAGGGGTCTTCATCAACAAAAACTTTAAACTCAAATGATATATGATTATTGTTGTTGTTGACTCTTGACAGTGGAGCCGCGCATGTTGCCAAAGTGTCTGGTACCGAGTGACAAAATATGCAAAATAATAAATAAAAAAGAAGCATAAAAACAAAAACAAAGAATCAGCTAAGAAAAAGACCTGGTAAAACAAAGCATATGCTGAGAGACGATCTCTTTTGGCGGCATTTTAAAGTAAAAGGCATTATATTCCTATTTATTTTTTTTTTTCGAAAGTCAACAAGAAAACGTAAGAGACTTAATGCAAATAATATCCGGGGAAAAATGTGATTCAAGCGAGTTCTAAGCGAGCAAATTTTAAATTTTAAGCTTATAGTAAAACAAAATAAACTAAATTCTATTAAAAATACATATTTAAATTATATTATTCTTGTTTACTTTAAAATACTCTCTAAGCAGCACGAAAGCTTCACCATTTAATTTAAGCCATGGAAAATTTTCAAAAAGCCAGCCAAATATGAATATTTATTAACATATTTATGTTAAGTGTGAATTGCTAAACAGCTGTTAAAAAGTAAACACGCTACTTTTATAGATAGTTTTCAAGTTAAATAAAATAATTAAATGGTTATTTATTTTTTTATAAGTTAAAAATTGAAAAGCGCGCTGTTAGTTTCATTATGTTATGTCAATTTAAACATTTGTTCAGTAACAGAAGAAACAACTGCTATAGAAAAAAGATTAACAGCGCAATGTAATAGATAGGTTTTTAATTAGGCTTAACAGCGGACTGTAAATAGGTCTCTGTTGCTCTTACTTTTCAATAAACCGCAAATAATGTTTTTTCATTTTCTTTCTCCCTGCCTCTTGCAGCCATTCCCATTGGCAACTGGACACCGCCGGATATTGATTACAACGAACGCTTCTCATGGGAGGGTGCCACCGATATGAGTGCCAACTATCGGCTGGCTCTGCAGCGTGGCCTGCCCTTTCCCATACTCACGGTGGCCGAGTATTTTAGCTTGGGTCGCGAGGGTTTCTCCTGGGGTGGCCAGTATCGCGCCGCGGGCTACTTTGCCAGCATTATGCTGTGGGCCTCACTTGCCTCGTGGCTACTGATGAATCTGCTGCTGTTGGCGGTGCCGCGTTATGGCGCCTACCTCAAGGCGCTGACCGGTGCGCTGCTCGTCTGCACCGCTGTGGGCTATCATTGCCTGATGCCGCAGCGGCCGTTATGCATATTTCTGGAGGGCGGCCGCCTAGAGTTTCACTTTGGCTGGTGCTACTGGCTGGTCCTGGTTGCGGGTGAGTTCACAGCCAAGCCTCTGGCATGTCCGCAGCTTATGGGTTTTGAATTTATAGGCATACTCTGCTTTATTGCCGGCGTGCTGATCTCCATTATTGATCTGGTCTGGCCGCACACATTCTCCACGGTGCTGGAGGTGTACTATGGCACACCTTACGATCGCCATGTCATCTTGGAGGAGTCGAGCGATGTGCGCTATCGCAAGCCGCGCAATAGCCGCGGCCTCGAGGATCCGCCCGGGCTCGGTTCGCGCATTTTGCGTCGCCTGAGCTCCAAGGCGCGCGATATGCAGCATGCCACAGCGCCGCGACGTGGCAGTCCCGCCGGCGTCTCCAGCAGCGGCGTCGAGAACAAGGCGTTTCAGGGTGATGCGCCCAAGAGTCCATGGCGCCATCCCTTTCGACGCGCCCAGCAGCTGCCGCACAGCGCGCAGCACCCGCACTCCTCGCATGCATCGCTGCAGCATGGCCAGCAGCCGCATCAGCATCATCATCAGCAACAGCTGCAGTTCGTGGGCGGCGGTCCGATGGGGACACATCCCATGCACCATATGCAGCGCACCCTGTCGCAGGACTCGGGCTCCAGCATAGCCTCGGCTGCGGTGCAAATTTCGCCGCTGCATAAACATGCGATGGCGCGTATGTTGCCGTAAGTAGCATATGAATTGATCGACACAGAGATACCCTAACAAAATCTTCACCTCATATTTCCTCAGTAATCCACCCGTGGAGCGCATACGCGACATGGATCACTGGTGAAGTCCAGTGGGAGCAAACCGAAGAGCTCCCTGAACGAATTCTTGACAATTCAACAAACTTTTATTGACAAAAAAACAAAACAACAAAAAAAAAATGCTACAAAACAATTTGTGATAATTTCTTAATTTAAAAGCAAAGAAAAGGAAACTTAAAAATTGACAAGATCGCATAATTTACCTGACGTACTTATAAAAAAAATTTAATGCACTTAACTTTAATTAAATTATTTTAAATATATAAGTTAAACAAAATTTAATTTGTAAACCAATCGATAAATTTATCTGAGACGTGATGTTCACTTGTGATAAGATAAGATAAATCTGCCACACGACGGACACAGAATGCGTGCATTTTAGTTATATAATTATAAATCAATACGATTCGGATAAATACGGATAAATTCAATTATGTCTTAAATGAATTCCATGCCAGTCTATGTAACGATTAGCTTAAAAACAAAAACAAAAAACTATTATAAAATGCGTGTAAACTAAGTTTTTAAGTTATGACAATGTTTTAAAAATATATATGTATAGCAGAAAATGCAACGACCTAAATTCAAGCGACTATATAAATACCTAGACTTGAAAAGCGGGAGTATTTGTTGACCTTTTTTATATATGCTATAACAAAATCTAGTCCATGTAAAAGATCTATATGTATACAGTTTATATTGTATATCTAAATTCTCAAACATTTTTGAATCTGCTTTTAAGCTGTTCTCTAAATTCATGTTTAAACTTCGTATTTGTACAGGTAAGCATCTTAGTTTAAAGCACGTCAAACTTAACATCCCAATAATACACTAACAAAAAAAAATGAATACTAATAAATCAATTCGATAACCTTAAAAAACTCAGTTCAAACACAAATCTTAAACATTTTAAAATAACTATCTCTCAATTCATACATATAAACGCATATCAAAATTTCAGCATGTTAAACTAAAAGCATTTGGAAAACATGAACATTAAACACATTGGAAACATTTTTATCAAAACTTATTAAACAATATTTAAATCATTATTATCATATATCAACATTATATGGGGTGAGTCATATTTTATAGTTATTCGTTTAATGCAAAGAAGAAGCACGGTCTTCACCCGGCGCTTGCTGGAATATTAATTGCAGACTCCAATTTGTATTCCCTTGGTCATGAAATGTGTAACGCATTGGAGACATATTCGACCCCGTAAAGATATCTCGACTCAGCATTTATTAGTTTTACTATGCTTTTGATATATATGTAAATCAAATCATCCTAATATCGGAATACCATAATATATAGCTACCATAGGTACAATCTGTCGAAAATTAAGGTCTTTAAGTTAAAGTTTCACTCTGCTCCTTTAATATATGCAAAATCTTATCAACATCGGACAACTATATATAATAGCTGACATGGGAAAGATCGTTCAAAAAATTGGTCCGTATAAGGCAAGATACTCTGTTTTCCAAGATATTTTCATCAAACGCAGCATTTACGATCTTCACTATTCTCTCATATCTGCAAAATCGTAAGGCAAATATCTACAAAGGTATTAAATTTTCGACGTTCTGCATTTATTCATACTTTCTCGTTTATTATACATATTTCCACTATAATTATATGCACTGATAACCTCTTTTAAATTACTTTCTTGTTTTTAATTGCGCTTAGAGTTGATATTCATTGGGTTTTTTTAAAAAAACAATTAAATTGTTATCGACTTATCTACTGATATGGGAAATAGCCGAAGCGAAGTCGAAAAAACCCACACCAGAAATAGTCTAAAATATGGGAATAAACAGATATATAATTTCTTTTGTTACATTTGTTATAGTTGCGCTTGGCCACATTATTTTAACTATAAAATAATGCTCTGTTAACAAAGCAAAGATATTGTAAAATTCCGATAAAATCTCCCACAGCTTGAAAGTAACTGTCCCTAAGAATCAAGAATTTTTTGTCCTGATTTTTCGATTGTAAAATGTTTACGAATTTTTTGTATTTAATTTTTCATGTTCTTTATAATTCCTCATAGATATTACATTAGATCGATGCACTTATCGATGTTTGGCAAAAAGTTATTATAGCTCTGCTCCACCTTTTTGGTGGCATCGACAAAACAGTTTTCAGTGTCGGCTGGCAGCTTGGCAATCAGCTTCAGTGTGGTGTTTATCTTGTAGGTCACTTTCATGATGGCCTCAAACAGACCCAAGAAGCACTTGGCAGAGGTTACTTTGCCATCCTCCTCATCGGCGCAAATTGTGCTGTTCAGATGTATGATATCCTCGCATAGGGCTATAATGCTCTTGCAGTTCTTGACAATTTTGGCAATATCCTTGGGTATAGCTACGCCGCAGGCATCGATGGCATCTACATAATTGGTGGTCGCAAGCATCACCTCGATTACCTCCTTAATGGTGCAATTAACGCCACGCAACGTGGTCAGCGCCTTCTTCAGGGCCTTTTCCATGGACTTGATGAAGCCATAGGCCTCCGCCTCTTCAAAGTCAAACGAATCAGCATCGCTGGCCTGAAATATACCAGAGAGTTAATCGGGTAAACGTAATCGGGTAAAAATATTAAGTGCTGGATTCCACTGACCGATGTGCCCAGCAGACAACTGCCGGAGACGAGCAGCAACAGACAAAGAGTTACAGTTCTCATATTGGGTATATCACGTTGAATGTCTGTTGGGCAACGACATTTTCCGCTTTTAAAGGCTGTATCTTCAGGCCTCTTCAGGCTGTATCAGTCGAGTGGTTTCATTGCTCTCACTGATTTGCTATATTTTTGCTCTATTAAAGTTTAATTTCTTCTTTGATAAGACTCCCAAATTCATTAGGCAAGCTTTTTAGCACCCGCATCAAGAAAATTTCCTTTGTTAGTTATTTGCCTATCAAGAAAAGAGATTAATAACTCAATTGTCGTTGGTTTAATTTGAATAAATTGCAATCTAAAAGTTATCAAATAAATATAAAAAACAAGGAACAAGTTCTAGTCGGGAGCTCCCGACTAGGGGGATACCCTGAACCCACTTACTCCAACACGAGAGTGTAATAAGATAAAGATTAATTGAAAAAGAAATGTTCCCTTGGCAGGGTTCGAACCAGCAACTAACTGCATTACTTGCTGCCTACTCTACTCAAGGGCCACTCCAATAGTCGAGTCTTAATAATAAAAAAACGAATTATTTTATTATGCAGCACAGAAAACAATACAATTGCAATTGCAATGCTGTTGATAGAATTCAAACAGACGCGCATGTATATGTGTGAGCACGTGTATACAGAAATTCTTTGCATTTGCGTTTGCTGCCGCTGATACGAAGAAAATTAAAACACGTTTTCTTAAATAGTGTTTGTGTATCTTAACCGATCTTGATTACATTTTGTGCAGTACATCTTATCGTGCTAAAGAATATTTGTGTATTGACAAAAAGTCAACTGCATTTAAATTGTAGCTCATATAAGTGGACAGCATAAATTGGTTTATTTACTTGATTTATAGCTATGAGATAGTAGTGGGGAGGTGGTGATAGCTATAAAATAAAAGAAACTTGATATATATTATATATATACTATTCTAGATGCTACATGTCAAGTTTGGTGACTCTAGCTCATATTATTTATCAAAAAACAGGATTTCGATATCGATTCTTATCGAATGCTTGGAAAGAGAGTAAGTTATCGATTATCGGAAACAAACTCGTACTGCGCATGGACTAGTAGGACCTACAGCACAAATCAAGTCTCTAGCTCTTATAGGTTCTGAGATCCTTGCGTTCATACATACGGACAGACGCACAGAGAGACGGACATGGCTAGATCGACTCGGCTGTTGATGCTGATCAAGAATATATATAATTTATGGGGCCGAAGCTTCCTTCTGCCTGTTACATACATTTGCACAAAAACGTTATACACTTTTATGCATTTTCAACAGAAATCAACTATGTCTGTTGCATTTTATATATTTGCTCTTGACAACATATTGTATTCACTATAAAGTAGTAATCGGTTAACAAAGTATACAAATTATAAAACTTCGATAAAATTTCCCACAATTTGAAAGTATCTGGCTCTTGTTTACAGTTTTAGAGTCCCTTATCCTTCGCCCTATCCTTGAATACTGCTCTTGCATCTGGTCTCCGCAGTATAACAATAGCCAGGATCGTATTGAATCTGTTCAGAAGCAATTTCTGCTTTTTGCCTTACGAGGTTTAAATTGGGACCCTAATCTTCGGTTGCCATCCTACTCCAGCAGGCTGCTTCTTCTTAACCTTCCGTCGTTAACCAACCGTAGGACAATTCTCGGTGTTGTCCTTCTACATAAGTTGATTATTGGCGATATAGATTCTCCTTTTCTGCTAGGGCGTCTTCAATTCTCTGTTCCGTCTAGACCAACCAGAAATTACCGCCCCTTATTCCTGTCTACGTGCACAACAGACTACGCTATGCACAATCCTTTTCGCGTGCTATGTAAAAATTATAATAGTTTGCATCACGTTTTCTCTACCGAACTTTCTCTCCCCGTAATAAAATCGTTGCTTTCAGGATACCTTCGGGAAGTCACTGACCATTCCCAGCTATGAGCAGGGGCATAGCTTGCCGGACAGGCTATAAATTTCCCCCAACGGGTCGGTGATTTCCCATTACTTTTCTCTCTGTCCTATCTACTTAACACTCTATATATCTTGCCTCCATTTCTTTACTTTATTAACATTACTCTTCTTACTTTCTTTTTTCCTATTTATTGTATTTTATTAATTAATATAGCAAACTAAGATTATTTTTAATTTTACTTAAGAACACTTTTTTCCTACTTACACCCTTCTGATTAGATGTAGGCTCTAATAGCGTCACTGACAAATTTAGCTGTGAAAAGGGGCACAGCTGGCCGGACTGGCAACTAAAACACCTCCATCGGTCGGTGATGCTATTTAGAGAACTATGTTATCTAACTAGGCTTTTAGCATATAATTCTATTATCTATTGTATGTATAATCTACGGAATAATGAGGAAGACACTCGTTTTGTCGACCCTTAAATAAATAAATAAAAAAATAAATAAATAAATAAATGTGTCGGTTGTATTATAATATTTTTACTCATTTTTTTTCATTTACTTTTTAATGTTCTTTATAATTCCGCTTATAAATTACATTTGTTCGATACACTTATCGATGTTTGGCAAAAAGTTATTATAGCTCTGCTCCACCTCCTTGGTCGCATCGAGAAAACAGCTTTCCGTATCTTCAGGCAGCTTGGCGATTAGCTTCAGTGTGGTGTTTATCTTATAGGTCAGTTTCATGATGGCCTCAAACAGACCCAAGAAGCATTTGGAGGAGGTCATTTTGCCATCCTCCTCATCGGCGCAAATTGTGCTGTTCAGATGTATGATATCCTCGCATAGGGCTATAATGCTCTTGCAGTTCTTGACAATTTTGGCAATATCCTTGGGTATAGCCATGCCGCAGGCATCGATGGCGTCCACATAATTGGTGGTCGCAAGCATCACCTCGATTACCTCCTTGATGGTGCAATTAACGCCACGCACCGTCGTCAGCGCCTTCTTCAGGGCCTTCTCCATGGACTTGATGAAGCCATAGGCCTCCACCTCCTCAAAGTCAAACGAATCGTCATCGCTGGCCTGAAATTGACCAGAGAGTTAATCGGGTAAACGTAATCGGGTAAAAATATTAAGTGGTAGATTCCACTGACCGATGTGCCCAGCAGACAACTGCCGGAGACGAGCAGCAACAGACAAAGAGTTACAGTTCTCATATTGGGTATATAACGTTGAATGTCTGTTGGGCAAAGACGTTTTTCCGCTTTTAAAGAACTCGTCTATCTCTCTGCGGGCTTTATCAGTCGAGTGGTTTCATTGTTCTCACTGATTTGTTATATTTTTGTTCTATTAAAATTTAATTTCTTTGATTAGTTTGCCAAAACAATTAGCCAAGTTTATTAGCACCCGGAGCAAGAGATACAAGTGCCTGAATTCCCTTTGTCAGTTATTTGCTTATCAAGAAAAGAGCTCAATATTAACTCAGTTGTCGCGGGTTAATTTGACAAAATAGCATTCTAAAAATAATTAAATAAATATAAAAATAGTTTATATTTTTGCCAATAAGTAATTTAATCGCATTTGAGATCAGTTTGCGATATGGTATAAAACTCTCAGCACGAGGCGCTCAAATTTACTCTAAAAGCCACCAAAAAATTTAGTATATTTAATTTATATAATTAATCTGTTAACACGATTCTTTAGGTTTTTCTTAAATTTGTTCTAACCATAAGAACAACGTTCTCCTTATCAGAAATATTTTTATAAAATTAAGAAACCTTAATCCAAACGGGCTTTAAGAAATATAACTTTTAGAATATTTTGTAAAAAGCTTTTTCTCAAAAAAATAGGTTTTGTGTTCCACATTAATATTATAACATGGTGCTTTTAACTCTTTTTATTTGGCCTTTTCGGTTTGAATATTTCGAAAGAATATGTTAAAAGATACAAATTGTTTTTAAATTAGGGGTATCTATCGACACTCTTTAAGAAATGAAGTGCATATTGGATCGCTTATGCTAATGTCGGCCTTCAAGCCCATTGTTATTGTTGTTATTAGGGTAAGAAATAGTTTAATTTGTGTTCAGTAAGCATAGGTTTAAAGGATTTTAAGAGAAAACTTAAAACTGAGTTAATGACATAATTATCCCTAAAGAAAGATATCGTGCGAGCGGTTCGAAACAATATATCTAATAGCTGTCATAGACACTATGACTTTTAGTATTTTCTGAAAAACCATTTGTTGTTCCAGATATTGCTTGCAAGGGTATCAAAACTTCGGTACTTTACAGATATGATATAGGATCGTTATGCTCTTGCACACGCTTACCACACATATAGCCAAATCATTTGCGTATCTCGCTTGCACAGCAGATAAACGAAAGAATCTTCAGCAAAGTTTTCCATTTCCAGACGATCAGAGGATCAGCTCAGCTGCGCTCTTCTCTCCACAGCGCCTGCTGCCGTGCGTCGCTCTCTCTCTCTCATTCACACTCCGTACGCAACTGCGGCGAAAGCTCTTCAAGTGCTTAATGCTGTTCAGGTGCGAGCTTTCAACTAAAAGCAATAAAAGATTTGCTCTTGAAGATATCTTTGTCTGTTTCCTGTGCGTTTTTAAAAAAACATGTATGTATATAAATCAATTATGTTCAAGCGTGTGCAAATAAATAAAAGCAAATAAAATGTACTTCATATGCACAACTGTAAATAGACAGTTATATTGCCAGACACAAGCACACACACAAGCACACACACACATGCATACACTCCTGTTTTTATCGCACGCTTTTTGGTTTAGTTCCAGAAATCAAGATTTATGACATTTTTATTACAAAAACGAGCGTCGTTTGTTGTGGGCGACTGTAAAAATAATACACAGGACAAATCTGCTGGAGGGGGATGGTGGGGGTGGCAGTCAGCCCCGCCCGCTGACTTTAAAAATATGCAGCCAGGCGCATCAGAGCATCATAGTTGGACTCTCGCTCTCGCTCGCTCTCTCTCCTTCTCTCTCTCGCTCTCTTTCTCTCTTGCTGGCTGAGGCTGAGCAAGCCGGGGCCTTGGCTCCGGTTTCTGATGCCGCCGCATGCAACGGAAGGCGCATAATTCACAAAACAGCAGGCCTGGCCAGGGTGGGGTAGGGTATAAGGGTGCTGGAGAGGATAGCGGGGTAGGGGGTAGTTCACTTATTGTTGTTGGCAGCTAGCATTTGGCAATGCAATGCAGAAATCTGTGTACAGGACCTTAGGACGCGTTTTTGACTCTCCATTTTAATATAAACAAATTGCAGCGCCTCTTATTTATGATATTTTTTACCAAGCTGTTTCTGCTTCTTCCTCCCTACTTCTTCTTCTTCTTCTTCTTTTTCATGTTATGGACAACTGTCGTTTGTTTGTTATTGTTGTTGTTGTTGTTGCTGTTGTTGCAGCAACTGCTGCACTTTTTGGCCCGCTTTGCTATTCTTGCTGCTTCAATAAATTTGCTAAAAATCTGTTGGAAAAACAAAAATAAACTTTTTGCAATTGAAATTTGAAGAAGCTTTGATTTGAAGTCAAAAGCTTCAACTCTTAAGTTACCTGCTTTCCTTAAGAATACCTGAGCTGATGTATGATGTATGATATATTAATAAAAAATATTAACACTCAGTTATTGAGAAAGTAAAGTAAAGAAAGTAAGTGGAGAATATTGTGTAAAATGATAAGATTAGTTGTAAAGATAACACATTTTCTTAAGAAACTCTTACCAAAGATGAAAGAAGATGAATTCGATAGAGATAGAAGATACGTTCTATCTCTTTCTAAATCCCTCAATCTTAATCCCCTCTTATGTTTAATCCCAAAATCAGCCTATAAAGATGGGGTAATCCACTTGGATTTGTTATCAGTACAATGAGGACATCAACGAGCTACCTTCTGGCCCCTGCCTGTTCCTTGGCTTAGATCGGAGCTGTCCAGACGGATGCCGATGACAGGGCACCTTCCGTGGACGGGGTATTTGTTTTCTATTCGGCTGTGCCGAAGATTGGAAAGAGCATAATATCATTGTTACGAATGAGATATGGAATAAGTGGAAACATTTGATTGGATTAAATATATTTATGTAAATTTTATATTCATATTATATTAAATTGATCTTTGTAAAATGACATTAGGCCTTGACTTACACTTTGAGGTATATCCACTCTTTTCGGTGGAAATGGGGGCTTAAGGAAGACGGGGTGAAAAAAATATTTGTTTCATTAAGTTTTAAATGGATTCTGTGTATACACAGCCATTCATTCTAATGACAGAGGAGCAGGAGGAGCAGCTGTTATAATACGAAGAAATATTAGGCACTTTCCTCTCGAGCCAATCGCCACAGAGCGAGTCCAGCACTCACTTGTCAAAGTCAACACAGATCTTGGCGAAATCACGTTTGGTGCGATCTACTGTCCCCCCAGATTCACCTGGCGGAGCGACGATTTTTCTGACCTGCTCACCTGCATGAACAACAGCAAATATATTGTAGCAGGCGATTGGAACTCCAAACACCCTCTATGGGGCTCGAGATCCGTCAACGCACGGGGAAGGGAGCTTGCCTGCACTCTCCAAAGGCATCAGGCTGATATCCTTGCAACAGGCGCCCCCACTTGCTACCCCAGCAGATTAGATGCCACGCCCTCATATATCGATTTTGCAATATACAAAGGCGTACCCCACGCAATGCTTAGAATATCCGATAGTTGGGACCTGGAGTCTGACCATCTTGCATTGGTCATTGACTTAGACTCCGAAGGAACTGAGATGACAACGAACTCGCGGCTCCTAACCAGAAATGCCAATATCGCAGCATTTAGAAACTCACTGAATAGGTCCATCCATCTCAATTTGGATATAAACACCGGGGACGTAATAGATCATGCGGTAGATCTCTTTACTAGTAAGGTGTTGCAAGCAGCCGAAGAAGCAAACAATAACGGTAGCAACTCTGAATCACGTTTTAATCGACCAGTACGTCGCTCTTCCCCCGAAATAGCAAACCTTTTAGCCATCAAGAGATTATTAAGAAGGCGCTACCTTCGGACCCACCTTCCCGAAGACAAAATGCTTTGGCGAAGAGCTGCCAGCGAGCTGCGTGAAGCCTTACAACTTCTCCGCAACAAGCATTTTGATACATTGCTGGCGAACTTGGACTACACCGCTGACTCCCACTACTCGATATGGAAATTTACAAAAACTATCAAACGGCAACCACAGCAAGTAATTCCCCTGCTTAATAACTCTGGAGAATGGTGCAAATCATTTGAAGAACAGGCGACAACTTTTGCGGAGCACCTAGCCGAGCGATTTACGCCACTGGACACAGCCACAACAGCTGATAAAGAAAACACCGAGGCAATCCTTTCAACTCCGTTACTAACGTGTCTACCAATCAAAGCCATCCGTCTAGAAGAGGTCAGCAAAACAATCCGTAAGCTTAAAAACAAGAAAGCCCCAGGTCTTGATCTTATAAATAATACAGTACTGAAAGTCCTTCCAAAACGAGCAATTCTTATGCTCACGATAATATTTAATGCATGCTTAAGATTGCAACACTTCCCCACGCATTGGAAAGTCGCAAGAATAACAATGATACTGAAACCTGGAAAACCTGAAAGAAATACCGACTCATATCGACCTATAAGCCTTTTTCCCTCCATCTCCAAAGTCTTCGAAAGACTTATTGCTCCGCGGCTACTTGATCACTTAAACCAACATAAAACGATTCCCGAACATCAATTTGGGTTCCGCGCTGGTCATAGCACAATAGAACAAGTGCATCGGGTAACTGATCACATTCTTCAAGCGTTTGATAAAGGCGAATATTGCAACGGAGTATTTCTGGATATACAACAGGCATTCGACCGTGTTTGGCATCCAGGATTACTAGCCAAAATTAAGCAAGCCACCCCAGCTAATATGTTTAAACTACTAAAATCATTTATGGAAAATAGAAAGTTCCTGGTACAAATCCAGGATAGTCAATCGCCAATCAACCCACTACTTGCTGGAGTCCCACAAGGCAGCGTTCTCGCTCCTATTCTATATACAATATTTTCAGCCGACATCCCACAAATTAATAATTCTGGCATGTTATTGGCTTCTTACGCCGATGATGTCTGTGTTTTAAACTCAAACACATCAGAAAGTGAAGCAACAACAGGTATTCAGCGATACCTCGATGAATTTGGTAATTGGGCCAAGAAGTGGAACATGGGAATTAACACCAGCAAATCGATTAATGTCTGTTTCACATTACGACGTAAACGAACTGCACCAGTTTCTCTCAACATGCAACCAATTCCACAAGCATCCTCGGCCAGATATCTGGGCATCACCCTCGACCAACGACTTACTTATCGAGAACATTTTGAAAAAGCTGCGACAACCTGTTATCTGAAGAGAGACAAACTTCACTGGATGTTGAACCGAAGAAGTAAGCTTCCATTACGGTGCAAAACTCAAATCTACCAGCAAATCATTGCGCCAACTTGGAGATATGGCATCCAGATTTGGGGCACAGCTGCCAAATCAAACAGAAGACGTTTCCAGACAATCCAAAATAAAGCTTTACGCCTAATAACTGGCTGCAGCTGGTATGTCAGTAATCTGACCCTTCACAGAGATCTGAATATTACGCTAATAGAAGATCAGATCTCTTTCTACTCCAGTCGCTATAACGAAAGACTGATAAACCACCAAAACAGATCTGCACAAGCCCTTGTCGGATCTATTCCTATAAATAGACTGAAGAAAAGACACTTCGGTCTATTACAAAACAATTAAAAACAATTCTTAAGAAGACAGCTTAGCCTTAACCTTATGTAGAGCAGGAGAAAATAAACTAAGAAACAAACATTGTTAAATGCAAATTTTGAAGCATGTACATGTTTAAAAACTCATATTATCTGTTAATATAATAAAGATTTTCATCAAAAAAAAAAAAAAAAAAAAGTTTCATTAAGTTTTATAAAACATTTAACTATCCGATTAGCATCAAATGATTTGAGAAGAATCCACTCTTCGGACATTAAATGGGGTTTTTTAAATAGTAGATCTTTCTACATCTTGTATATATAAATTTATATTATTGAGACATGTTTCAGTATTAAGCTTTTCGACTTCAAACTTTTATTTTATTTATTTGCAAAGAAGTTCCTAACATGATATTAAGACATGTTTCATCGTTTAAGGTGGTTCCATTTCTCCTTGTGGAAACAGGGGTTTTAGGTAGTAGAGCTGTAAAAATATGCATATTCCATTATTATATATTATATTTTTGATTCACAGCTTAGGGCGAATCCACTCATCTGGGTGGAAATGGATGTTTTAGTTTGTGGGGTTGAACACATTTACATATTATATTATTATATATTATATTCAGTTTTCAGGTTTTCAACTTCAAACTTATTTTGAAATGAAATTGAGACATGTTTCATCGTTTGGGGCAAATCCACTTCTCCCTGTGAAAATAGGGGTTTTAGATAGTAGGAGAAAAACACATATCCCTGTTTGATTATTACATGATATTGGAACATTTTAATTTCCAATCAAGCTTATATAAAAACTTTTAAATTAATTTAAAAGATATTTGTAAAATGATCTTTCGCATTTTAAGGCGAATTTACCTTTTTGGGGGAAAGTTGAAGTTTTCTGTATTTTAATTGTCTCAGCCTTGGAACGGACTGGAAAATTCTTGAAGTTTGTGCATTTCCCAATATATTAATACTCTACTTTTTGCGATAAATATTATTTGCTTTTCAACTAGATGCGATTAGAATATCTGGCAAGAATATTTGAGCCCACTTTTTGGGTTGTTTCGTGGCAGCTCTTTAGATGGCATTAACAATACGCATCAATTTGCATCGATCACCGGGCTAACAATATGTCCAAAAGCGAAACAGAAAGGGCGGAGAGTGGGGGGATTGAGAAAAAACCGTATAAAAACTAAGATAAATTCCAATGGCAACTGCGCTAACGAGCGTCTCGGCAAAGGTGGCGACTCCAGCGAGGGTTGGCCGCAGGGAGAAGTGGGGTGGTTAGCTGGCTGGGTGGGTCCAGAGGGGAGGCGAATGCAATTTTTAGTTTCCTTGTCAAGCGTCGAGCGAACTGTGCGCTGAGTAATGCGCCCCGCATTGCATTGTCTGAGCGAGAGACAGTGCCTGCGAAAAGTTGACGCCACTTTTGGCTTTTCGCTTAATACAAATGAAAATGGATGAGCTACTAAATGTTGTCATTGTTGTTCTTGTTGTTCTTGTTGCTCTAGCACTCTGCGCATCGACTGCATCAAATGAAATGAGAATGTTGCAAACAAGCCAGCAGCAGCTGCGTATACCCTGCCTCAACCCGAACCCCCCTCCCGCTATACTCTAAGCCCGCCTCTGGCCATTCCTTGGCTGTAAATTTTCTTTTGCATTGATGCTTGGCACATGTGTGTGTGTGTGTGTGAGTGCCCCTGTCCCTGCCCTTTGCCTGACCTACCCTCTATCCACCGCCCACAGATCCCTTTCTCTCTCTGCCCCTCGACCCCCTTGGCCCTTCCCTTGATGTCTGCTCGAAGTGCATGTGTTTGTCTTTGTTTTTATGTCATTTATTTATTTAAGTCAATTTCGTTGAGTGTGTTTGAGCATTTTGTTGCAATTCGTTTTTTGGGTTTTGCTGCTGCTGCTTTCTTTTGAATACCCTGTAATTAGAATGCTGGCCATGGTGTTGCCTAGCTTTTTGACTCTGCATGCAATGCTGGAAAATATTATGCATAAATAACTATTTCAATATAGTACATTTTAATAGATTCTTTGCTGGCTTTTCTTTAAAAGATTTTTCTAGGGAAACTGTATTTTTACGTATTTTTTTAAAATAATAAAATCAATATCAATAAATAAACGATTATAAATTTAAATTCATATAATAATAATAAAATAATAGATCTAAATAATATTTTAAAAGCGAGCTTTAAAGCGGTTCCAAATAGCACAAGCAATCAAAAGAAATAACAGGGTATCTGAGAGAATGCCGCACTAAATATTGTTTATCCTAGTGCATATTAACTAAACGTAAAGAATACAAAATCTGCGCTCTTATTGCACACAAGCGAGCACTTCCCTCCAATACAGGGTATTTATTAGTCGCGCACGCAACGCAAGTCGTATTTATTGCCCTTTTTTACTGTGACATTTTTTAGCATCTTCTGTGAGAAACTTGATGACAATTTGTACTTTGAGTGATTGCAGCCGCATCGACTGCAGCTGGAACCAAGTGTGAGAGAGACAGGAACAGTCATTTTGGGTGTGGGTATGGCTGGCAAGTGGTAATAGAGGTCGAAAGGGCGGAGGGGGGTGTGTGTGTGTGTGTGTGAGTTCGCTAAGGCAATAAACAAGTGCACTTGTGAGACACACATACATATGTATGTGCTACACATGTACATGTGTAAGCATGTGTTATTTAAGCGTGTGTGTTCAGTGTTGAGAAACATTCAAGTTAATTGGCTAACAGTTAAGTGCATTGATTTTAAGTGCGCGAAAACTGAAAGTGAGCAGTGCTTAAATTGAAAGCACAGCTGGTTTCCTAACGAAAGTATCGATTGTTCTATTTAAATATTGATAGAATCTGGAATTTCCGATAATTGAAAATGTAATTTACCTTTTTTGCAAATTTTACCATAATTGCGATTTGGGATATCCTTTTGAATAAGAAAGAGGTCTTAGGCAAAAATTGAATATCTTCTCATTTTTATATATGGTTAGAGAAAACATGTTTTTTGTTTATTTTGCAACTTACATGGAACTTGAATCCATTAATGAGGCAATTACATTCCAAAATTGGAAACGCCTTCCCGTTAGGGAAACTAAGAATTTTCCAGTCGGATCGATAGTAAGGGACAGCATAAACATGCCCAGCTAAAACAGAATATATATTAATTTTTAATTTATTATCATTTTATTTTTATTTTATTTTATTCCTATTTAGTATTCTTGTTATTTTTATTTGGTTGTTTACTCATTTATTTTATTCCATTTTTATTTTATGATTTATTCAATTCTCTTTTTATTTATTTTTTATTTTATTTGTTTTATTTATTTGTAATAAAAATGTCCAGCTCATTTTAACAGAACCTATTAACATAGCATTAGCTAAGACGGCAACCATTTATGCCTATTTTCTCTCTCTCTTATAAACGCAAAATACTAAGTTTTTCACATAGAGGGCGCTTTTGTCTGCTGTTGGTTGCGAGTCTGACAGAGCAAAATGTGACACAACACAACAACGTCTTCTGCGGAGCGCAACAAGCATTATGTTAATCAACAGACTGCTGTTAAATATACAATTTTAGAGATCTGCACAATTAGATAAATGAAATAAAACAACTGAACATGCATATATATATATATATATACAGATATATATGTGTATAGATGTAGAAGTACCTCGGCAGAATTGTCATAGGTTAGGAATTGAAATGGGTTGAAAAATACAATAAAATTTAACCATAGCCATCAATTAGTTTACAATATCGTCTATTGTGTTAATTATTTTATCAGGTTATCAAACAATATACATATGTTGTTGTCTGATCGCATCCTGTTGCTCCTATTCTGTGTTCGTGGCTCAAACGCTGCTAATAGCCGAGAGCTTTTGCTGTGCCTAATTGCCACTGGCTGCGAGCTGTGTTTGGCTTGCTCTCGCTCTCCTTTGCTCGTTTCACTGTGCCTCGTATTCAGCAGCCCGACTGTTCGTCTATGCACGTCGTATTGTTGTGCCCGTTTTCGCTTCGTGCGCCGTCGTCCTCTCGCATTGTCGTTTACAGCGCTTCGCACGCTTCGTGCTTGGCCTGACGATGCTTAACGAAGCGGCTGTTGTCCGTTGTAGCTTTAGTTGAAGCTCAGCCGTCGGAGTGTTTTGAACGTATGCAAAAATGCTGACGCTTGTTTCGCGCATTAATCGCGTTCACTCGTAAACGGGAATTCGGTAAAACGACGATAAACGCAGCATAAATCGAAGACAAAAAAAAAGGAAAAATAATAAAAATACGTAGAATAAAACTCAAAGCAGGCAAAATAAAATATATAAAAATGCAAATGATGCATATCGTGTACGCGCAAGAAACGGTAAATGTCGCGTGTGTCTAAAGAGCCAATCAAATGTTGAGAATTTCGAACGCACCACGTTTACTGTTATAGTAAAGTTAAGAAGTCGCAAACGTACAGCCCCCCCCTCTACTATAACACTCGTCAAATGCTTTAATTGCTGCGCTCTGCTTTTTGGGCATTCATTTAAACGTGTAAACAACAGCAACAACAACAACAACGACAAAAACTGTGTCTTGTGAGTGTGTCTGTGTGCGTGTGTTTGTAACGTGGTATTGTAGTTGTAGTCCCGGTTTAACTCCTTGGTCACGTGGCCAAAAGTTTGGGCCATGTTTTGTGCACGCCCAAACCACTGTTGCCATTGTGCGTGACACAGTCCACAACAACAACAAGAACAACAAAAACAACCACAACTAAAGGATTAACACTTTGCAAGGCCAAAACTCAATTTGTTGGCCAGGTGAGTTTTTGCCTAGCTCTCACTTAATTCCAACAGCTGCTTTAAAGCATCAGCTAAAGCCCAATTTTTGTTTGCCGCTGTATTTGTTTCGTCATTCCAGAAGCTGTAAAATTTTGCGGTACTTTAAGCTCTTGTCTCGCTGCGCCAGTTTTTCACTTTCGCACTGTCGTCCCCGCCTCTCGTTTCGCTCGTTTCATTTATACCCAAGTGGCACTCCGCCCTCACCCTCGCCCCGCGCTTGCTTCCTCCCTCTGGCCGTCGTGTCGATTGCCGTAACTTAAAATGCGCCAACTGACTGCCAAAAAGTTGGCAAAACTTTTGCCTAAAGTTTATTTACTTGTTTTATTATTTTATTCTTTTTTTAATATATATATTTTTCTTACATATTGTCTAGCAAGAGGAAGCATGCAAGTTGCCGTTAGATAACCGGGCCTAAGCCCGTATACAAATGCTCTTCCTCTTTTTGCCTCTAGCTTCTGTTGTGAAATTTTTACATTGAAATAAGAATATCTTAAGTTCTTCTGGAAATACTTGGAAAATAATTTTTAGACTAGGGCGGTCAATAGCTTCTATCTCATATATATCAATTGAATAGAATTTTTTCTCATCGACAAAATATAAAAAAATAATATAAAAGTATAAAAGTGAAACAAGCAAAGAAATTGTAGGGAGATAATTTAAATTATATAATTGCATTTAAAATAAGCTGTAAGGAGAATGTGATCAACATATTTTGGACCTTTGTAATAGAAATCTTAACTGATATTTTGAGTGCATAAAAGGTTTTTTTATTGTTAAAGACTTTAAAATAAAAAATGTTCATAAGGTCGATGAAGTTAAAAGTTACTGTTGCTCTTGCGAAATATGTTTTTAAAAATATGTTTATAAAGTTTCGCAAATAGGTTGACGTTAATCGATATAATAAAAAAACAATATGGATAAGAAGAGCCACCTAATATTATTCTTAAGCATAGAAATATTAGTTTCTTTTCTCAACAAGTAAATTAAACTAATTGAAACATAAAAGTACATAAACTTTAAATTTTGTTTCAAGACATGCAAGTTCGGTTTTGCAAATATTCTTTAGTTAAGTTTAGTTAAAAACGGATTTGGTTAGTATAATCAGGCCTGTGCCCAGTGTTGGTTAACTTAATGCCTAAATTTTGTTGCCAACTGTTTTGTTAAAGCCCTGCAAGCGAGTTGGCAACTCTCTCAAGACTCTCCCAGGACGTTGTTTATTAAATTTGTATGTAGCTTTTCATTAGATAAACGAAGGCAGCTGCTGCCTCTTATTTTGGGCTGTCTTCTGCAGCTGCCTGTCTGTCAGCCTTTTGCTCGAGTTAGTTAAAGTTTAATGTAAATAAATTAGTTAAATAAATAAAAGACAGCTTCTGTTGCTTCTTCTGTTGTTTCTTCTTGGTGGACAATTGAAATATGCAAATGAGGTTGGAACAGGGCCAACTTAGAAACCAGTTGCGACAAATGATCAGGCCAACCAATTGGCCAAAGCACGCGCAAGCGGGCTTAATAGTGTCAAGGGGCGAGGGGCGAGGGGCGTGGTGTGTGCTAGCCGATAGAGTTAGAAACTTTGTATGCTGCATTTTTGATAAGCTGCTTGTGTCGCCCAAATGTCCACAAAATTTTGACAATTTACTCACACGCACACACACACACCCGCCTAGCCAACCCCTGCACCCACACACACACACACACACACACAGAGAGAGAATTTAAGCCTAATGTCCTTGCGGGGGCTTGCCGTGGGCTTGTATGCGTGATGTGTGCCAAACAATTGTTGAAATTTATAGCGAAAAGCCAATTACGACTGCCAGTTGATGGAACAGACAGTCGAGGGTTTTAAATGTCGCCCACACAAAGGGTTGCTGCGGGTGTTTAGCTGACATATATATCTATATCTTATATATATATATATACATACATATATATTTCATACTATGTGTGCGTATAGTCGTTGGCTTATCAAAGTGCTGAGCAAAGCGAAAAACCAATTTGCGTGTGCTTCGTGTACTTCAGAAGGGCATTAAGCAAAACGCATAAACAAAAGTTACGTATACGCAAAGTTAACCGTTGACGGGTTAATGTGATTTTAATGTACTTTTTAGGCAGCTTCAACTCCCAACTGAGTATGTGTGTGTGTGTGTGTGTGTCTGTGTGTGTGTGCGAGGGGGAGGATTGTATTGTATTGTTTGTAGGTGTAACTGTCAAAGTTTTATGAAATTTCACATTTAATATACAGACATTAATGTTGGATTTAATTTTAATTTAACCTTTGTACTTTATTTAGCAAATTATTTAACTATATATAACACATAGTTCAAGTTAATATCATTTTGTTTGCCTACAATAATTATTTAATATTTTGTATTTGTTTGGATAAGATAAACTTTTTTTTGGCGGTTTACCAGCAGAAAGCAAAAGTAATAGCATGTATTTGATTTTATATTTTATCAAAACGTACAGCTCAAAATAGTTTTTTTCTAGAAATTTAAAGTTGTTGTATAAGTGCAAGTATTTGGCAGTCCCCTTTTGATTTTGAACTGTTTTTTAGTTGTCTTTGAATATGAAAATAAAAAATATAAAAAAATTGTGCGCAAAGAACGTTGCATATTACATGGTTTAAGTGCCACATTTTGTGGCGGCATAAAAATAATATATACTTTATCGGAACGCCAGAAAATCATAAAAATATTATATGTGCTTTATATGAAATGAAAAGTATTAAGCTTGTATTTACCTGGCAATAACAAACAATAACAAAAGAACGCACGGCAAATATAATCAAAAATGATCTCCGCTCGACAGAACAAAACCAAATAAAAACCAAATAAAATGCTGACCGAGGCTGGGGGGCGGTGCATGCTTGAGCAGGGGGCAGAGGGGCAGAGGGCAGAGGGGTAGACAGTATTCAGTATATTTTGTATTTCATTTCGGTTTCGGCTTTGCGTGCTGCGCGGTTGCCACAACAATGGTGGAAAAATGCGCCACGCTTTGAAATCAATCTTCCTAATGACAGACGGGCAACAAATAACGGGGGGCGGGGCAGTGTTTTGGGCTGGGGTCGAGGGGCACCTGTAGACACGTGCGCTTGCGTTTTCATGCTCAAGTATCTGGCACTTGTAACGGTAATCGATCTGAGCAACAGCCACGCCCACAACAACAGCGGTTAGCATGAGTTGGCGAAAAAACGGGCGGGCGCAAAAAACAAAACAAAAAAATGAAATGAGAAAAAGCAAATAAAAAAGCAACAATCCGTCAGGGCGCATAAAACTTGAGTACCCTTTTTTGAGGGGGGTAGGGGATGAAAAGTAGCCGCAACTCGAGAAAAATGCGAGGCTTTCACTTGCAATTGTGATAATTTCAAGTGATTATGTGTGTAATGTGTGTGTGTGTAAGTAGGAGTCTATGGATTGCACAAAAATTGCTCAAATATTTTAAACCCAAATAAAAACATTAAAATGTTATGTATTTGCACACGGGATGCACACGGAAAATAAATTTGGCTTTCTTCTGCTTAAAAAACGTAAGCTTAAGTACACATATATTTAATTATCTTTTCTTTATTAAAAAGGCATTTATCTGTTTTAGAAATACTTTTTCTTGTTTATTACAAATATATTTTCCTGGGCACATTTTTATATAAAAGAAAATGCCCCAAAAATTTGGTCGATCTTTTTATGCTTCAGTAATATATTCGAAAATTAAATTTGTCATCTTTGCTTCAAAATTTTACGTACACATATATATTTAGTTTTATTTTGTTTGTTTTAAATAATATTGTAGTTCACATGGTTGGTATGTAATAGAAAATTTCCTGAAAATTAAGCTACTACGTTTTATATAAGGAAAATTTCTTGAAAACAAAGTTGGCTTCTTTCTGCTTCAAAACTTAAAACTCAAGTAGATATATGTATAAATATAAAATTCTTTGGTTTATTATAAAAATAGTTTAATGTTTTCGAAATTCAGGTGGCCTTCTGTTTTGCAAATAGAAACACAAATACATACTTAAAAAATAATTGTATATCGCTTATCTCAAATATAATCGGTGTTATTCAAAATACAATTTTCTTAAAATTAGGTTTGTCCTCTGCTTGTTCTATTAAAACACAAAACTTTGCGCATGCGTTTTTAATGCAATTTATTTATGTGTAATCCGAAATTACAATAATTTTAATTAATTATGTTATTTATGTAAATTCTCTTGCGTTTTATTAATTTACGTTAATTAACACATTTGCCGTGATGTGCTTTTACATTTTAATATATTCAAGACTTGGCTCAAATCAATTTGTATCTGAGCCTCTATAAGAACTAAAACTCACTTTTAGACGATGCATTGGCTTGCTTTTCCTCTTTTGCTGCATTTAATTGTTGTTTTTATTTTATTTTTAATATATATATTGTTGGTGTACACTTGATGAGATACAAAAGAAAAGTCCTATATGACGTGACAAATTATTAAGATGGAGTTTTCTGCTATTGTTAAAACCAAAAACCTTGCGAGATTTTGATTGCAATATTTAACAATTTAAGTTAATAACTGTATCGTTGTAATTTTAATAATAAAATTTAGAAGATATAAGATCCCTTCAGCCTTTTTATACGCACTCTATACGTAGAGTATAAAAGGGTATAATGCTTTGTTCTTTTTGTTTTTGGTGTATTTAATGGGTGGCTTGTAAGGTCCTTGTTTAAGGCTCTTTAGCTACTCAAAGTTTGTATTTTAATGCAATTCTTATTAGTATAATTTTTCAAGTTTATATATTCTTAAAATCTGGCCATAATTCCTATAAAACTAGGGATTTAATGTAAGAAATAAATAAGGTATATATTTATAATAATAAATTAATTCCATTTTGTCTGATATTCACATTAAGTTTAGCTGTGAATACATTTTCTATTGAATCACTCGAATTTATTTTCTTAAATGTAAAGAAAAAATACAAAATTTCTTATATTTTGTATTTGATGGCCCTTTTACTTAAATAAGCAAAGCATATTTATCCATGCATAATATTAAATTTGAGATATTCTTAACGACAAATTGTAAAGAGCGAAAAAAACGAGCTCGTAAGTGAAATTTTTCGTTAATTTATTTAGCCTGGCTATCAAATCGAAACAGCCAAAGGAATCAATCAGGCGAAAACCTTCAGTATCAAATACACCAAATCAAACAGATGCCGCACACAAAGAAGGCGCAAATTTATACCTATGCACACCTTCGCCTACACACACACACACACACACACACAAACACAGTGAAGATTTAATGTGAAGTTCGCCTGTTTCAATAAACTTATGCAAATATTCAATTTGAAGAATTCGTTTTTTTATTTTGCCTTTTCTTGACAAATGATAAGGCCAAACAAAAGGCAGCCAGGCAAACAAACTTTTCACGCCCAGGACAGGCGGCCAGAAGGACCAAGAAGAAGCAGCAGCAGACAGAGACAGAAGCTGGAAAAAAGGATGTGCCGCATTTGCTTATCAAAATTAAAATGAAACCACAAAAAAGCGAGAGCTGAACTGAATGAGGGAAGTCATAAAGGCGGAAATGCAGAGGTCTAAAAGTTTTCAGCAGGTTTCCATCATGCAGCACACATAAAGACATACACATACATATATATATATGTATATGTATAAATGCGAAAGGACTGCGTGTCCTGGCTGGGTGCTTTCTTTAAAAAGGAACCCATCGCTGTGCACAAAGTAAATTTCAATTTAACCTTCATCGAGCAAAACTCATTTATATTTATAAATGCGCCGACAACGCAGCGGCGAAAACACAGAAAACGAATATAAATAAATGCCAAACTGAAGAAAACGAAACAGACGAGAGAGAGAGAGAGAGAGACGGAGAGAGAGAGCGAGGCTGAGACAGAGAACTCAAAATGGCCAAAAGAAAATACAGGAACAATAAATAAACTGCGTGTGTCTGCTGCCATAATAAAAATACACACAAAAACGCACAAAAAAATAAAAATACAAATGCAGCAAAGCAACACAAATAAACACGAAGAAGGCGTACGAGAGAAAGTGAGCGAGCGAGAGAGAAAGAGGGGCGGAGAAAGAAAAAAGCGCACTGAGCACAGGCATAATAATAAAAATACATAAGCAGAAGTCCCTTACCCCCCTCGAAATGAGCGACAGGCCAAAAGGATAAAAATCCATCAAACTTGCAGATAAGCCAAAATACGAGATGAGTTCCGAACAACGCCACGCCTCCCCGCCCCGCCCTCACCCCCTTTCTTGTGGCACCTGACCCAACTGCGTCTACGTCCGCCCAGCAGCAGTTCCAGTTCAGCAAACTTACCTCATAAAAGGCGCAAATATTCGCAACGTTCCCCTCTCCACACCCTAGCAAAAAAAAAGAAGATGTTTCATTTCGTTAATATACGAGGCTCATCATTGGGAATGGGCAAACCCAAAGGATCAACATACGAAACGGAACGGACCGGAATGGAACAAAATAATACTGTAAATGAAATGCTGGCGTGTTATAAAAGTAACGTTGAACTGATGACTCTAGCAAATGGGCAACGCTGTCAGCAAAAAAAGAAAGATAAACAGAGCACATTCCTACAATTTGGGTGAAATTATTTAGAAATTTGCTTCAATTTGGCAAAAAGATCTGCAAATGAGGATATGTAAATACCTAGGAATGTCATTTCCGTTAATTTCTTCTGGTTTTGAATACTATAAAAAACTTGATAATATTCTGTGCTCTGCGAGCCTGTTTGTAAGAAATTGAACGAAAAGTTTTATACAATTTTATTTAATAATATTACTTTCGAAATATAAAAGCTTAAGGTAAAGTAAGTAGGCTTGTTCAATAGAAGCAGCTCCTTGAATATATGTCAGATTACGAGCTCAAAAAACTTAGGATTTGTTCTTATATTGTACAACTATTCTTTATATTTTTGTATCCTTATAAATCTTAAAAATGCTTAAAGTTAATGTTAAAGTTAGTTAAAGTTAATGACACCTGGGCAAAAACCATATTTTAAAAAGCTAAGAATTTTACATGTGAGAAAATTAATGCTTAAACAAGTAAGAGGTTCTAGTCGGGAGCTCCCGACTAGGGGATACCCTGAACCCTCATATTCCAACACCAAATGCAGCGCGCGCTTATAGATAGAGATTAGCGGGGAGGTGGCGATAGGTATAAAATGAAAGATAATCGATATACATATATATACTTTTCTAGAAGCAACATGTCAAGTTTGGTAACTCTAGCTCTTATTATTTACCAAAATTGCTTAAAAAACAGGATATCGATATACATTTTTATCGATTACTTGGAAACGGGGCAAGTTATCGATTATCGGAAACAAACTCGATCTGCGTAGGAACTAGGAGCATCTACATCTAAAATTTCAAGTCTCTAGCTCTTATAGGTTCTGAGATCCTTGCGTTCATACATACGGACGGACGGACGGACGGACGGACGGACGGACGGACGGACGGACGGACAGACAGACGGACATGGCTAGATCGACTCGGCTATTAATGCTGATCAAGAATATATATACTTTATGGGGTCGGAGATGCTTCCTTCTGCCTGTTACATACATTTGGATTTTGCACAAAAACATAATACCCCTTTTACCCATTTTTAATGGGTTCAGGGTATAAAAAATACCTGTTTTATTCGTATTGTAATTATTCTAATTACTTTTTTTTCCTGATGCAATGTGCTGTCTATTATTGTAATTATTATTTATAATATTGTTAATACTACTATTATTGTAATTATTTTTTATTGATATTTTTGTTATTATTGTATTATTCTTATTATTGGTCGAATGCTTATTATTATTAATATTATTATTTGTATTAATGTAGAATTATAAAATATCAAATAACACTTTTAAACCTTATATCTTGTTGTTCATTTATCTTAATTTAAATAAATAATTCGAGCTTAAAATATTTTTAGGTGTATTTACAATAAGCTATTACGAACAAACTATAGCCTTAATTTAGAGCCTAACTAAATGAATAATAGTCGTTAATGTTTATGAATAATTTGTTCAGATAGCTCACATAAATACAATACAATATACATTTCCTTAATGTATTTTTATTTTTTTTGCAGCCATTTCTTAAGTTTATGCCAAATTCCGAGGCAATATTAAAAACGATTTCATTTCATTTGGTCAAGACCGCAAGTGTCCCAACGCACAGACAATAAGTAAGGCCAATAAATAAGCGAGTACTCATCCAATGCCAGCTTCCCCCTCGGCGCATATGTGTTTATATATGTGGATAAGCGTGATGCGGGGCATAAATTTTCGGGAACAGCAGCTGCATATAGTACATATAAAAAGTCCGGCGGCTTAAGCGCCTGGCCATAAGTCAAGCCACGAATCGGTCCACGCGTCCAGATTCCGCAGTGTGTTCACGATGACGATAAATCTCATCGACACTAAAAATCAGATATATGCGCTATAAGAACCGAGACCAGTGGCAAGTTATGGAGACGGCAGAGATTGAGGGTTGGAGAAATGGACTGTGGAGCAGGGTGGGTTGGGGGCGGGGGTGTGGGCAATGCCATTTATATGTCGCCATTAATGTCGTGTTATGAAAGTAATTTTCTTAAATTCGCATATTAAACGTTTTGGCCATTAATAATGAAGCAGCAGAGAGTGAGAGGCGGAGAGGGAGACGCTTGGGCACTATAATAAAAGCAGTGGAAAGAGGAAAGCGGAATGCGAGGAAAGAAGTTGAACAAGGAAAAGCGAAAATAACAAATATGAAAATGCTGTGCATGTTCCAAATGATCGCTTCAATAACCACAAAAACCATAAGAAACAGCGCCAGCAGCGAGTGAATGAAGTGAATGAATAAATGAATAACGCTCCGAATCATGCTACCCATGGATGCATGAATATGGCATGATGGACTACAGCACACACACACACACACACATACAGCTAAGCCTTGGCACATGATAAAAATTTATTTAGTTAGAAAGCAAATAGAAAAGCACGAGACTAGCGGGAATAATAAACTACAGCGTGAAGCTGGAGCTGCAGCTGGGTTACGTTTTGGCCGGGCAGCAGGAAATGCCGAGGCAGCTATTGACGCGCCATTGTCTAGAGTGGTTAGGCAAACACAGATATACACTCTCATAGATCTATGTATATGTATGTGCATGTGCTATATTAGTGCATGTCTGAAGCAATCGCTAGCCTAGCGTCCTTTTCTGTAGCTGCTGCTGCCTGCTGCCTGACTGGGGCTGCCTTCATGCAGCAATAAAATGTGTCTATCAAATGTTGCCCATTTCCATTTCGTCCTATTCCTTTTGACCCAAAAGCATAGAGTATCACAGGATAATTGCATTTGTTGCCTTTTCTTTGGATAAAAAAAGATAAATGTACAATTTTTTTTACAACATTTGCTTAAATGCTATAGAAAAATGCTGGGGAAAAAAGTTTTGTTTCACAATAAAAGTTGCGCGAAATCAAATTGCAAATTTGCAATGCATTAAGATTCAAATTTTGTATACTATTTTTATTATTTATATATATTTTTAATACTTTTAATTACAGAAGTTTCTTAAAATCTTAGAATCTTAGTGTGAGAAATACATTTGATACATTAAAAAAGTTTAAATAAAGATTAATTGAATAACATAAAAAAATCCTAAATTTTTAAACTAAAAAGGAAAGCTAGATTTTATTTGCTATTATTCGTTATTTTCCATATGGATTTTTATTATAGAATGCATTTATTAATACAAAAATTATGATTTACAGTTGCTCAAATATTTGTTAGCTATATTATTAATAATTATAAAATATTTAATAATTGTTATTATTATTGACCCTTCAAAACAACAAATTATTTACACAATTTTGCATAACAAAGTTTATAAGCCCGTTTTTTTTTTATTTGCAGAATTATTAGACATAATAGTTTAGTCTAAATGTTTTCTTCTCCATATATAAGTTGTATGCCTGTTTTTTCTTCTTTTATTGGAGGGCATACGCAGTTCGTTTATAAAAATGACTGCATTTTTGTTTTGCATTGCTTTGGTCGTGGTCGCCTTTCCTGTTGCTGTTTGAATGTTTGTCTATCGGTTGGTGGGTCGTTTGGTCCGAAGACCGTTTGCCTGCCCGCCCGCTTGGCCGGCCGACGTTTCCGTTTCCGGCGCCTGTACGCCATGTTGATTTTGCCTGGCCCTTTGTTGTTGTTGTGTTTATTTTGTGCTCCGTCTCTGTGTGCCTGGGTGTGTGTGTTTTTGTGTTTGTTCTCTGGGTTAATGTGCGCACTCGACTGTGCGCAAATTGCTCAAGTGTAGTTGAAGCTGTCCATTCAGTTTTTATTCTCATATTGTGAGATATTTAAAAAAAAACCTAAACACAAATTTCTCATACCTAATTGCCGTCGGCCCATTAGTTTTATCATCATCAACATCAGCAGGAGCAGCAGCAGCGGCAGCAGCAGTGGCAACATCATTATTAACAATGCTTTTTATCATCATCATTATTATCATCTGGGGCATTATTATTTCACTCTCACATTGGCACCTTTCCCATTGTTGTGCCTTGTGCCTAGCGCTTATCTGTCGGCCATTTGGTCGCTTATTGCAATGTCTTACATTCTTATCATTATTAACGCCTCCTCCCTATAACCATGCCCGCATCTATTCGCCATATACCACCCCACCCCCCACCTCTTGTGCTATTCTATTCCAATGACGACACTCGGCGGGCACGTTGACAAAATGACAATAGAAACAGAAGTGGCAACAGCGACAAAATTGGAAACTAACAGACGCGTCCCAAAAACGAATTCTCATTGCTCTTTTTGGGTGAATAATTAAGTTGAAAATTTGACAAAAGTGTTGTGCATATATAAATATATTTATATATATTATACCCTTTAGAAATGTTTAAGAAGATCACAGGCATTATTGGGTTTTTTTTAAATTTTAAAACCTTATTTTGCCCGATATAAACTTAAATTTTTCCTAGAATCCTTAAAAATAAAACTCAATTCCTATTTGAGGTAGAAATGGGAATGTTTTCTCAATCACCCGACACATGCGTAATAACCTAATGCTTGTAGAGTACCCAAAAAAAAAGGGACAGGTAAACTTTAAAAATTGCCCAGGTTGCGTTTCTATTGATTTGCCGGCGACTTTTCTTATTTCCTTCGCTGGCTTTTCTCTCGGCCAACCCAGCAGCAACCCATTCACAATATTATATCATTGCCTAGACTGTGAACCTTTTGGCCCTTTGGCGTGTTGTATCTGTTGCAACCTTCTCATGGCATCAGCCTTTGTGTCTATTTATTAGCGCTACCATTTGCTTGTCAGCATTTCTTTTACCTTTACCAGTCCGCTTTCCTCATCCCTTCCTTTTGTTGTTGCCGAGTTTGTTGTCAGCTTCATTTTGTATTTGCAAATCATCATTATTATTTGCATCTGAGCATTTTTATAGAATTTTTTTTAACACGTTAAGATATATGAGTGGCTTTTGCCTTTTTCCCAATTTTTTTTGTCGTGTGTCAAATTTTTGTACCTTAATTTTTATGTTAGTTATTTTCTTTTCTTCATTTTTTTTGGGTTTGCAGCATCCCCTTTGAATTTTCTTTGGCCCCCACGGCAACATTGTTATCGAACGCTGGCAATCTACGACGTCTGAGGGGAGGTTGCAGGTGGGTTTGAGGAGGGGTGTTAAGGGACTTGCCGTAAATTGTAAATTTTTGTTTGCCGCCGCGTCGTGGCTTTATCTGCGCCAGCTACTTGGAAATGGAAATGCGATTGCGAATGGTATTTGGATGCCATACAAAGAGCCTCTGTGAGTGTTTTGAGTGTACTCAAACTCGTACCATGTGCGAATATCATTGAGTTTGTTGTGTGTTGGATATGGAAACCAAAGAAGGGAACTCTTATTGCGCTGATTATTGAAAAGAAAACTGGTATTAAACAAATTTCAATACATTTCTGTGGAAGTGCGACAATTGGCTTGGGAAATTGTGAATACCCGATGTTCGAGCAGAAAGATATATGACTAAATGCTGTTAGTTTTGATCTGGGTATCTTTTTTATTAAATTGATTGAGTCTGACAAGTCGTGGGTAGTTGAGAGCACAATAACTTTTTTAATTATTTGCTGCTAATGTTAAGGTTCGATTTCTAAAGTGGAATAAAATTAATTAAATGCTAAATACATTTTAAAATCTGGAATGTCCTTGGTATTTTTAGAAGAAGTCAAATTAACTTTTATATTATATTTTATTATATAAATAAAAAAAAAAAAATTATTTTCAATTTTTTTTTTTTTTATATTAAAAATAAAAAAAAAAAACAACAAAAAAAAATATAAAAAAAAAACAAAAAATAAAAAAAAAAAAAAAAAAAGAAGGTGGAAAAAAAAAATAGTTAACCAAAACACAAACAATTAATACCCATCCCCCCTCACACAACAAAAAAAACAAAAACAAAAAAAAAAAAAAAAAAAAAGGAAAAAACAAAATAATAGCAACAAAAAAAAAAAAAAAAAATATAAAAAAAAAAAAAAAATATATAATAAAAAAAAAAAAAACAAAAAAAGAAAAAAAAAAAAAGAAAAAAAAATAAATTTTTTGTTTTTTTAATTTTATATAATAAAAAAAAAATAAAAAAAAAAAATTAAACCTCTTTAAAAAAAGCATTTAACTTAAAAAGCCAAAAGTTTTTAAAACCCAAAATGGGACATACTTTTAATACGGGAGTATGTACTGCATAAAATAAGCTGTGAGCCACTGTATACTGTATATTGTTTTATATTAAATTGTGTATTATGTATTATTTATATGTTCCATTATATATTTAGTTATAATACTTATGTATAATAAAATATTTAATTATTATCATCATTTTTCTTTATCTATTTTATATAATTTTTATATTCTTTTTAAAAATTTCTTATAAATAATTATTATTTTTGTTTTATTTTCACAAAATAATGTTATTAGCTGCAATCAAACAAATGATAAACAGGAAAAAACTGTTTAAAAAACAAGAAAATTGTGAGAAATTTAAAAGTTCGATTAACCCTGTCCCGCGTGAAACCAAAAGGCCGGCAACATTTTCTTTGGGGAGATTCCCTCTCGAATTATTATTATCCCGGTCAATCGTAGACTCTTAAGTTAGGAATAATTTACTTTTATTTTCTTGAATAAGCATAAATTAAATATATATATCTTATGCTTTTGACATATATTTTAAACAACTTGAGAAGTTGCTGGCCTTAAGGAATAGGAATGTAAAAACTTTTTCAACAAGTTGACAAACTGAACAGTTGCTTCAAAAATTGTTCATTCCAATGTGGCTTAGCTCTAGCTTCTCTTGGGATAGAACACGCCTGTGTGTGTGTGTGTGTGTGTGTGTGTGTGTGTGGGGTGTGTTTGTGGGTGTGAGGGTGCGTATCTGCGCCTTACAACTCGATAATTGCGGCTTCAATTTGACTTTAACGAAAACTTTCACAACTTTTTAACTAGCTACCGCCCAAAGAAAACCTCCCTCCCACCCACGACGTTCTAAAATAAACTTTTCAACGTACTCAACTGATGGCATTTTTTCCTCTTTCTTTCTCCTATTCTCTTATAGCTGCTGCCTGTGCGGCGCCATCGAAATGTGCTACCACTAGACAGAAGCTGTAGCCGCAGCAGGTGGAGCAGAGAGGGGAGTGAGAAGTGAAGCATAAACTGGCAACCAGACGGGCCAAAACTGCAGCTGCGACTGGCGAAATCTGCAAACCAAATCCAACTTAAGTCACATCAAATTAAAATCAACAAGCGGCGCACAGAAAAAGAAAGAAAAAAAGGCAGAAGGAAGCCAACTGCAGCTTTTGGCCAAAAGAAATTACAAAAAAAAAAACAAAAACGGAAAAAAATTAAAATAGGAGCAGCGCATGAAAATGAAGTGCAATAAAAGTCAAATGGCCACGTTAACAATGTGGAAAATTTTTATGGCTCTGGCGCTCGTAATGCCGGTCACATTAGCGCACCAGCATTCCATGGCCGGAGGAGCCGGCGGCGGCGGCGGCGGCGGTGGTTCTTCTGGACACGGCGCTGCCATGGGCATGGGCGCTGGCTCTGGACTCGGCAAAGAGGCACACGGTAAGTTTGCACGCTACTCTGTTTGTTGTTTTCCTGATTATTTTAAATGGGCGTCCAGCGGACTGCAACGGGCTGCAAGGACTGCAGCGGGCTGCCAGGCGGCGCCAATAAATAAATTTAAATATTTAACTAACTCGTATTCAGGAGTTTGCCAAAAACTTTAACACCTCGTTGCCACAGCTCCAAAATGGGGCAAGTGGCAACTGGCAACTCACAGCTTGCGGAGCACGTGGCTGCTGCTCTGCGTCCTGCTATGGCACGTGTCCGGGCATTTATGATTTCATTTCGCTTTGTTTCTGAGCTTTTGAGCTGCGCCTGCTGCACTTTGTTCCACCTCATTTCCACCGCCTTAGTCCAGACACTCGCTCGCTCGGCGGAGTGATAAAGGCTCCACTTGCTCGTCTAAACTCTCCATTAGCACAAAAAATACGCTTATGGAATTTTTAAAAAACACATGACAGTGCCAGCAAACGAAACGCGGGACTTGAATAAGCTTTAGAAATCTTATTTACTGGTCTTGAAATGGAAACTCTTGGGCTCCATTCCAAACTAAATGAAGCTGCGCTTGGAATGGTTTGTTAGGAAAACAAGAAAGCATTTACAAGCTCAACCAAAAAATATGTTGAATCATATTATTAAGAAATGTTTATTAGTTAGTTTTATTTTTCGAACTTTTTCCATGGCCTAAAGTGAGCCTGATTTTTCACATCCATGAACCAAACTTTGGGTTCGTAAATTTTAAAAATTTTAAACGAATCAATTCCGTTTTTATAGAAATATTGTTATTGTTTTCTATACTTAAATTACCTTGTCTTCGCAATTGGCATCTAGTATGGTTAGATAAATGTTATGAATAGTTTTAGCATTGATCCTGGTTCAACCTTGAAAGCGTTAATTTTGATTCAAACCATTTTTGAATAAAATGCTGGTCAAAGTTCGGCTGTGTCGGAAACTTGTTTGGTTTAAGGTTTGGTTTATAGCACTTAATAAATTGGATTAGCGGGTTTGGACCAGTGCTTGGTTCAAAGTCGACTTGCTGCCTTGTTTAATAGTATTTAGCTACATAAACTTAAGAACTTGCAACTAGAAACATTCACTTTAATGATATACTCAATCTTAATATTTAGTGTAAGTACTTTCTGGAATAACCTCTTGATTATAGGAAGTCCATCATTTGATTCAAATTCTGTTTAACTATCCTACGAGTATTTTTCCCATTTGTCGCAGTTTCTGGTAATATTATAGCCCCATCGATCTCACATAAATAAGGCCTATTAAATTGATGTCTTGGCTTAACTGCAGCTCGGTTTATGTAACTTATTGTCTTTTAGCATTTACTTAGGTTTATTTTCATCCGCCTTGCCGCGAAATAAGCGTAAAGGACAAACACACACAAGATGTCAACGTAATCGCAATAAAAGTAAAATTTACCATTTTGCTTGTTGCTTGTCGTCCCGCTCGACTTTCCCTCGGCCCTCTCTCTCTCTCTCTCAACCCGTTTCATGTTGTGTGTATTGTATAATAATAACATAAAATAATTTATGGTACATGAAAGTCACAAAAATGCTAGTCATGCCTTTGGCCTTCGCTGTCCACACAGCCTCTACCCTCTCCTACATACCTATACTCCACTCTGGTACCAGAACAGGCTCCAGTGGAGCTTCTGGCACTTGTAACAGTTGGCAACTCGTTTCGGCCGGCTCTTTACAATTTTGTAGCATGTTTTTGAGCGCACCACACACACACACACACACACGCAGATACACACTCCCACTCTTCTACAACAAGTCGTAATTTCTATGCCTGGCTTCGCGTGGAGTCCCACAAGAATATAAAAAATCAAGTAGGTACGTTGTAGTCGGGTACATACAACTACGTAATACCCTGCTCACAATTAAAAACAAACTAAATCAGAATATATGTACAAAATGCAAACATACTTAACACGAATTTAAATATAATGAAAGCTTGAAGTCTGCAGCATTACGAGAGTGAAAAAGAATTTTAAAAACCCTTTAAAAACAGAGTATACTAAGAGGCTCTATAAGTACTCTCATTCTGCTTAAATTCATACAATACCTATATACCCTTTACAAAAGAAAAAAAAAACATAATTATAAGTCAGGAGAACAAATTTCATTCTGTATACATTTTGCATTAAGTTAATATTGAAAAATTCTAGTAAAATAAAGGGGAATAATTTACATTCTGTATATATATTATTAAAACCAATATGCCAATTAAAAGACAGTAAAATAAAGGAGAACAACTTTTTTACTATTTGAGTTTTTGCGAAAACGAATACACCCTTTAGGAAAAAAACTCTGCATAATAAGGGAGAACTTTAACTCTGTAAAAAAAAAAAAAAACCTTTAAAAAAAAAAAAGAAAAAAAAGAGAAAAACTTACATTCTGTAAAAAAATTTCCGAAACGAATGTACCCTTTAAAAAGAAGTATAGTAACTGTATAGTAACTCTGTATAAAATTCTACACAAAACGGATATACTCTTTAAAAAATAAAGAACAGAGTACAATAAAGGAGAAAAACTTTCATTCTGTATGGAATTTTTGGGCAACAAGCTGCGCTTTTCTAATGGCTGCAGCGATGCGTCCTGCGTCCTTTGTAATGGAAACTGCGTTGCGTCCGCATCCTTGTCGCCTTGGCTTCAAGGCGTTTGTGCGTGTTTGCGCTTTCGCGTTTTTGGTTCTTTTGTTTTAAAGCTTTCGCTTTGAATCCTTTTGAATTTGAGGCACGCGCTGCATTTGATTTTTGTGAAATTTTGCCGCTCGACGTGAAATTCACAAGTTCTGCGCTCGCCGCGCACAAAGACTCCAAAATGCAGCGCTGCAGGCAAAAAAGGACCTGCCTGGCGGTGTCCTTTGTGCACGAGCACGTAAATTGTGGAGATAAGCGGCGTAATTTGCTCTTTGTCTCGACACGCCTTAATAACTAAAAATTATTCGGCTGCTGGAATGCCCGCCGCTCAGATACTCCTTGACGAGGGCATTTTTAGTATTTTAAATACATTTTCATATTTTAATAGATACAAATTTAAAAGTCATCAAATATAATATATACATTCCCATTTGCTTCTAAGATCATCCTTAAAATGTAAAGCAAGAATTTTTCATATAAGTTTTCTTTTTTTTCTTCCACTAATAGCTAACAAAATCTTAAAGTTTTTGGAATCGGATAGTGTGGTGATGGGTATGCCAGACTATTAAACGCTCCTTAGAAAATATAACACACTGCAACATTTATTGAAATTATTTAACCCACATCGATCGCTTTTACTAAATGAAACTGAATGTCAATCGCGACTACAACTGATAGTTAAATGCATACATTTGTCTACGCTTAACTAGAAGACGCTGCTCAATATAAATTTTCCTGTTTTCCAAAGGGTATTCGCAGTCGTTGAGAGTAAACAGGAACAAAACAGTTCAGCTGCCCACAAATTTACAACGCTATAAAATTACAACTCACACCCAACAGACTCTTTAATGTCTTGCAGATGTTTTCTGGCTCGGCTCGTTTTAAAATATCCCGAAAAGGGAAAACTTTTAACCCCACGCACACACACACACACACACACAGTCTCACTCTCCCTCTTTCTGCCTCACTCTCACTTACGCTGAAATTTGTAGCTTCACTCTTAATTAATTAAAGCCGCAGGTGGGCAACATGAAACACCTGCCAACCGCTTGTCAATTCATCTCAGCGGTAATTAAAAATTCAATGAAAATTCGTCACCAAACCTGACGTCAACTTATTTTATTAGCAACTCCGACAGGCATTGTCTTGGCCAGAGATTTTGCCAAAGATTTATAGTTTTAACCCGTCAGCTGTCAAGGCAAGGCCTAAAGCTTGAGGCATTCCAAATAAATTACTTTAGTTAAGAAAATTTCAAAAGTTTTGCATACGAATTGAATACTTAAATACACCTTTTGATAAATCCTATGATAAATCCCAAAATGCGACTCCTCTGGGAGTAATCGGCTGAAAATTGAGTTATTTTATGAATACATCCTTTTTGTGGCCACGTATAAAATATTTACAAAAATATCTAATCTGTACATACTTGTTTCGTCCCATCTTTATATGTATTTGTTTGTTTATCTGAAATGCAATTATCAAGTGCCCAAATAAGTTGTTTTCTTTGCTGTTTGTTTTATGTGCAGAAAATCCGCAAAATCCACTCACGATGCGGGCTAGCACAACGGTTAAGCTGCCTCCCGCAGGAATGCACCTGTACAAACTAAACACTGGCCAACAAAAACAAGAGAAAAAGAGCAACCAGCGCACGAATAACAAACACGTGCTCATTTTTGATGACAGTTCTTTTTTGTTTCTTTTCGCTTTTTTTTATTTAGTTATTCATGTTGTTTTTATACCCTGTAACCCTGTGCACTGGTTGAGCAAAGGGCTCAACAGATTTACATTCTTTGAGCATGCTTCCGTTTCGCTATTCCAGGTTCTCTATTGTATATTTGTTTCTTAAAAGTTTTCAAACTCAACTCAATTTAATTATAATGCTTTGACGAACATTTAAGTACTTAAAGACGTCAAACTCTGATATCCTGAAATATAAAAGATCGTATAGAAAACTAAAAAGAAAAGGGTCGGCAAATCCCAACAATGTAATGCAAAATTTTTGGCCGGGCAAAGTTGGAATACAATATATTAGGCTTTGATTTTCGATGCAGAATAATTGTATAATGATTTTTATTATTTCTTATCCACAGAGCATCAACTGACAGCACTGCTAGACGGCCTACAGCGTATCTCCCAGTCGAGCATGTTTTTTTTTTCACATATATTTTTTTGCGCTTGCCACAAAGTTTGTGCGGGTAACTGCGGCGACTTCTCCCGGAGGCGCCAGCCAACTGCTGCACTCAACATGTTGACAAGTTTTTCGGTTTGTGCGGACAAACTTAGCAAATGGCCAACTGTCAGTTGGCCACTCACTCAGTCAGTCAGTCAGTCAGTCAGTCACTTAGTCAGTCACTCAGTCAGTCAGTTAGCCATTCAGTCCGTCGGTCAGTCAGTTAGTCACACAGTCAGTCAGTTAGTCCCTCGACTGTCGCTGTTTACTGTTACACGTTGCATACTTTTAGGCGCACGCTTAGCTGCAAAGCATTACGGCAACAACTCGTTGCACGGGCTCGCTCACTTGTTCTCTTTCTCTCTCTTCCTCTCGTTTGCTCTCTCGCTTCGAGATTTATTATGGCCTGCTTGTGCTTCATCTCTCGCTGATGTTGTTCTTTTTGTTGTTGTGGATTTTGCTTCGTGTGATAAAATGCTTGACACTTTTCTAAACGGCCAAAGTTTTTGGCTGGCAAGAGATTGTCGTTTACTGCTAACACGCCCGCTCCCGCACCCGCACCCGCCCTTGCACCGCACCCCTCACCCAAATTTATCTTCGCACTCTGCAGCTACTTTTTAATGTGTTATAATGCTTGTCGCTCTCGCTGCCAACGACACTGCTGCTGAGCGTCTTCTGTCTTTGCAGTTTGTTGACATTGTCTGGCTTACAGAGCGCATAAAGTGGAAATGATTTACGCAGTTGCCCACTTGCATGCATGTGTGCGTTTGTGTGTGTATGCATTGGTGTGTGTGTGTGTGTGTGTGTGTGTGTGTGTGTGCGTTTGTGTGCGTTGCTCTGTTCGGCCCAAAGTGCCAGGCATAATAAATAGCCCAGCTTTTGGCGTGGCACTTTTGTCAAATAGCTCGCAACGCACCAAAAACATGTGCAAAGTGTTTTGCTAAAAGTTACCTGTGCGCGAGAGAGAGGGAGAGAGGTAGAGAACTGCTGCTGCTGCTGCTGCAGAGCTTCAGGCCAACGGGGAGTAAAGCCTCCACGCTCCTCGTGCACAATCCCCAGCTTAACAGTCCCCAACCAGCCACGTAACTACCTCAACCAGTTGGCCAACAACTTTTCAATCAACTTGCCTTTTGCTGCTGCTGCTGCGGCTGCTGTTTGCCGCCTTTGGAGCTCTCTAGTTTGTCAGCCAAACAATTTGCCTGACGTTTAGAAAGCAATTTTATACTCAATCTTCGCCCAAGAAGCGGTCGCACAAATACTTTGAACAATTCTATTTGGGATGTCATTTAATTTATTTTGTGTGGACAGTTTCAAAATCAGTTTTTAAAATGGAGAAAAAAGCCATGAAGAAAAAGTAAGACAAATGCAAATTATTATTTCTTGGTACTTTAAGAAAATTTGAATTTACTAAACAATTTTTGATACATTATAATTTTATATAGTAATTTATTTTATTTTATGTGGGGGAGGCTTCAAAGCCAGTCCTTAACATTAAGAAAAAATATGAAAAATTCAAATTATTATTATTTAATTTTATTTAAATTTTATGTGGGCGAATTCAAAGCGAAAAATAAATCAAATATATATTTTTTTTCCACCTAGAAAACATCAAATTATTTTATTTTATGTAGTTTCAGATTCAGATTCAGAAAAACTTCGAGAAATGCAAACTATTATTTTTTAATAATTTTAAATTCAAAGCAGGTCGTTAACATGAAGAAACCAGAAAGAAACTCAAATTATGTTTATTATTATTTTTTTAACATGCAGGAAAACTAAGAATGAATCAAATTCGTTTTATACGTTGTTTTCTTAAATAAATTTAAACGAATATATTTGTAGTACATAAAGAAAAGCCAAGAAAAATTCAAATTTTTACATTGTTGTGCATTTTCTTAATTATCAAAAGATAAATTAAAATATTTTGTTTTATTTAGATATTTAATCAGTATTCAAATATGAACTTTGCGACAAAGCGGATTCAAGTGTATCATTTTGATAAATAAAATCGAAACTTCCTGAGCCATTGGCTTCAGCTCTTTTCATACCAATAACTTAGCGTCTGACCTAAAATACTTTTAAAATAAAAGCATCCTTTAAGTAAACACGAACGAATCCAAAAATAGCCTAGTAAGCGTTAAAATATGTATATTAGGAATAGATTCTGGACTCATATTAATTAAAAGTTGGCCCCATAAGATTTTGTCTAGAGTTCTTCTACTCAACCAATTTGCTGCACGAGTGTTAGTAATTTTGTGGGTGAAGGTCTTTTATTCTATATTCGTACAACTATGTTAAATAAGATTGATTTAGATAATGAATCGAACTGTTCACTGATTATTACTCAACTTAATAATAGGTTATAGGCCTTCGTCTGCAGCCTTTAATGGCCAATTAACATTGACGTTTGCAAGTCTTTTCAAACAGAAGTCTTGTGGGGTAAGTCTTGACTGAAGCAGTACGAGAAACCACAAATTATTAGCGTATTTATAGGCAGTAATTTAAAACTGGGCCACGCCCCATCGAACTGCCAGATGGGCCCCATCATTTGTTGTAGTTGTTGTGCGTTCTTAGCCATCGCCTTAGCCTAAATAAAAACGTAATAACAATTGAGTTACAGGAAATGTTGCGGGTCAGACGGGCAACCCTTTTGTTGATTATTCGTGATGGTGCTCTATTTTTGTTGCTGTTGTTTTTTAATTAATATTTATGGCCGCTAGCTGGAATGAGCCCTAAATAAATTTAAGCTGCGAGTCAATGGACTTGGCAGCGTGCAAGAGTTCCAGTGCCGAGGCTATGTCCAGTTGCCGTATGCCGTGCGGGCGCGTGATTATGTAATAATTAACTGTACATTAACTATTTGTAACCATGAAATTCTACACACACACACACATACACTCACACACGAGCAGAGCGCAAAAAAAAAACAAATAATAAATAAATAACAAAACAGTGGGAAAAAAAGTGCTACTCAAAATATTTATGCTTAGTTGGCTGACACGATAGCTGCAAAGTAAACAAAAGCTTTGTTAATTTTCACAAAAAAGAACGGGGCTAAAATACACTTACAAGTGTGATTAAATAAATGTACATAACAGGCTGCCCGTTTATATATCCAAGTCAGTTTATTGTATTAAATCATTTATCTACAATTTTCTAAAATAAATATATAAATTATTGTTTGTAATATTATAATTAATTCAGTTTATTGCCTAAGCAAATTTAATAGCTGAATTCACAAGTTTATTTCAAGCTTCTAAAATATAATAATAATAATATAAGATTTCAATTACAAAATTCGATATATTTATTTCGAGTGAAAACTTGAGCCAAGATATATGAAAATTAATTTGCTGAGTTTAATGTTTTGCTGAGAAATAATGGAAAAATAATTACAGTACATTTTTAATAGTTGATTTTTTTCTTTGTAAATTTGTTTTATTTTATATTTTACTGTTTTTAAAGGAACTACTTGAATTAAACTGATTTGACTAAATACAATACAATTTATTTTATAGTTAATTCTAAACTTATAAAAACAGGTGGGTTATAAAACCTCAGCAATCTCCTACGCATTCGAACTCCAGCAGTTCTATGTTGCTTGTAGTCGATTGGGATGATTTTAATGCATGATATAATTCGCCACCTGTATTAAATAGTTTTATTTATATAAAATTATTGTCGGAAAAGGTGTACTAAATTGTAATACTTTTAATGGTATCCATTCGAGTGTTTTATATGTTTTTAGGTTATAAAAAAAGTTCACATCAATCCCTGGATTGTTGGATTTTCTCAAACCCCTTGCCAAAGTCCGCATACTTTACAGAAAGTGTATTTTAATGCTTCTAAGCAAATATTTGTGTTTAATTTGTAGCGTAATTTTTACGTTAAATTTAACACCCAGCAAAAAAACAAATCCACTGCGTATGCGTAATGGCCATTGGAATGTGCCACCGCGTGCGTGTGTGTGTGTGTGTGTGTGTTTTTTTATGCGTGGCAACTATAACAATAAATCTTATTTATGTGTTTTTGTGCGATTTTTATGAGTTGATATTTGATACAGGGATATTTATTTATTTTTTTTTGCGTGGGTTGCCAAATAGTTTAAATAAATGGCCGCCCGCAAAAATGAATATAATGCTATAAAATTCAAATGCAAGCGGAAGCGGAAATGGCGCAAATGCGCTAGTCACGCTTCACACTCACTGTGTGTGTGTGTGTGTGTGTGTGAGGGGGTGGGGTGAGAGAGAGAGCTCTCTAATCTAATTTAAGCTGCCATTAGTGTTTAACACTCAGCCAGGCCCACAATTTTGGGCCAAAGTGGTGCCCAACTCCGCAACAACTTCATCAATCAAAGGCTACACAACGCATTTTGCATGCGTCGTAGCAGCTGCCCAAAGAGGAGCGGGGCAGGGGCTAGCAACAGCAGGAGTAGATAGGGGGGGAGGTGGAGCGGGATGTTATATGTGCGTGCCATCAAAACGCGTTCGCTGCGCAATTTAAGTTGAGAACTTGTACAAAACACGCGCCGCCTTTAACGTATTTCAAAAACGAAGCGAGTGCCCAAAAGTAGGCTATGAACTTCTTGCTGCGTATCCATTTGTGGGTCGTGTTGAACGTGGTCGGGAAACATTTCGGGCCAGCTGCTATTTAATGAGTTATGTAACAGATCTATCATTGTTTCGATAGAAGAACCTGAATCACGGCCTAAATTAATAACATAGAATTTAACTAAGCGATTATATCTGATTTTCTATTTAATCAATCTTGAACTTATTAGATTCGAATAAGAGTGTTGAAATTGCTTGGAAATTTTAATTTCCTGCTAATCTGATTACTTAAATTATGCCCAAACAGGAATTCATTCAATAATTGGCATTTGTTTAATTCACTTTAATTGTAAAGCACACGTGCAATGAGAATCGCCGAGAAGAGCTTGAATGCGTTGTCTATTGCTTGAACGTGAGGCGGGTCTTGTGGACGGGTGCTATGCCAGTTGCGGCACTTTTATCGATTGCCTGCGAATCGCATTTCATGTTTACAAACATTTTCAGCCTTTGTCGTAAGCCGATGCCATAGGACGCGCCCAAGTTTTGAGGGTTCGTGATTTCCGTGGGCGGAGGGCTCTATTTCTTATTGTTATACTTTGAAGTAATTGATTTTTAAACTTGACACCTTGCGTTAAGCGGCTTAGTGATGGAAACGCGCGACCCTCGAGACCTGCTGTTCCCACCAAACGTCGCTCAGCATTGTTAGAATTGACGCTTTTGTAATGGCTGACACACGCCTCGCCCCAGTGCCTTGCGCTGGCTTCGTGTGCGCTCCTCGTGCTGTTATTTTTTATTTTATTTTTTTTTGACAAACAATAGAAAGGACCATCTCCGGAATTTGTAGTTGCAGTAACGTGATATGGCTCATTAGTGGATTTATCGGTGTGGCGAGGTGTGAGGTGATTTGTATTTGGAGAATTACGTTGGGGCTTTATATGTATTTGATTACACAAAATGCTTTATGCGGCTGAACTAAAACCTGGCCAATTTAAATGGGCATTTTCAGCTGGTCTGCAATTAGTTTCAGTGCGCTGTTCAACACCGGCCGCTGGTTACTGGCGCAAATATGAACAGCAAAATGCTTTTAATTTATTGCGACACTAATATACATTAATGTCTTGGCCAACTTCAAAGGCGCTGCTGCGCTGCTCTGGCCAGGTCAAAGCGGGCCCGAACCGACTGAGACCCCAGACTCAACCAGACAATTAAAAGTCCATGGCCCAGAGAAATGTTAATGACATTTCGCACCAGGCAACCAACGCCGGACAACTCCAAAAGGAGTCGTCGGTTATTTGTGGGCACAGCGGGCAGGCGGGAAGGCGGGCAGGCGGGCGCGCGGAGGCTTGCAGCGCAAGTCGCGGCAGTCTGCACAAATTTGAAACTACCGTAATTTGCATATTTTAAGTTGACTTTTATTGCATTAAAAATGGCAGTGGCTTTGCCATTTTGGCCGCAGCTGTAAAACTGCCATTGCCCCTAGCCCAAAGCCCCCTCAAAAAAAAAAAACAACAAAAAAAATGCTAAGGCGTTGCCAAATGCCGCCACTTTAACTGTGGTTGGCACTTTATGTGAATATCAATGAATAAATCGAAAATCAGATTAATAGTCTTACAACTCTCTCTTATCTCAAGATAAATTCTTAATAATTAAACAAAGTTTTTTGAAAGTCTAGAACAGTAAATCATATTCAATTTCATACTTATTTATTAATTAATTTATTAATCAAAGGCAAATCTATATTTTCGTGTACCTGGAAAAAAAAAAATAAATATAAATAAATATATTCATATAAAATAAATATAATATACATTTTTAATAAATTCATTTATATATTCAGGAATACTAGAGAAAAGTTCCCAAATCCAAAAATATGTTTAGATAATAAATTTGATTAAAATAAAAATTAAATAATATGTTTAAAAAGAATTAAATAAATTCAAATAAACTTAAATGAATATAAAGTTGTCTAAAAAATTCATTTGTGTCCTGTATATATGATTATTACAGAAAAATGCTCAAATAATATAGCTTTAGATAATACCTGTATAAGATTACTAGATGTATAAAACTTGTTATATTCAATTCTATTTTCAAAGTTCCACCGAATAACTTCTAATAACTTCTAAAAATGCTGTCAAGAAAATCTAAATCTTTTATTTGTTGAGTGATAAATATTGTACCCTATATTTTGTACCACTGTACATTATTTTGGGCGGCAGCTGCTGTCGTCTGACTTGTCTGGTGGCTGTTTGCTTTGGCCGCATGTAAAACTAGTGGAAGACAGATTACAGAAATACAATTAAAATGTTTTAGTGAAAATTAACTGCAGTTTAAATAAAATGCTAAGTTTAGGTGGGGAAAAGCATGACAGAGCCCCCTAAAGTGTTACCACAGCACATTCTCTCTGCTTTCACTCACTTCCACCTCCCCCTTTTCGGCCAAGAGCACTTGATGGCGACGTTGCTGCTTGTTTTCTTTAGTTGGTTTTAGTGGTTTAGGGTTTAACGTTAAGTATACGCACGGTGTGCGCAGTCAAGTTTGGGGCGGTGCGAAATGCAGTCAAAGCTGTTTGCTTAAGGTGTGGCTTGATGTGGATTTTGCAATTTGTTAGACTTCTTCATGGTGCTCCTCTTCTACTTTTACTGCTTGGACGCTGTCGCCAACATCATCATCATTATTACCATTATCATTATCAACAATATCAAGAGCAGCTGCTTGTCTACTTTGTGGCTGTTCTCGTTGTTGTTGTTCTTGTTTGGGGCTGGCCTAGAAACTTAATTGAAAAAGATACATACACAACACACACACACACACTTACACATGCACGCTTGCTTCAAGAAAAGGTTTAATTTAAATAAACTACGAGCACCAGCAGACTGTATTAGCCAGCTAAATGGGTACGCTTCGAGCGGTTTGTGCCCAGTTCAGGTGCTGCCTTAGAGTTGCGGATCTTTTAGTGTCTCTTACCTGTCTTGAGTCGACTCATGTCGCCTCAAGGGTCTTCTGCTCGAGTGAACTGTACAGTTCAGCGTCTACATGACATTGAGTTGATTCAAAGCTTAGATATGCTTGTTGTATATGCTCAAAAGAAATTCACATGCAATTGATAGTTTGCATTATTGCCATTACATTATAAAATGGATTGTTTAGGGTACCTCTGTTTCTTTAGAAAGAATTGTATGGTCTCAGCTGGTATCAACAAAAACATTGTGTTTTGAAGTTCTAGAAAAAGTTAAGTGTGATTGAAATTCGATGATTATCAATGCCAGGGACGCAGAAAGTCCACAACAGGTGAACGAATATTATAAATTTGTTGTTCTTTATAATCTACTTATCTAAAAGACAGACAGTTGCTGTCGAGAGGTGAAACTCATCTTTAACTACTCCTTCTGCTTTGTATACCCTGTATACCCAATATTATAAGGTACAGCATATTATTAGCGGAACTAATCAGGCGACTCTTTTCTCTGGATTTACGTTAACAATGTATCCTTTTTATATTCTCAGAACCAAACAAGCTCTATTCTTGTGGTTTTTCACTGGGCACAGGCTAAAGTTAGTTAGTTACTAGCCCAAATTTTATTTTATTTTTATTTTTTGGCAGCTTATAAGGGAAAATGCATTCAGTTAAAAAAGAATCTTGTTGCAAACAGAATAGTGAATCTCAAAGTTTATTAAATATTTTACATTTTAACGCAAATAATAATTTTTCTTTCTGTATTAATTTCTTAAAAATGTTCTTTGGCTTAAGAATTGTTCATTAGTGCCTTACTCCAACTTTGAGAACATTTTGAGGGTATTGCCATTTACTCTTCCGATGCTGTGTATATACTCAAAAATATTTTTACAACCGCTCACTAATGCTGTGGTCACCTAATGAAGCTCAGCTCTTTGATCTATTGCGGCTTCTGCCCACAGATATATATAAATATTAAATTATACAAATGCCAATGCCCTTGGCTGCCCAATTGGGCACCCTCACTATAAATAGACGAAACAAAAAATGGTTGCCTGCTTTTCGGGGCAGCCGTAAAACCAAAAATGTGACTGATGATAACTTTAAACCCAAAGGCAAAGGCAAGCTCTAAGTCAGCGCCAACATTAAGTTTATATAAATTTTTAATAAAGTTTGAAGCTAGAAAGTGTTATTTTTAGACAGACATCGACGAAGATGTGGACGAGCACGATGACGCAGCAGCAGCAGCAGCAGAAGCAGAAGCAGCAGATAAAATATGACATTTATAGCGCCCGAATACGTTAAAGTTGAACGCACCCGTTGAGAAGCTGCCACAGGGGCAGCAGCACTTTGAATTTTATGTAGCTTATATAAGGACTGCGCTGGGGTAGCAACTTACAAAGTGGGTGGTGCGACTGCAAGTATAACCTCATCCCCAGATCCAGTCCAGCCCCCGCCCCAGCCCCAGCCCCCAGACCCGTCCCAGCCACAGTCCCCGTCTCAGCGGGTGCAAACGCAACTGGCGGCTATTTTGATTGCGGTTTCTATTGAGCTGCGGAGGGGGGAGGTACATTAAATTGGCAGCTGGCAGCCCGCTGAAGTTACGGTCTGCGTTTAATGCAAGTTTCTTGCACTGAGGGTTTTAGTAAGTACGTGAAATAATATTAAAATGATAAAGTATATGCGAGGTAAACACACGCAGGCTTTTATACATACTGGGGAAATAACTTGACAAGCATATTTCAGCTGAATGCCAAAGAATAAATTTCGTCTTGAATATATGTCAGCTTTCAATCAAAATTTTAACAGAATTGTTACTTCTTTCTCCAATTGGCAATATGGACATCTTTCATATACATTTTTATCGAATGATTTTTACATTGTCTTGAGTAGCAGATCTTAATCAGTCGCTCACAACATTTAACCATGATAAACTGGCTGTTTAAAGAGAAATTGATATATCGAAATGTTAAAGAGCCTTTCTGAACTTCTATACATGTTCCTGCTTATATATAGATTTTTGTATATATTTTTTGTATATACAATATGTATACAGTTGTAATTGTACATATATATTTATAAATTGTATTACAGCTTCCTATGTCCACATAGTTTCCCGTAGCACAAATTTCGAAAATACTGCTCTATTACGCATATCTCTAGCTTTATATTTCTTTCCTAGAGATCAAAACCTGTATATCAAATTAAAATATAATAATATCTCTAAAGCAAAGTATATTCTAATCCGTACAAACTTTTTACTTACACATTTACCAACTACAAAATTGAACACATATGCAAAAAATGATGTAAAAACCATTTCATAAAGTCTAAGAAAGATTTACATTTATGAATAAGCTTTGCCTTCCTTTTGCATATGAATATCAAGGACAACTCATTTATCCTAACAGGAATCGCAGGCTGAACATTTACCAAGTTTTATTAAATTTTTGCCGCCTTGTTGCCATAAAGCACTTGGCAAATGTAAATTACACATGAGCAAGCAGCATAAAAGCTGGAATAATATTTAAAATACACACACACGCGCATACGCACACACGCACATACACAAAGGACATTTATGGCAACACCTTCTAATCAAGCAAAGAGCTTAAAATAAAGTAAAGCAAAGAATGAAATAAAAGATATTATGAAATTTCAAACACACCCTACATACACGACGCACACAAAGCCTGTGTGTGTGTATGCTGGTGTGTGGGAGTGTATTTATGGTGTGAACACATACACACATGTTCGCCAGTCAGCTAAACAAGGAAGACAGTCGCCCCTTTTTAGGTAGGGGTACTCGAAAGACAAAAAAAAATATTACACACATAACTGTCAACCAGGCTGGGGGTTGTCTAACAGCCCCTAACAAACCACCCAACGCCAACCCACTTTTGTGCGTGTTTGTTTATGAAATGTTTGCATTTCGCATTTAGTTACGCTACGTTAGACACTTTTGCTTATTAGTGTAAAGCGCAACTTAAACGTTGAAAGCAAGCAAAAGACAAAGAGAGAGCTAGATAGACAGACAGGGAGACAGAGAGAAGGGGAGTCTCTCTCTTCCTCTCGACAGACAGGCACAAAAAAGCAGCGCCTAGACAAGGCAAGGACAGCAAGGAATCCAAGATAGCGACAACAACAATGTCCTTGCCATATTATTACAAGACAAACCAAAGAATTGTCGCTGTGCAGCCACCTATCATTCGACCCCTCTCCTACCTACTCCATGCCCGTCGGGCGTCCCTTCCTGACGGCAGTCAAGGTTCAAGGTTACGAACGTGGCTGCCTTCAATTTCGGTTGAATTTGAGTTTAGGGGCCTTCATATATGCAAAATAGACTACCTCGCTCTCACTCTCCCTCTCTTTCGCACTCAGCTGGCAAGTTTTTCGGGCAATTAAAAAATTAAATTGTGCATATGTCACGTAGGAATCGGGTATCCTTTTAAGGCAGGCTAAACGGCGCCAGCACGACTTCTTCCCTTTTTAAGTTTAATTGGATTTTGAGCGCAGCGCTGCGAGACGAGCCCCAACAACAATAATGTTTAATTAAGTATACACACACCCACACTCATACACACATGAACTCACACATCTACACACGGAGCGCACTAAATAGTAGAAAATAGGATTTCATATGCCCAATTTGAGCCTTGGCTACATATATTTATGATGACTTTTAGACTGAGTGTAATAAAGAAAGGAATTTTAAGCTTCCAAGGTAAATTGCATTTGCAATTAGTTCCTTACCAGAACTCACAAAATACCTAAAGAGGAGGTATATTGGTTTACATTTATACCCTTTTTCATATATCAACTTTTCGATGGAAATCATTTTCTTAAATTCTTTTACTTCCTTTGGAAAGTAAAAATAATAAAAGTATTAAATAATTGACTTTCGGCTCTTTCAAAAATGTTATTTTTTTTCATATGTCAATTTATAGCAATCACATAAATTCCTAGATGCAATTGCTAGGCATATATAAATTGTTGCTGGATTTGAACTGGCGTCCTCACGCTTAGGCACCTCAGGCACCTAAGCCACACAGGCTGCGTTGTTTTTGATGTTTTGCTTGAAAATTTTGATCAACCTTTACCCCTATTAAGAGTTCGAAAATATTAGGTATCGTCCTTACTTACTAGGCACAGATCCCACATCAGTAAGTCAGGACAAAGTCTTTAGTAGCTAGATGTTAAACTCTGACCAACCCTTAGTTTGACCCAAGTTAAGCTTTTGCAATTGTTGTGGCTACTTTTTAGTTGAATATTCTTTCTTTTCTTTAGTTCTGAATATTTGATATACTCTGAGCTACTTTTTGCATGCGTTCAGCTATGATATTTGATATGCTCAAAGTGCCAAATGGCAAATTCCCAAAATTGTTGAACGCCCCGCAACAATGCGACACACTATAATAACATTTCAGTCTGCCTAGGAAAATGCCACAAAAGTGTTTGCATAGCGTCAAAGCTAAATATTTTATCGACACGCACATTGAGGCACAGTCCCCATACCCCTTCTTCCATTCCTTCTTATCTTGACTTGATTCGCATGTTAACAACAAGCAGTTGGAACAAGAAAATACAATATATATATATATAGTTTAAGTATATATATATATATATATATGTGACAGACTGTATATGCATATTGTGTTTTATCTTTAGATTTAACCTTTGTGCGACAAAAGCTTTTAATATGCAAATGACTAAATGAGCAGTCCTGTCGAGCTGTTTAAGGACCTCCATCAGCCCTCTCTATCAAGGTTTTCGGTTTGGTATGCGAAATGTGCCTCGGTCAATTGGTACATTTGCACATTTCATTAACGCGGCCAGTTGAACATAACCTCCCTTCAGCACCCAGCCCCCCTCTCCAAGGACTATACTCTCTCTCTCTCTCTTAGTCCACTAAACTCTTAACTAGCTGACGCAGCGGGAAAAGTCCATGCTTTGATGTTGTTCCTTTAACTTTAGCAATGGACTATATGGAAATGCCTTGTGTGTGTGTGTTCTTGCTCGCTTCCACTCTTCAACACACTTATTCATGCACATTTGCATATCATTATGTGTATTTGGGCCAAGCCAAAGGCAGCAGCAGCAGCCTCAGACTAACACGCCTACATTCCCAGCTCATATAGTTAACTCAGTAGCTCTCTCCCTCTCTGCCTCGCTCGCTCTCACTATTTCATTCGCTCATAACGCCTAGATTTAAGATTATGAGCTGACTGAGTTTTGTGGCTCGCCGCTAAAACATGTTCGGTATGTCAGTTAGTAAATCTGTGTCTTGGCCAAGTTAACAGTCACGGGGCGCCAAGGTGTTTGGGCTATTAACTTGACATTCCAGCAGGTGACTCGAGTCAGTTAACTTTGGGTGACTTAAGGACTTGACTGCCTGTGACGAACTGTTGTTATTAGCATTAAATATTAATCAAATGCTTTCATTAAATTCAAATCGTATTTATTCATATTCTTTTGTACTTATTGCAGAGAGAGCAAAAAAAATTAAGTGTAATAAACTCACTTAATTTGATTTAGTAAATATATACAGACGTGGTATTTAATGTGGTTTTTAGTCATTTTATTTCATATTTTGAGGTTGCTTTTCTTGGTGTTATTAAGTATTATTATTTAGATAATCTTTATCAAATTTAAAGCTAGTGCTAGTAGTAGTAACAATTTTTTTGGTACTTACTTTTTACTGCTTTAATAATTAAAAATGTTGTATTGCTAGAACTAAAAATATTTCTGAAATGCAGCAATATTAGGTTCATTTTTTAGTATTAAATTTTGCGGCTGGCATACTAATAAGAACGCGATGCTATTTCATTGCTGATGTGCCACATTTGCCACAATTGTTGTCAGCTGAAGCTATTTCAATGCCACACACTCTCCAAACATACGCGCGCATACACACACGTACACACTCACGCACACACGCGCACAGAATTTATACGACTGAGCCGACTTAAAAGGCCGCAACAATCGGTGGCAGCTGCTGCCAGTCGAGGATGCTTAGCTCAGCATAACACAGCGAATAGCTATTGCCAACGCAATATAGAATCGTGCATATATATATATATATATATATATATATATATATATGCGGATATATATATACATAGATGTACATTGTGTACACACATAAAGTTCAATAGCGACTCCTATGTGGCTGCTCTTTGCCCCTTCAGTCGTTGCTCCGCTCGCTGCTGTCAGCGTTGATATGATGAGCGATTTTAACACTTGTGCGATGACATTTTTAAAGCAGAATGTTGCAATATTCAACCTACTTTCGTAGGGCCAACAACAACAGCATAGAACAGAACAACAACCATAATAAAAAAGAGCAACCACCGTCAATGTGTAGTTATGACATTTGCCCGTTGCGGCTTACTTGGCAACTTGGTGGCAGCAGCAAAATGAAATGGAATAGCGTTTGATCGGGGAGGGAGGATAGAAAGTGAGTTGGGGTAAGGCCAGGCCATTTCTGATGCCAGCTGTGGTATACACTTCTTAATATTATATATTTGCCTGATCAAAAACCTTTCCATATTCTACTGTGCGTAGTATGCAAATAAAATATGCTTTAATTACAATTAAATAATTGAATTTTGAATAAAATTTGATATTATAAAAATTTATTTATGCTCAGAAGTTATTCAAACTCTTGAAAAATATTCAAGAATTAATAGGATCCAATTTTATAAGATATGTTTTTTATAATTTTATTATGATGATCTTTGCTGTAATGAGTTACAATTGAAACCTTTGTATACATATCTTTATGTTGGGCTTAATGCGTTTTTAAATATAAATTAAAAATCTTCAACGGGGCAAAACGAAAAAAATAAGTTTTTGGGTTTTCTAGAACTTTTTAAATAGCATAAATATATTTACACATTTGAATAACAAAATTAATAGTATTTATAATAAGAAAGGCTCACAATACTAGTGAATAATAGAAAAGAGACCAGTTCAAGCTATTTGAATGTGTGTATAAAGGTTTTACACTCTAATAAGTCGTTGATATTCGATTCATGATATTCGATTCAGCACTTAGTTAGGGTATTTCAAATAACAATGAAATAAAAGTGCTTATATTTCATTGTTATGTGTTGACGTTCCTGTAATTATTGTTGTTGTTGTTGCTGCTGCCTGGCGCTTAGCCAAAAGCTGAATAACCAACTGCCAATGACATTTGACACACACATACACTTGCGTCTGTGGGATGTGTACACTCACTCACATAAGTATACATACATTGATAAGCGCGTGTTTACATTTACACTGGGGAACCACTGAAAACGAGGCATATGAAATGTTATTTATATACGAAAAAATACGAAAAAATTGTAGAGATAACAAGTTATATTATTTTGCTGTTGTTGTTTGATTTTTTCTTCTGCTCCTGTTGTCTGTCCTTGGGGACGCTTGCGTTTGGCTTGTTGAAATTTCATGCGCGTTGATTTGCAGCGCGTTGAAACGAACGGCAATGGAACACACAGCGGATGGCTCGTGCACACACAACGGGGCGTATGCTTCATATTTACCGCGCCGCACACAATCATTTTTAATTTATTTGCAAGCCCCACAACTGGGCGTGGAATCCTTTTAAAATCTGCCACGCACAACAAACGAAATGTAATTTAAATTTAATTAGCTCAGCACGAGGCGAACTCTACAAAAGTGGGCCTTGTGGGGGGAATAGTTGCCAGTGCAATATTTCTTACAGAAAAAAAAAAGAAGAATAATAATAATATCCGAACCGCAGCGACGACTTTTTCTGCCACAGCACAAGAAATAATTACAATACAGTATATTTGTCAGCGCGTCGTGCGTTAAGTTTCATTTATGCCTAGAGTTCGAGAGAGATGGCAGACGGCGCTATGAAAATATAGTATATATAAATATATGTGGCTGTGTATATATATATATAGGATATATATGTGTATCTGTCTTGATGCTGGACTCTTTTGCGGCGTAATTGGATCAGCATTAGCTGAGCTGGCGCTGGCAACTTCCTCAGCGGGCGTATAAAAAAGCAGGAAATCATATAGTCAAGAGGTCACGACACTAATACGACCAACTAGCCGGCTTAGTGCAATACACACACATACAAACACACACTCACATACAGGGTAAGCAAGACAAAGCGGGAGCGAGCGAGAAATGGTGTAAGTGAGATGCACAGACAGAGTCCATAAAGCGGCATACATATGAGACAGCGGCTAACGAGGTCAATTGTAAGTTATTTCCTCCACAACAAACAGAAGCAGAAAGAGAAGCAGCCGCAACAACAACAAAAGAAACAGAAGAAAAAAAAAACAAAATGAAAGACAAGTATATAGAAATTTGTGAAGCACACCAGGAAATAGCCAGCATGAATATCATTATGGCTAAAGAGCGTTAAAGGTTGTTATGCCAGGAAGCTAGAGAAGGAGTATATAACTTACAGCAGCATAGTATACAATATATCATGTTGTGTCCAACGGACCTTGCCATTCCTTTTAATAACAGCATTAGGTATAGTTTTTAAAATAAGTAAAAGGATGCTTGTTATGCAGGGGCACAAGGCTGGAAATATAATTATTTAATATGACTATCAAATTAATTATAAAGCTTTAGAAATGATGCAAAAATATGACGGGTATATCTGAACTATAAAATTATCTAACCTCAAGCATCGTCAAAATAAATTTTATCTTACAAAATGATATTTACTATGGTTATTCCTCGTATTTAACTGTGCAACTTCATGTAATCATTGTTTGTTTTGTTATTTATTATCATTTCTATGACAGCTATTTGATATAGTACTCTGATCTGGCTAGTTACGACATATGTCCTGCAACAGAATATACCAACTCGGCTGTTGATGCTAATCTAGAATATATGTATATAGTTTATGGAATTGGTAATGTCTCCTTCTATGCGTTACACATTTCATGACAAAATGACAATTAAAACACCCTCTGCAAAGGTATAAAAGACGTCGACATTTGAAGTTCCCGTCACTCAATTAATGTCCATTCTAGACGTTGAACAAGCTAAGTTTTATCCAGAATAAACCCATTTTCTTTACACATACTAGATTGATTCTTCCTGTTGGACTATTATTTTCATTTAATAACATAAACTATTATTAAAATTAAAATATATATATTTCAACAGGATTTAATCTCAACTTATTGAGTTCTTTTTGATAAGTTATTAATTTGAATGCAGTTCGATTTATTTCGTGTAGAAAATGTTTAGATGCCCATTGTATATCATTAAAAATCCAGCTGCCCTTTAACAGTTGCAAGCCACAAATATGATATGCATGCCAGATTTCATTTATACACAATATTTTACACTTTTGCATGTCTAACGAGACTCATTTAAAATACCATCAAGCAAAATGCATTTTAAATATCAGCACAGAAATAAAAAACAATACAAAAAAAAAAAAAAAAAGAAGAGAAGAGAAATAGAATGAGAAATGGGCAAAAATTGTTAAAAAGTGAAATTGTGTCACCTAATTTTACAACAGCTCTCAGCTACGCATCATCGCACACGTACACACACACACACACACACAGGCACGCGCAAACAATTACGCATACGCCAGGTAAGCCGGCGTATTGTAGATAGATATAGAAAAATGTGCGCTAAGCGCCAAGAACAACAAAAACAACTGAGTTGCAATTTCTATGAATTTTTAGTTTTTTTAGTTTTTGTTCACACCTAAAGCGAATTTTAGTCATTTTCTCCCTCTCTCTTTCTATCTGCTCTACCCCGCCCTTTTCTATGCATACCTTTCGTTTTATGTGCGCGCAGACAGTGAGACAATTGTATGCATATTTCATAATTCATAAGTTTTTGGGATCAAAAAATATGAATATTCAGCAAATGACAGTGCACAAAAGAAGGAATGAAATGCAAGAGGAGAAAAAATATGTAGGCGAAATGGTGACTTGACGCTTACCTCGCCCGCCCACGCCCAAGCTCGTGGATATACGAGTTTACAGAATACTCAGCTTTAATGTCACCCAATTCTCGCAGCTTTCTCTTTTTCGCTCTGGCACAAATTCGCATATGTGCAGCTGTCGTCGCATCCATTCCAATATATATATATATATATATATATATATATATATATAGTATAAAAGAGAAGAAGAAAAACTTGTCCCTTATGTCATGTTATTTGATTTGATTCTTTAAAGTTTCGATTGCATAAATTTGGGTCAATGTATGTGATGTTTTATTGTGTTCAGTTGTTTCCCCTTGTTCTGTTATTGTTCCACAGTTGTTTTGGGCTCTGCTTCTTCTTGTACCCTTTTGTCTCCCGACGACAAACAAACGACAGGCAACAATGCAGAGACAAAAGCACAACACAGATCCGCATTTGGGGACCTGAAGGACATACGTGCTTTGTATGACTCAATAGTGTGCCTCACACACACGCACACACACACACACACGCGCGCGCAAAATACCCAAAAACTTTTATTTTATGCAAAATAGTTATGTGTTTTTCGATGCTCTATCTACAATTGTTGTAGTTGTTGCTTGTTGCTGTTGTAGTTGCACGTTTTTACTTTTTTTTTAGTTTTTTGAGCGTTTGCCTCGTATTGATTTTTGCATTTTTAGGTCGCACAAAAGTTGTAGGAGTAAGGTGGCTTGGCGGTTTCGGGGAGAAGGAGGCTGTACAGTAGCTGGGAATTGGTAAAGCTCACAACACACTTACACACCCAGACACACACACATTTAATGAATCCGTTTGGTGGCCAGATTTATGGGAAGAGACTTGAACGTGGCTCTAACACGTTGTGCCACACAAAGTGCAATTTTATTCGTGAGTTTTACTGCTTAGCGAATCGAAGTCGATCAAATACAAATTTACTAGCCGAAAACTTGAACATTTATTGCATTCGAATTTCTAACAAGCTTTGAAGTCCAGCATTGCATACAAATTGGAGAATATCTTCGCTAAGGATCGCAACTGTAGTCTTAATATGAGAATTTTCTTAAAAATATTTAAAAATTACTTTGTTATATGTTTTTAGAGGAAAAGGATTTTATTGATATGTAAAATATTATACACATAAAAGCCGGCAGGTACATATAATTATAATATATCTTTTCTTAAGTTCCATCATATGTTCAGATTCTTCTTAGTAAAAAAATTAAAGTGTAAAGTGTGTAGCGAATCTTTAATTGGTTCTAATTCAAGCTATAAGAAAATTGTACAAAAATGGAAAGCCTTCTTCACATTTAATATCAGACTTTGGTAAATAACATTTTAGTTAAGAACATTTAGACTGCTCGCACAGGAATATTCTTTTAGGCAGTCGGAACCTGCAACATGCCCGTGCATACAATCTACAGCAAATTAAGTTTTTTTCTGCGCGCAGGGAAAGGGGGCTGTCAGCTTATTATGCTGTCATTTAAAACCAATTCAATATTCGCAACCCATTTTGCTCGAAACATGGTCAACACCTCTGAACTTTCTGACTGCTTTGCATAAAACTGAAGCTGCAGCTGTAAGCCAACAGCAGCAGGAGCTACAGCAGCAACAACTTTTATATAGCCTTGCCACAAAAGTTCAGTGGGTCAGTTCAGGGGTTGCTGGCGGCAGTGGGTTTTTGTTGTGCACAGATTTCAAATTTTTGTTACTTTATTATAAAAGTGGGCTTATTTGTCTGCCAGCCGGCTCGTTGACTTGTCCTGCTGCTGCCTGCTCTACTGCTGTACAGTGTCCTGCCATTCATGTTTCCATCCTTACAGATGCAGTTGCTGAATTTTAACCTTATTGTATGTAAGCTAAACTCAAGTTTATCCCCTGCTTTGTCAGTTTCTTGTTTTCTGCTTATTGATTGTTATCTCATCTCTTAGGTCTTCTCTTAGGTCCTGCTGGTCCTGTTGCAAGTCCTGCAGCAGCACAGCACAAATAAAAATCATTGTTGAGCTCTTTGACTTTTGGCTTCTGCTGCTTGTTGATGCCCTGTAACTCGATGTGTTATGGGTTTTATAGTTTTGCTTTCTGTTGTATTAGATATGATATATATGAAATGTCTTTATATTTCAGCAACAAGATTTACTGATTTAATTTTAAATTAACTTTAATAGATTGTTTCCTTAATATTTATTTAAAAAGGGCATTTACTAGTCGTTAAGTTTTCCTATTGCAATCGATTTTTTCTTAATAGCATTTTGTTGCTATCAGGATTTGCATTTGGACCCAGCCGCATGACTTTTATCCATTTCTGTTGTACTCTCACTGTCTCCCTCTCTCTGTATCTATCTGTCTCTCTCTCTCTCTATCTGACAATTTAATCGAATTTGATTATTCTTGTGGGCATTATGTGATTTTGAAACATTTAAACAAGCAACATTTTTGCATCAACTGCCTTCTATTTGTACTTGTTATCCTTTTAGCAGATTTTTTCCTGCCCTTCTTTTATTTTGTGGTTATTTTGCTGCTTGTTGCCACATCAAATTTGATTTTTGTGTTTTAATATTTCAAACAAATTTCATTTCAGTGGCATTTGCAATTTTCGGCCCCAGCCAATTGTTCGTTCTTGTTTTTTGCCAAATTGAAATTTGATCAAATTTAAAATGCAATGCAATAAACATGAACTTGTTGTGAATTTGCAATGTTCTTTTTGCGGTTTGCGTCCAAAAATCTTTAATTCAATTCTCCACAAAGTGGTAATAGATGAAGACGAAAAGGATAAATTGAAATTTTACTGCTACGATTATGGTTATTAATCTTGTAAAATATAATATTTCTTTACTTACATTTGAGCCTGTAGCGTATGGTATGAAATCTAATTTAAAAGTTAGTTGAAAGTAACAAATTTATTCACAGCTCGCTTGATTTAGTGTTGTTTAATTTGGTAACATTTAACTTTTTACCAGCTCACAACACTATTTTCTTATGTGTTTCATTGATTTCTTGATTTCAGTTAAATCAATCCTATGTAAGCATTTTTAGCCCGTTTCATTGCGACATTTGTCTAAACAAATAGAAAACTTCAGCTGCATTAATTTAATGTTAAATTTTCAAATTTATATATGTATTTCTGTCAAAACTAAATATTGATATTTTTTTATTAAAAACACGTGTTTTTTTTTATATAAACATAGACATTAATATATTTTTATATATTTTTAAATAAGTAAACGAATTTGTGTAAAGTAAACAGAGCAATCGCACAAAAGCTTTATACAATCAGGAATCCCCGTACACCGTGCAGCAACTGTAACTGACTGTGAAAACCACAGCACACACAAAGACACACAGGTTTAAGCATACATACACACGCACCACACACACGCATATTTACAATATGCGATCATTTCAGGGGGTTGACTTAATGCGGCTTGCACTCCACTGAGTCTCTCCCTCTCTCTCTCTCTGCCTCTCTCTCTCTCTCTTTCTCTCTCTCTTTTTCTCTCTCACTCCGACTGACTCTCTGACACGCTGCTCTGTGATTTTATATAATGCAACCACAAAAGCGGCTCTAAAAGTCAACATATGATGTGACGTTTGCGTAAAAAGCGACTCATTAAGGGAAATAAATAAGTAGAGAATAAAACGAGCAAATGCACAAGACGAATCTTAAATACACTCACTTTAAATATATTCATATATGATTTACATATGGTTTTCTAAATATATTATGACAAAGAAGATTATAGCTACAATTTTTTTAATCTGTATGCATTTTTGCCTTAACCATGACGGCAGCATCAATCGTATAATGAGTATAGATTACCAGGCATACTCTTGTTTATTTTGTAAATAAATAATTATATTATTGTATCAAATATATTAACATATTCACTAGCTTACAGCTGCTCTTCAGATTCATTTTTTCACACTTGAATTATGCTAAGAGCTTGCATCTCTTGATAACCTTTAACACTCGATGTCATACTCAAAGATTGTGTTAGTTGTTTATGAGGTAAAGCTTGTTTTTTTTTTTATTATAAAATTTAATATTTATTCATAACTGTTACGAAGTCAGTAAATGACTCTTCCGGGCTTACAAGACCCGCATAGGCAACATTATTGAATGTTGTAATTAGTTCATGTTCGCTTTGTTGCGCAGATTTGCTGAGCTCTCTTAATTTTGGATTTATTGCATAAGTGAATAACTGAATTTGCCTCGTCAGCCTTTGTTCATTCATGTTGAATATGTCACCATAATTGTCCTTTAGGTATAAATAAATGCGTTCTCTTCTCTGGTCTCCATTTAAATTATTCACATCTAGGATTTTCTCCCATTCATCTAAAACTTCCTCCAGATCTGATTCCTTTAAACGATGCATTGCAAGTTTTGCCTCCGCTCGAAGTTTTTGGGAGCGTAATTGTCGTATCATCGACTGATCCACAACCTGCGAATCTGCGATGTATTCATTTACCTGTATGAGGAACTTGAGATGGCCTTGCAGCAATTGTTGGTTCGCCTGCTCGGTAGCCTGCTTTATTTCAGCTATAAGTTGCACATCTTTTGCAGTCAACGCACTAGCAAGACTCTAAAATAAGTAAATTAGTTTTATATATGTTGGGAGTATTTTCAACAATTCACATACCAAACAAGCCAAGGTAATTGCAAACAGCAGCCCGTAGCGCATCTTTCAATGATTTTGAATAAACTAAAGCAAAAAATTTGTTGTCTGTAATTTTGTATTGAATTTACAAAGCTTACATAGCGTTACTGCATTCTAATCAAGATGCATTATAAATTCTTGCATTGTAGTAATAATTAGCATGTAAGATTCTACTGTGATATAGCATTAAGTGTCCCACTGTAAATATAACTGTAATCACATCGAAGGCTTCGCTCAGAGAGCGAAACATTCGATGCTCTTACTCTCGCTCTGACACGAGCATAAGAAAAACGAGAACGATGGTGAAATAAAAATGATCTGCGACGGCATTCCAAAAAGTGACGCGCACAAGAACGGTTGCATTTTATTTGCGTCAGGCCATTCCTACAAATTCAGAAGTGGTCACGGAATTAAACCTACAAAATTATTCAAATATTATCAATTCAAACTTGTTAATATTAGTTATTAAATAACTAGATTATGGAGTCGCGTGTGAACATTGGCAATCTAAGCCTATCCGACCTAAAAATGTGGTGCGAAAAACTGGGTTTGCCAACTAGAGGCACCAAAGCTGCTTTATTAGCTCAACTGAATGCTGCATTACCGTCAGCAAGTGCTCCAAACCTCCATTTGGACATGCTAGACTCCAACGAAGAGCTGATCGATTTAACACCAAGCACCAGCAACAACAACAACGGTTCTTGCGGCGCTCAGACAGCCAACAACAACAACAGCTCTAGTGACGAAGAGGCGGCCAGCCATAACGGCTTTTCCATTTCGGCAGAAATTGGCGGCATAGCACATGAGGAAAACGATGACGTACCGGTCTGCGATCTTGGTGGCAACGCTCAACACAACATTGAAGTTGCCATTGCTGATCCAAACGCTGATGCTGGCAACGCTCAACACAACATTGAAGTTGCCAATGCTGATCCAAACGTTGATGCTGGCAACGCTCCACATAACATCGAAGTTGCCAATGCTGAGCCAAACATTGATAGTGGCAGCACTGTGAATGAAAATGTAAACAATGCACCGTCAACGTTTCAAAGATATATTAACAAAATATTTGCAGAAATGGTGAGGACAGGAAAAGTGGTGATCTACCTCGATGACTTATGATTGCTACAAAGATTTAAATGAGCATTTAGAAATTCTCAGAGAGGTTTTTAAACGTGTTGTAGACAACAAACTAGAACTTAGACTCGATAAGTGTGAATTTTTGCAGTCTTCAGTTGATTATTTAGGTTATACTGTCACTGGAAATGGCATAAAGGCTAATGAAGCTGGGCTAGAAGCAATTCGATCTTTTCCCGTACCTACAAAAGTCCATGAAGTTCAAAGTTTTATCGGCCTATGCTCATACTTTAGGAGGTTTATTCAAGATTTTTCACTAATTGCAAAGCCACTGTATGATCTAACAAAGAAAGATAAAAAGTTTGAGTTTAAAGAAGTAGAATTAGATGCTTTCAATGCACTAAAAAATAAGTTAATAGAAGCACCGATATTAGCAATATATGACCCTAGAGATGAAACGGAATTACACTGCGATGCAAGTTCTCTAGGCTACGGGGCGATTCTGTTACAAAGGAAGAGTGATGGAAAACTCCATCCTGTTTTCTACTTTTCAAAACGAACAACAGAAGTAGAGTCAAGATACCATAGCTTTGAATTAGAGACCCTAGCGATCATAAATGCGCTCAAAAGATTTCGAGTTTATTTACAAGGCATTAAGTTTAAGATAGTAACCGACTGCAATTCATTAACACTAACACTAAATAAAAAAGAATTGAATCCACGTATTGCCAGATGGGCCCTTGAACTGCAAAACTACGATTATGATCTCGAGCACAGGTCAGGGAAGAGAATGCAACATGTAGATGCATTAAGTCGCACCAACAATATCCTAATAATTGAAACTAACACGTTCGAAGAAAATCTTATAGTATGCCAAGGAAAAGATGAAAAAATAAAAAAGCTCAAAGAAATGCTTACAGAAAAAGAAAGTGAACACTATGAAATGCGCAATGGTGTTATATATAAAAAGAAAAGTGATAGACTAGTATTTTGTGTCCCCGAATCCATGGAAGAAAATGTTTTATATAAATACCATGACGAAATGGGTCATGTAGGAGTTGATAAAGTAACTGACTTGGTTAATAAAAGCTATTGGTTTCCCAATATAAGGAAAAAAGTAGAAGTTCATGTAAAAAACTGTCTCAAGTGTATAGCCTTTTCTAACAAGTCCGGTAAAACTGAAGGTTTCCTACATTCCATACCAAAGGGAACCAACCCTTTTGAAGTAGTTCACATTGATCACTATGGCCCAGTCAATAGCAAAGACACGAAAAAGAAACATATACTAGTAATAATAGATGCATGCACTAAATTTGTCAGGCTATATGCTACAAAAACAACTAGTTCGAAAGAAGCAATTGAAGCATTAAAGGATTATTTCAAAGCGTATAGTAGGCCAAAAAATATTATATCTGATAGAGGAAGCTGTTTTACGTCCAAAGAATTTGATGAATTCATCGAGGAAAATAACATTTGCCATACAAAAATAGCTACAGCCTCACCACAAGCCAATGGACAAGTGGAAAGAGTGAACAGAGATCTAGGCCCAATGATGGCAAAACTAATAAATGTAGAGAATAGTGAACCATGGCATAAGGTGTTGGACAAAGTAGAACACTCGATGAATAACACGAAGAATCGAAGTATCAATGAATACCCCAGCGTTATGTTATTTGGAGTCAAACAGAGAGGAACTAACATAGATAGCTTAAGCGAAAATGTTATAGAAGAAAATCAAGAAACAGCAATAAGAAACTTAAGAGAAATAAGAAAGAAAGCAGAAGTCAACCAACAAAAGACACAAGACTACAATAAAAGCTACATAGATGCAAAACGTCAGAGTCCCAAAATATTCTCAAAAGGAGATTATGTAGTTGTCCGAAACTTCAATTCACAACCTGGAGTATCAAGCAAACTGGTTCCTAAATTCAAAGGACCATATGTAGTATCAAGGGTGTTAGATAATGACAGATACTTTATAGAAGACGTAGAAAATTTTCAACAAACACAAATACCATATTCAGGAATTTGGGCAGTACACAATATGAAACCTTGGCTCAACGGTAGAAAAAATATTGTAAACAACAACACACAAGAAGAAAACAGTTCAGATAGTGATACTGAAGAAATAAATTTAGAAAACAATAATGTAAATAATGTATGTAATGAAAATGACAAAACCAAAAATGAAACCAAGCAAAACAATACCGAAAATAAATTAAGAAAAGAAAATTGTCTAAGTAAATATGGGCAAAGTAATATTGTAACTAGAAGTATGTCAACGAGTATCAGGAGATACTCAACGTCAGAACGGCCGAATTGTAGTAATAATTAGCATGTAAGATTCTACTGTGATATAGCATTAAGTGTCCCACTGTAAATATAACTGTAATCACATCGAAGGCTTCGCTCAGAGAGCGAAACATTCGATGCTCTTACTCTCGCTCTGACACGAGCATAAGAAAAACGAGAACGATGGTGAAATAAAAATGATCTGCGACGGCATTCCAAAAAGTGACGCGCACAAGAACGGTTGCATTTTATTTGCGTCAGGCCATTCCTACAGCATATATATTCAATTATCAGTAGCTGTGCAAAACCCGTATACCCAGTATAAATAAGAATTGATGTGTTTATAGCTAAAATACATTTTAAATAATTCAAATTGGTAAAAACCAAACACTGTTACTCAATTATTTTTCCAGCTCAAATATTTTTGCGTTAAGATAAGCATAAGTAATTATAGGGTATGTAAGCACTATGACTTTTTATTTTATTTTACTTTTTGCAATAATCAGGGAAATCAGCTAGTACTATGAACTATTATTATATTATCATGGGGAATTCCAATTTAACTGTCTAATAAATGAGTGCTGTTAAGGCTTGTGTTTATTCATTCATTCACAAAACAATTTTTTTTTAAAACCAGCTGATAGAACTTTGGGCGTATTTTTATATGTACATAGTAAAATATAAAGCAATATTATTAAAAAATTGGGAAAGAACTATTTAAATAACAATGAAATTAGCTGCATAAATAAGTGTTACTTAATTTATCAAAATGCCTAATTTAACTCCTATGCAACACTGATTTCTGCAAGCGCTTCTCGCTTTTACGATTACAATTACGATTTTTGTTTTATCGTACATTTTCAACTACTGTCATTGAATAGGTTGACGAATTGAAATTTTCTTTGTTGCTGCATCCCACTTGAAGACAAATCCATTAAAAACCGCACAAACCACACACACACAGGCACAAACATACATTCACACTCACGGCAATACATGCATAGTTAAGAATGATTTCAATGTATATTTAATGACTGTACAACGCTGCGTTTTCCCAGCGGTCTTCATAAATATTTTCACCACTAATGAGCCCGACGATTAATCGCAAAGTGTCACACACACACTCACACACACACACACACACAACTGCAAAAAGAAAGACAGAAAGAGGGGAAAGAGCGAGTGAGAGAGATTGAGAGAGCTTAAGAGTGAGAAACTCTTTCATATGGGCTCCTGGTGACGTGTATTTGTCAACGAAATATTTTTACATGAAATAAACGAATTCCATGTGGGAGCGTACAATATGAGGGAGGGGGAAATAACTATTAAGGGTAGGGGGCTGTCACTGGCTTGCGTCATGGTAAATTATATGTGTATACTAATTGGAGGGCACAAGACGCTCCGGCAATTACACAAGCGAAGCAACAACAGCAGCGGTCATACTCAAATATCAATTAAAATGCTTCAATGTAAATTTAAGGTGCATGGTATAGTGAAAACTCGTAAGTGCGCTGTAACAAAATTTATGCATGTGACAAATGCATTAGAAATAAAAGTTGTCAGTGTTGCAAAGTTGCGTAAAACTATTGTCGCAGCAGCACAAATTCCATTAAAGTTTTGCATTTTAAATTGCATCAACAATGGGCGTGTCGCTGGCGTGGAGTGAAGGATGGGGGGGGGGATGTTGGTAAGGGCAAGGGGCGTGTCTCACTGGAGAATTCTAGGCGATAACAGAGTGCAGCGAATGTAAATTGAAAGAGACGTGTGAGCAGATGAACTGCGAGAGTATGTATGAGTGTATGTGAGAGTTTATTTGCGAGTGTGTGTGTTTTGTTAGTGTGGCAAATTGAGGTTAGTTAAGCTTGAGGTTAACACCAGAACGAGGCAGCTAACCAAGCTTTTACATCTTTAATGATTACAGTGTTGAAAAATGTAAGAGAACCGAATCGGCTTGGTTTGTTTTGGCTATCAATTTGGTGAAAATAATGAATTCAACTCTTTTTAAAAAGAAAATTATTTACAACTGAAAGATTTGGGAAATTTATCAAATATTTATTTAGAATAAATAATTTGGCGTAGTGCCAGCATGGATATATGATATTTGATATTTTTATTTGTAAACTATTCCTAAAACGGCTCTCATCAATGTGATTGAGCTTGTTAGTCTTTTTACGCACTTTGACAATTACAGGTTTAATTCATGCGGAAAGGTAATGCAGAAAGCACATCTTGAGTCGCCTTGCGTTTATGTGTGTCGTGAGTTGATTTTGGGCAGCCAACGTAGCCAAGTCGAAACCATAGCCAAAGCCAGAATCAGAGCCAGAGCAAAGGAGCCAACGAGCAACCGGGGCAAAGGCTGGCCAGAAATGGTTAGGGTTTGGCATGGAGCCAATCAAGGCATTCAAAGAGAGCATATTTAAATAGCTTTTAACATGCACGAGCTGTCGAGCTCCCGAGCTGTAGAGCTGTAGAGCTGTGGAGCTGTCGGTGCTGCTGTAGTTAAGTGAAGGCCAACCAAAGGCGACACAAAAATGCAACCAAAACGAGAATCCAACTCAGGTTCCAGCTAACATTTTTCAAAGTGCCTGGGCAAGGCCGTGGAAGAAGAAAGAAGGGGTTGCAGGCAGCTTAAAGTCGTTTAGTAATGCAGTCAACGTGATGCATCTTTGCCTTTGATGCATTGGCATTTTTCAGCCAGCTCCACAGACAGAGACAGTGATAACTAGAAAGTGAGGAGTGGCAAGAGACAGCAACAAGCCCCAAAATGGCAGACTAATGGCTGACTGCCTGCTCATCACCTGGCTAAAACACAAGCAAAGTCAAATTTAAAGGCAAAGTTCATTTTAGACCTTTGGCAATACGAGCAGACAAATGCTATTGGCCAATGAGCTTTTATCGACCTTTAGTGCCATTTCATGATTTCTAATTTTGAACAATTTTCGACAACTAGAAACGTGTTTAAGGCCAGAACTAAGAGCCTTAAACCTGCTGTAGTTAAAAACCTTTCAGCATACGGTAGTAGTTTGAAGGAGTGGAAATATTTTGACAGCTTCCACACTTTGCTTACTGTAGTGCATTTACAGCAAGCTAAAATGGCAATAAAAAAGGCCCAAGCAAGTTGACAACTTCTTAGACGTATTTAAATTAAAAACCTGTTTGCTCGCAGAAACATTTCGAAAACTTTCTTAAATAATAGTTAGCAATTGTGGAATTTTAATGGGGGCAGTTTCCGTTTGCTCTGCTAAAAAGCAAAGCGCACATTATTTGATTTTATTGTGTATGTTAGTTTTTAAATAGTTAAATTAATAAGAATGGGAAAAATCTCTAGATGTGTATCCAAACACTTATTCCAGCTAGGTTTTACAACAAGTTTAAAGAGTTTTAGTTTAGGTCTCGTTTGGTCTTACAAGCCCTCAAAGAAACGATCCAGTAGCTCGTCATTAACCTGACCAAAATTCCAGCGTTGTCGCACATTATTCTCATCGCAACGATTGGTGACCACCTTTGTCACACCATTCTCTAGAAATGCCTCCATGCAGTTTTTGCCGTGAAGGCCATGGACGAGCCAATGATGCTGGCGATCATAGTACCAAAATTGGTTGCCACCCTGATGATGGCAATCCCACATCCAGATGGTGGCGTTCGGATGCGCATCCTGTACATCCAAGCAAGCATCATCCAAGCGTCGCAGCTCGCGATGCGAGGTTAAGGCCCAGTTCTGATTGTCCTGGGGATAGGTGAGATTTGCGGCGCAGTTGTACATGCCAACGGGATGATTGGCGCCCACGTTCAAACAGTCCAGACAAAAGTCTGTATAGGCCTGGCTCTGTATGGCGCCCGATGCATAGGCTGGCGGGTCAATGGGCGGAAACTTGATAAGGAAATCGGGCGCCACCTCCTTCATGAACCAATCAAAGGACTTGCACTTCAAGCGCTCTCGCACTGCACGCTGACGCGATAAATCGCCAGCATCAATGTTATCATAGGTTGCAGGATCCCGCCTATAGACATGTTCCTTGTACTCATCCATCCAGACCTCGGCGACACGCTTGTGATTCTAGAAAATGCAGTTGATCAGTGAGTTTTGCATACAATTGAAAGACGCTTTACACCCAATTTACCCTTGCCACAAAGTTGTAATTGCGTGGATTTGGCCGCGGATCCATTTGACCGCGAAATATGTGCGCCACACGGGAGCAGGGCACATCTAACAGCATGCCACCGCACATCCAGATCTTAAAGCTCAGCTCGTACTGCTCGCCACCCCAAATGTCCAGCTCATCATCGTAACCGCCCAGATCCCAGAAGAACTCGCTGTTAATGGCAAACAGGCCGCCCATCATTACCGGACTGCGATATGGCAGAGATTTGTCCACACTATCCTCGGGCAGCACAGGCAGCTGTTTGTAGAAAAAGCGCCAGTCGAAGCCGCCGCGTGTGCCCTCCTGATAGCCACCATTATAGGCAAAATTGTTGTGATCAATGATGTCCACAATGGGACACGTCGATATCTTATTGTTGATGACAATGGGCTCTAAAAGTGGCGGCAGCTGTAATTAGAAATAAATGACAGTCGCTTCAAGTATCACCTAATCAGTAGAGTATAATCATGTTGGGACAAAACCAAAGTCTGCAAACAATGGAAACAGCCAAGATAAATTGTCTTAAGATGAAACTGGTATGTCTTATGAAGCTTGAAGCTTTGGCGTAGTTCAAAATATTTTACATTTAAATGTCAGATGCTTTAAAAGGTTTCCAGTTCAGCTTTAAGCCAAAACAAAAACCTTACTGATTGCGGGCTGTCCTAGGTACAACTTATGCATGAAGGATCAACTAGCTTAGGCTTCTTGACTTACCCAATTGTAGTTGACTTCAATGTGCGAGTCAAAGAAGACCATGACCTCACCGGTGGCAACCCTAGCGCCGGCCAGACGTGCACCAATCAGGCCACGTCGCTCTGGATTGTGCACCACGTCGACTATATGTGGCCACTGTAGGGCGACGTATTGATCCAACTGGTCCTTCAGCGTCTCCCATTCGCTGCCATCGTCGACGAGCACAATTTGGTGTAGAAGCTCCTTAGGAGTGCGGTTGATGATGCTGTAAACGGTGCGTAGAAGCGTCTGAAAGTGTTCATTGTAGAATATGATGACGACGCTGACATTGGGCAGCTTGGCCAAATATTTGCGAGTCTTGCACCTATCGAAGAATCGGGCAGCCATTTAGAGAATCAATTCAATAGCTGCTGATCCATTCTACTCACTTTTCGTGTCGCACATCTGGCAGTGAGCGATTCACAGAGATGCGATCGGAGAGAAAACCATTAAAGCCATTCTTTCGATACTCTTTCTCTTCCAGCGTCTTCTCAGCAGGATCTTCAATCGTAGCGGGTAGTCCGTGTTCTCCGAGACCGGAGCGCAACTTGTCCGCTGCCATTGCCTCGTAATCGTGCCAGTCCCTGCGCTCGCCCACGGGCGTTGGCAACGTAAATATTTTCACTGTCTCAGTCTTAAGCTGCTCTATTTGCTGATCCGGCAACGCATCACGCACAGCGCTGCGATCCTGAAAGGGCGGTCGAGCCGGGCGACGTGTCGGCACCACATTGGCCGCATGGAACTCTGGCGTTATGGGATCTCCATTCATATCCAAATTACTTTCGTCTGGTTCGCCAGCTGATTTGGCTTTGTTCAGACGCTTCTCCACAATCAACGTGGTCAGCAGCGAGATGAAGGCAATTATAATAAGAAGAAAGATGAACTTACGCAATAGGCGTTTTACATAGCGCTTCTTCATGGCCATGGCCAGCACGTTTTGAGGCAAAGAGTCTTTGTTATAGAATGGCTTCAGGCCCGTGCGGCCAACACGTTGAGGCTGCAATGCGTGGCATGGATGTCCATTAATCTAATTGCCCTTTTTTTTCTGCCTGATAAGGTGTCGGTAAATTAATTTCGCTTATTTCGAACATCGTTCTCCAATATCAATCAGAGCTATCAGCTCTCGCGCCCAACTAAAACCAACTGCCAACTACTCCCAACTTCCACTCACCTGTTTCGAGCGCTTTCACGTTATCGCCATCTGGCGTCGCAAATGCAAAGTTTTAGTCGTATTTTGACGCTATGATAGCGCAATCGTTCCAAGCAACTACACTGAAAAAAAATAGTTGAAAATTAATAAATTAAAAATAATTTTAAAAAAACTAAAATTGATATCAATAAAATGTAATGAAATATATATTTTATATTTTTTCTATCAGTTTAATTAGTTCAATTGATAAAGTAAAATTGGTTGCAAAAATATTAAGATTATTTGTTTATGAATTAAATATTCTAAATATATATTATGTTTAAATATTATTTCAAATAGTACGAGTGAAATTTATGTGTTTTTATATTCACATAATATATTAGTAATCGGTCAACTGAAGCTAATTTCTTTATATTTTCACAAGTCTTAAAGCTCTGAGGAGCTCTTGTACCAAATTTTATTTTTTGCATTTCGTAGGCCTTATATGATCTATGTTTATACCTCATATGGCAGATGTTGCACACAGTTTACACTCGATTCTTTTATTTTAGCTCAATGCCAGCTGTGTCTACTACGCTGTACTAACAATTCTAAGCAAACACACACACACAGATACACACACACATGCTGGGCATTTAAGCGTATATTTATTGTACAACGCGGCGTATTCGCAATAAATTTTCACAAAATTTCGACGCATTGTGGCAATAAAATGACATTTTTTCATATTTACACATAAAGTCAATGCCAAAAACCTTGCCGTGAAGTACCAGCCAGGGAGGCTGGTGGCGGCAGATGAGGAGTTACATTTTTTATGGCCTTTGCTTTCATATGATGTGAAATATTTTCAACGCAGACATTTTTATTTGTACACGAAGATATATTTAGATGTGTGTATGCATATGTGCCAAACGGTGTGTGTCTATATTCTTTATATGAAAGCTGAATCATGATAACAGAGCAACAACAATACAGCAAAAAGCTCTGCTAACCCTGGGTTGCCGACTGTCCAATACCCTAACTAGTCATAAAAGTTTGGGTTTATACATATTGCAGATATAAAAGTGCTTAATAGCTAAGTGCTAAGCATTATTGTGTAAAGTATTAAAACCTAAAAGTTAATCGGAGTATATATCTTTGGAATTAAGAATAATGAAAAATAACCATATACATATATTTGCTAATTATAACTTTGTCAAGCTTGACTCTTGAGATATTGGCGGAGACCTAATCTTTGTCTATTTACTTAATAAGCATGGCCTTATAATGTGCTACACATTGTATTGTAAAACACAAATACTCTATACAAGGGTATAGAATACAACAACAATAACTGTGTCAGCTTGCCGCATTTGACAGCTGTGGTTGCTTGTTGTTGGGTTTCAGTTGAGCTTCTGCTTTTGGCTGGTTCAACTGCCAAAATGTTGTCGCGGCTAAAAGCGCAGCAAGCAATAAAAACCAAATATTGAAAATTTTATAAACATTTTGTCTGAAAATAGCAAATGTGCAGTTTATATATACTATGTATACGATAGACAGAATTTGTACACAGAGCTTTACATAGACATATAACAGTTTTTACTAACCATATTTAAAGATAGATAGCGAAGGAAAATAAATTGTATAGAAAGCATTGTGTCAACATAAAATACTTTAAATAAAATTTGGTTTCTACTCTTAATAAATATGAATTAACCAGCAGGAAAATATGGAAAATAAATACAAGCAGAAATCACCTCCAAAGCTGTGAGTGTGACCGGATGTTATTTGTTGTACAGTGGTCACTCAGGCAGTTAAAAGTTGTGTATGCAAAAAAATATTTTAAATTATACCTAATTCTTAAAAATGTTAGAAGAGAGAGAGTTAAGAGTTCGTTTTTGCAATAAAAATGATCACTGCTTGTACTTTAGAGAAATATGATGTATTTAGTTGATCTATTTTGAGTCTATGCATTTTATCTACACTGTCAGTTCTTATCAAGTACACCCATTACCCTTGTTTTTTTAACCGTTCAGCTGCTATCTTTTGTTATCTCTACTTTTATTGCTGTCGATTTGGGCAATGTGTACTGAAGTATCTAAAAATACTGAATAGATACGTAACTACGGGAAGTTCTTTTATTATTATCAATTTTCTCAATTTTATACTTATTGATTTTATGTTTATATATATACATATATTTAAAAATACACAAATATCAAATTAGGGAAAGATACTTAGGTACTTACAAATGTGAATAACGGATACTTCAAATATTCATTATATCAAAGAACTTACATAAACGTTACAAAAAACATTCCTAAAATAATTTCCTATGTATAATATTTAATTTGTTTAAAAATAATTATGTTTTTGCTCAAAGTTAAATAAATGTCGAGCTTAGTTAATTATTTGGCCTAACGCACATTTTGATAATGCTTAACTTTTTGGCTTGTGAGAAAACCGATTTTGTGCAAAGAGTAAAAAAAAAAAGGGTTAGAGGGATTGGGTGGGTGTGGCTTTACAAGTATTTCATAGGCATTTTTGCACATGCATAATAAATAAATAAAGCGGGTTCTAAGCGGGGGCTGCATAAAAATTTACGCGTTTGTAATTACGTAGAAATTAAGCCGGCATCAACATTTAATTGCTAAAAGCCCCAGATACACATAGCTAGCCGTGTCCTGGCTGCACAATGCTCTGCTCCCAAATATATATATATATATATATGCATATATATGTGCATAAGTGTGTGTGCCAGAGCAGCCACGCATGCTGAAAGAGAAACGAACATTTAATTAACAAATTTTACGCATTTATTTTCTATTTTCATGTGGCTCGACGATGCTGACCAACAAAAAAATAAAACCGTGACAACATAATTTGCCTGACCCCCAAAAATAAAATGGCGGCGACTTTGTGCCACCAACATGAACAACAACAACAACTGATGCCAACCACATCCGCAAACCACAATCGGCACACAGTGAAAACGAAGGACATTGACGCCGTCGAGGGTAAATCAGTGTCGCTGCCCTGCCCCATTGCCGAGCCCCTGCATGATGTTTATATGGTCTTATGGTTTCGTGATAACGCGGGCATACCTCTATACAGGTGAGTACTATCGCCGTCTCTCGCTCACCCTCTCTCTCTCTCTCTCCCTCTCTCTCTCTCTCTCTCTCTATCTTTCTCTCTGTGTGTGTGCGTGCGTGGTGACTGCCTCATTTGGCCCATTGTCTGTCTGTCTGCCTGAGTGTGTGTGTCTTTATAAGCATTTAATTAAATGCAAACGAGCCTCGAGAGCAGCTGCCTTTTAAATCGTGCGGCCCAGCTTTGCACTTAAGTATGCTACAATATTTTTTTTGACATACCATTTCAAGGCTTGCAGTAATAGGCATATTAGCTATTTATTTACACACAATTCAAGAAAAAAACCCAAAAAAATACACAGTATAGCTGCCTATGTGTTTAGCTGATAAAACTTGACCTCTTCATATGTGCACATTTTCTAGGGTATTGCCAAGTCGAATACCAGCTTTGCTATAATTAAACTTGAGCTGTTTATTTTTTGCACCTGCCTGGCAGCTGATAAGTGGCCTTTGGTCTGAATATGTGATTTAACTTTTGTCTGTGTGTGTGTTTTTGTTGTCGCAGGCGCACAGTAAATTAACTTAATTATATTTACCTAATTTCGTAATTAACCTCAGACATAAAGCCACAAGAATTATGTGGATAAATGATGTTGAATTTCTTTTATATGGATTTCGGCATTAAGCTGCTGCTAAGCTTACGACCAGGCCAAATAGTTGCTTTTGCTGTAGTTCTTCTTGTTGTTGTTCTTGTTTTTGTTTCCTGGCAAATGGCAATCGGGCAGGTCATAAACAACTCTTTGGAAAGTGCCTGTAAAGTGCTCCCTGCTGGCCCCAGGCTACATTTCAAGGGGTGACTAGGCAGCAGCTCATACTAATTGCATTCACGACATTTAAACGCCACGTTGCGCCTTTTGGCTGTCGAATGCAATATTCAAATGCAATATCTGGCACCCGAAAGACTGTGTGACACTTTTACTGGGCGACACACAGTGGCGCAAATAAGTAAAGTATTAGTGAGTTTTTTCAGGTCAGGTAAACATAGTAGGTGAAAGCATCGTATAAAAATGTCCCAAAGTATATATTTTAAAAGACATTGTAAAACTTTGATATTTATTTTTATTAGATAGATAGCCGTGTGTTAAATCAGAACAATGTAAAAGTGGGGAGTAAAAATCTTACAGTTAATAGCTAATGGGTATACGGCTCATGGCTGCGTGGAAAAGAAAGATTAGTTGTATACATATCTTAACTATCACAAAAAAGTTAAATGACACACATTTAAAGGCAAACTTTAAAGAGCAGAGACACAGTCGCACAACTGACCCAAATAAAGTGATTGTGAATTCTATATCGAAGTTATGTTAACATGAAGTCTAAAGAAATTTATGAAATGAATTGGTCTCCGAGTCATGCATTGTAAATGAAGTCGCACTAATATGACAACGGATGCTATACAATTTAATTTTCTTAAAAGCAAGTCTGGTTCAGTTGTTAACAGACTGTGTTAACAGTATAGATAAATATGCGCTAATATTTGTGGAACATAACTGGCCATAACATACTTAGTTAGCCAGACAGTTTTATATATCTTAATTTTAGCCAACATTTCACTGTATCCGCCCATAGTCCCACTCTTTTTTTATTCGGCGTTTGGCCATTTTCATAACACTCAATTTGCCTGGGTCTACGTAGCATATTATTTGGTCATAAACATTTGCTGCATAGGCCCCGAAGAGCAGTTATTAAGCGCAGGCGTACGCCTTTGCACCCCCCTGAACTCCCTTAAAGCATTTCACTTTCTCTAGCCGCAGGCTCTGCAGCCAACTGCAATAGTTTTTCTTTTTCCCTTTTCCCTTTTTTTTTTATTATTTAACTTTTTTAGTTTTTAATTAAAATGGCAGCACTATGAGCAAAAAAAAAAAAAAAAAGAACGCAAGAAAACGCAACAAAATTGGGTTAACGTTGCTCTCGCTTTCACACTAAATCGTTCTCTTTCCTTCACTCGCTTCCGCTCTCTGTCGCTCTTTTGCTTGAGTTGCCGCCCGCTTGGCACGCAGCAATTAAGTTGTTGCATTTTGCGATGTCGCGGTCGACGTCGACGTCGGCAGCGTTCGTCGTTGGTTACCCGCATAAATTATTGCGTGTTGCATACAAAAGGGCGCTTAACGCCCCACTTGCCGCAGTGGCTCTCGAAAAGTGGCTGCTACAATAACAACAACAACAACAATCGAAATAACCCCTCAACCCTTGATTCCCCCTCTCCATTGAGTACACATTGTTAAAGCTGGCTTTGCCCTAGAAGTCTGCTAACAACTGTTGTCATAAATTTAGAAACAATCAAAGAGCTCTAATAGGATTAAAATACAATAAAAGTTATTGTATATTCGCAGAAAGAGAACATTATAATGGGGTATTTGTTTAGATAGTTACAATACCTCTATTGAAATACCTGAAGAAATTAAGGACAAACAGCGAGAAGAATGAATAAGAGAGGTGCCCGACCAGGAGTTTCCCTTAATTAAGCGCTTAGCTGTTGTCACTTACACATAAATACGTGGATACATTTTTGTAAGGGAACTGGGGAAAGTACCCAGAAATGGATATATATTAGATAACTGGGGAAAGTACCCACAAATGGATATATATTAGATATGCCTATTCTATAGAGGAGTCTACATTCCGAATTGGGATCTTGTTCCCTTAACAGCTCTGAAACATGCTCAGTAAAATGTATTGCAATATCGATTCTTATCGATTTTATGGAAATGGTCAAAACTATCGATTATTTGAAAAAAGCTCGTACTGAGCGGACGTACTGGCTCTATAGGTTCTGATAGACGGACACACAGACAGACGGACATGGCTAGATCGACTAAGTTATTGACGCTGATCACCGCTGATATATTTGCTTATATAAGCTTCTGCCTATTAAATACATTTACCCAGAATCAATATACCCTTCTTAGTCACTTTCAATGGGTTCAGTGTATAAAAGCAAATAATTAAGCGCTATACTCGTTTAAACTTATAATGCTGATAGAAAGAGTAGTTAAGGTTATATTAGATGTTTTTATAGAATTACTCAAAGAATATCTAGCTATAAGAAAAATAAAATGAAAGAGTGTTCAAGTAATTGGATAACCAAATAGTCACACAGCTAAAACACAAGTGGTCTAATATTCATTTAAATAATTTAAATGGGAGCGAAATATAGTAAAGAGCTTATCATTTGACCACATAAGAGCCGGAGGAACGGGCAGTCAAGTGCTTGGAATAAAAAATTGAATTGCATTCGAATGCAAACAGGGCTCTCGACATTTCTATAGATTTTAATCAGGATTATGCTGTTGAGCTATCTGTTTGTGTTCTCCCTAATAATTTTACCTTTATACCTTTGCTAATTATGCGTACTAGCAAAGTTAAGTATTTAAATAACTAGTCAAAAAATCATACCAGTTAAATTTCACAAAAGCAAACAGAATTTAAAGTTGTAATCGCTTGCGGGAAACGCGTTTATCACTTGCAAATTATAGTTGCATAATATTTATTGCTTAATAAAGTTCACTAGTTCAATTAAAAAACAAAGATTTCGAGCCAGCTCAATGCAAGCCATGTTTATGGCCATTTTAATGATGACTCCGCACCGCAGCAGCAGTCAGCATTTAGCCAGGTCTTAAGTGTTATGGCCTGCTGTGTGTGTTGCCAGGTAAAACTTGGCGCATTAAATGCAACGCCGGCGAGAACTGCACAAGCAGAAGAAGCAGAAAATTGAAAAAATGTTTATCTATGGGCCCATAAATTCAATTTTGGCAGCCAGCCCGACGCCCCTCCTAATGAGCAGGCCAAAATGAATGAGGTTAAGTTTGGCGCGCGCAATTTTCAAACAAGACAAAAAAAAAAAGAAGGAAAATATAAAAGGCCAGCTGAAGTCCGAGCTGAATTATATAGCCTATGGGGTTTCATAAGGTTTCCCGGTTTTCGCATGTGAATATTTTGCCGGGAACTTAAGAATTTAACACAACTTGATTTAATTTCGCCCCACTGAAATATTTACGTTCCAGCACAATAATAATAATTCTCTTTCGCTCTTTGCAGCTTCGATGTGCGCGATAATATGGCCGTTGAGCAGCCCCGACATTGGTCAGCTCCGGAGGTTTTTGGCTCACGTGCCAAATTCCATTTTGACTCGCAGCCAGCAACCTTGGAAATTAAGGTAAGATCCCAAATGATTGCCCAACAGCTCACAGCAGCCCATTTGTTTTGCTGTGTGTGCAAATACGGGCTCGACTTTAATCAATTCTTTAAATATTCCATTTAATTTGTGTGTACTTGAATGAATGTGAATCACACGATCTATCGCATTGCATTTATTGTAGCCGACTTTTAGGGATGCCTTTAGCCATTTGAAGGGCTTTCCACTTTCTGGGGCCAGACATCAAATGGATAAAAGCTAACAGCGCGCATTTGAAAAAGATTAATTCAAAATGTTAAAATAAGTTTTAAAAAATTGAGCACACAATTGAATTTTGTGAGTTCAGCAAAAATATCTATAAAATAATGCTAAATAACAGTTTGTAGAATGATTGATTAGAGTAACAATTAAAGCGTGTTAAATAATATGCTATTCCCCATATCGTCTACTCAAGAACTGAGCTTATTCTAAGCAACATTTATCTACGTGTGATTCAGACACTAAGCGCAGATGGAGCTATAATTGACATATTCCTGCGTATAAATATTCGAATTAGTTTTCGAACATATAATATGTTTGCAATGAATGCTTAATTTATTATATACTTTTCTTATGGGATCTTAAATGTCTAGTTCTCTGCTTCGTTATATGTTTAATTTTATACTTTATTAACCAATGCCAATAACTCTTAGGTTCATTTTAATATGAAAAATTAATTCTGCTTCGTTATATATATATATATATATATATATATGTTTATTATTCACCAATACCTTTTAGGTTAATTTAAATAGAATTAATAATGAATTAATTATAAACAAAATGCGTAAATTGGTACATAATAAATTTAAATTATATGAAATTTTCTTTTATAAATTCACTCACAATTTCCTTAAATTTTGCATATTATTTAAAAGTGCTTTCAATTTGATAACCGAAAAATTGCAATTGGAATTGCGAATGCGTGTTAAAAATTAAGGCAGCGCGAATAACTGTAAACGGATGTACCGAACATATTGCAAAAAAAAAAAGAAACAAGAAGAGAAAAGGCCATGAAAAGGGAGTAGAAACGGAATGCTAAATAACAGTAGAAAGCTGCGACTGCGATGGCGACTGCGACTCCGACTGCAGCTGAGGCAATGCGAAAACAAATTTAGATATCAAAAGTTGTTAAATTGCCTCGCGCACGCGAAATGTTTATTAATGTCTTGCATGTTTACAGATAACTTGATTTACCGTTATTGTCATGCAATGCACACTCTCACATATAGACACTCACACACACGCACACCCGCACACAATATGGCAGCTACTTGAGCCAACGCCTCGGCATGTCTTTGCGCCACAAGCGGTTGACTTTTAAAGGCCAACTTGAGTTGGCTTCGGGTTCCAGAGTGTAGGAATCCTTGGACAATTCCTAGTCTCAGGCAGCCTGTTTGGGCCGGGGGGTCCTGTCTGCACGTTAACGAGCTGCATGTGCACACAAACACGCTCACACACACACATTCGGAAATGAATGTGAAATGCACACGAAGAGGCAGCCTGATCCCGCCCATAAATTTGCCACTCGCGGTTGCATCAACTTCATTTTGCAAGCGAGGCACATAACACGATGTTACAAAAACATTTATATATATAACTCGAATATGAATAATGTGCGACAAATGGTTGGGATCTGGGCGAGGAGTTGACTTTATAAATTAATTTTAATTGCGTTTCAATTGCCTGACAATTAGCCTGACGCCAGACCGACTACAAATTGCATACAAGTAGTTAGAGAAAATAGGTATGGATGCTTAAGGGGTGGATGGGTTATTATAAGTGTAAGAATTTAATTATGGATTTATGAAAAATGTAAATGGGATAAAGTTTTATTTTTAATTTTCATTTTGTTATTCTTTAGTTTTCGATTAGGATTTTTAAATATTATGTGCATATGTTAATTTTTCTGATATATTTAGTTCTAAGATGTTCAGGTATTTTGTTTAGATGTTAGGATATAAAGGTGCTCAAAATCTCTTTAAGCCTAATTGAAAAAGTCGAAATCGGCTTCAATATGTTCATTATTCGGTAATATAAAAACTTGTTAGTTTCCTAACAGGTTCAAAATAGTGAACTAATAAGCTAGCTAGTTCAAGGAACTAGTTCATTGAAGCATTTAAGACTGACAGTTGACAATGTGAAATATGTGACAATGTTTCCAAAAGGCTTAACCTATTGTCGGAACTAGTTCATTGTTGCAAAATTTACCTTAAATATTGCTATAAACGGACTACCCATACTGAAATGTGGAAAGAGCGTGTCTCAGCTAGCCACTAAAGCTTAATTGATTATTGTTAAATATGTATATGGCTAAGAAATCTAACTGGATCAGGCTTTGAACCGCTTTGAACCGAACAGAACTTGTTCATTTATTACAACACACATTAAAATTGCTGCCGGAAAGCCCAGAGCAAGATAATGATAAATTAACATCTTAATGAAAGAACCAATCAGAGTAATTTATATATCCACTCATTGACGAACTCTATAGCCACAATTAACTGAACCGAATGTGAACTAGCTAAAATACCTGGGAGTGCATAATTGCCTGGCCGGAGGCTCGATATATATCTTAAGTCCTGCACGACTTGGCCACAGAACAGACCACAGAGTTGTAGGACTTAAGTGACATGCAATAATTGAAAATTACATGACCAGAAGCAGAACCAACTGTTTTGTGGGTGTGTGCAGTGTGTGTGTGTGTGTGTGTGTGTGTGTGTGTGTGTGTGTATGTGTATGTGAATACGTGTGTATGCTAATCATCTGTTTCCTTTCGCACACATATAATAATATAACGTATGGAATTTTGCAGGATATCAAACGGCATGATCAAGGCATTTACCGTTGTCGTGTCGATTTTCGCACAGCTCAAACGCAGAGCTTCCGTTTCAATTTGTCTGTAATAAGTGAGTATCTGAAATGCTGACAGGCATACAGGCACAGGCACCTACTCATACACTTAACTATCAAAATTGTTGTCGTTGTTGCTGTTGTTCTTTTTAGTACTTCCGGAGCAGCCCATCATACTGGACCGTTGGGGTCGTCAACTGAATGGCACAAAATTGGGTCCCAAGCAGGAGGGCGATGATATTGTTATCACTTGTCGTGTGGTGGGCGGTAAGTAAGCCCAACTATCTGGCTTAACCCCATTGCCATTGGCCACGCCCCCTTTTGCGTTTGCTATGCCGCACACACATGGCTATATCCGCTCGACCGGCTAGACAATTTCCTGTTAATTTCCTTAAAAGCTTTGGTCAGCAAAAAAAAAAAAAAAACAGAGAGCAAAAGAAAAACCTCAAGCCGCACTTTGACCGAAAATGAAAATATCACAAAGTTTGCTTTCGGTTTTCTTTGCGCTGTGTTTTTTTATACCCTGAACCCATTAAAAATGGGTAAAAGGGGTATTATGTTTTTGTGCAAAATCCAAATGTATGTAACAGGCAGAAGGAAGCATCTCCGACCCCATAAAGTATATATATTCTTGATCAGCATTAATAGCCGAGTCGATCTAGCCATGTCCGTCTGTCTGTCCGTCCGTCCGTCCGTCCGTCCGTCCGTCCGTCCGTCCGTCCGTCCGTCCGTCCGTCCGTCCGTATGTATGAACGCAAGGATCTCAGAACCTATAAGAGCTAGAGACTTGAAATTTTAGATGTAGATGCTTCTAGTTCCTACGCAGATCGAGTTTGTTTCCGATAATCGATAACTTGCCCCGTTTCCAAGTAATCGATAAAAATGTATATCGATATCCTGTTTTTTAAGCAATTTTGGTAAATAATAAGAGCTAGAGTTACCAAACTTGACATGTTGCTTTTAGAAAAGTATATATATATCGATTATCTTTCATTTTATACCTATCGCCAACTCCCCGCTACTCTATATCTATAAGCGCGCGCTGCATTTGGTGTTGGAGTATGAGGGTTCAGGGTATCCCCTAGTCGGGAGCTCCCGACTAGAACCTCTTACTTGTTTTTTCTTTTTTTAGTCCAAAACTTGACTTTTTAATTTGCGCCGTTTCTAGCTGCCGCTTCGCATAGTCCCCATATGTTGATGTGTATATAACTATTGTATTTTGTTTTCTTTGCTCTTTTTCGACTCTATTTCATAGGTCGACCACAACCACAGGTCCGCTGGCTTGTGAATGGACTACTTGTCGACAATCAAAACGAGCACAATTCCGGCGATGTTATCGAGAATCGACTGTTGTGGCCATCGGTGCAGCGCAACGATTTAAATTCCGTATTCACATGTCAGGCATTGAATACGCAATTAGATAAGCCCAAGGAGAAGAGCTTCATACTCGATATGCACCGTAAGTGCCCAACCCAAATCCAACTTGTCTGGCTAATAAATTTGTCTAAAACAACCACACATGACCTGAAAAAACACAGAAAAAAAACTCCAGCTCGCTTAGGTTTGATTCTAGACCAGTTTTGTGCTATCGTCAAGGTTAAGTTATTTGTTGTGGGACTTACTAGCCCTAGGCTTAGCAGGCGGGTTTATATAACCCATAGAGGGACCATTCCAAGATATTGAAATAAATTAATACATCAATTTTATAGTAAGGTTTCTCTCTAGGGGAACCAAAGCCTGAGTTAAGATCTACATTTTTTAGTTTTTAATAATAACTTATTAGTGCCAAACTCCACTCAAACAATTCCATAGTTTCCACGGACAGTTAGTAAGCCTTAATCATGTTCATTAAAAATCAATTATAGTCCGAAATCTCAATTAAGTAAATTAATATTTAATCAAAGAAAATATTATCTTTGAATATCGGAACTTCGTAGTTATTTTCAGCACGTTAACTAAACAACTCGCCTGTTGTGTAAATATAAACAAATCATATTCAATATTTTTCACGATTGTAACGCTACATAAATAAACCGACATTCTTGGGGTTAAATACCGCGCATATAGCTCGTCAAAGTGGCCGTTAAATAATTACATGTTTACAGAAATGAACGAATGACGGGGCGTTAAGCCTAACATTAACCTCGATCCATATCCCCAGCTCTTTACAGCAAACAGTAAAACAAATTGTTGCCTTAGCCATAGAGGGTCATTTATATATTGGGTCCTATGGGGGCCTATGGGGACCTATGGAGCCCGATGTAGGCAGCGCCGTTAGTTGTTAACGTTTGTTAGTTACAAATTGTTGAAAGTTCTACTTCATAATTATTTTTTAAAGTTAAAAAGCAAAAGTATGTGGGAATAAATAGAGCTGTAATAAATATATTTTTATTATCTGCTGTAAAAAACTAACAATACTTCTCTGTTAAGCAATCATTTTTGTTTATTCAATTTTCATTATTCATGTTGCGAATGTTATTTACCAATTCTTTCTCCTTCTTTTCGCAGTTAAACCATTAACTGTAAAAATTCTGGAACCACCCAGCTCAATGATTGCCGATCGCCGCTATGAAGTCACGTGTGAATCATCGGGTTCGCGTCCGAATGCCATCATCACTTGGTACAAGGGAAAACGTCAATTGCGACGCACAAAGGTGAGTTGAGCTTGCGAGGGGGTTAGGTGGCAGTATTTGGCAAAGAGTAGGTGGGTGATTCGCACATGACCGCAATTGACGTATCCTGCCCAACACTTGTGGTTTGCCTACCTACGGTTGGGTTTCTGGGGTGTTGACTGACTCACGTTCAGCTCGATAAGTTATTGTATTTGCACAGTCGAGCCACACACACAACCACTTACACACAGCCACTCGCACACACACACACACACACACACACACACCGCAGCTCGTAACTCTTCCACAACGAGTAGGAAAAGGCACTTGTGGGTGGGTAACACCCACTTGTTGTCGTTGGGCGTGGCTCACACTCGCCGCGCTCCGCACTCACCGTTTGAATAAACACAGATAATGTGATATAAACTCCACAATACACAATGTATTGCCCCGCCCCCAACCTGCGACCCCCGGCTGCGCAACCCTCTACATTTTCTACTATTTGCTACGCTTTTCCTTTACCATTTTCATTTGTTGTTGTTGTTGTGTTGCTTTTTTGTGCCTTTTTTGTTTTAACTTTGGACAAATTTATGGGAGTTTTAGCGCAATTTTGTTGCAATTCATTTTTGTGCCGCTCCGTAGTTGACTTGCCAAGCCCCCGCCCCCGCTAGCGCTGCCACTGCCCCGTTTACCCACTGTCCGGAACCCAAAACAGTTGTTGTTTATGTCCATGTCCGTCCGTCTTATATGCATACTCACTTATGCATACCGCCGCTGATTGCTTTGCCGTTTGCAGCTACACTCCTTTAAAGACCGGAAATGTTTTTCAGTAGTTTTTCACGTGGCATAAAGTTGCCGTAATGCGGCAAACGGCCGCCCTCAGTCTAGTTTAGCCAGACAGTCAGACAGTCGGACAGACGGTCGGACAGACGGTCGGAGAGACTGTCAGACAGACTGGCCTTTAGACATGTTATACATGCCTTTTGGTGCCTTAGTTTCCACTCTAATATGCGGACCTTGTGGGTGGGCTACATGTGTATGTGTGTGTGTGTGTGTGCTGCCAGACATGTGCATATTTCGGGTACAAACTAAAGTCTAGCAACTTTATATGGGGCACGACATTAATCAACGTTTGGGGCCAACGACTCGCCGACAATCGAGTTGCTCGTTACGAATTGCAGCTAATTAGGTAGTCATGGCCATTTGCAATGCTCGAAATTGTTGTTAGAATATTTTTGAGGACAGTCTAACAAATTAATTTCAAACTAGGTTAAACCATTTTTAATGGTCGAAAAAATAATATAAGAAAAGCAGTGCTTGGTTATAAAAGTCCTGGAGTTGAATACACAGCTTGTTCTTTTATAGATGCATTTTTTTAACAATTCAATGACATTTGAAGCATAGATTTTCTTTTAAATATTTATTCGCTTTATTATTTTTATTAAATAAAAGTAAAGAAATTTCGTGGTAAATTTCTCCTTTATTGACTATTAAGAAAAATAGGATTTTCTTAGAATTTCATTCCATTCGGAAAACTAGTTCTGGAACTCATAAAGAATATTTTGTAGTTTATTTTTTTTTCCAATTCCACTCCATTTACAACACCAGAGTTTTTTTCATTTTAAGGTTCTGTTTTTATATATTTTTTAATACTCAAATTCCTGGAAGAACCAAAGAAATTTCATGCTAAAGAACTTCTTTGCCAACTGTTACTGAAAACAGGGTTTCCTCACAATTCCATTCCATTCGGAAAGTCAAGTTTTTCTTTTAAATATTTATAGCTTGTTTTTTCACCTTTGCCTTGGACTCTGACAGTGAAAATAACGTTTTTACGATGTGAAAGCAGGTCGCTAACTGTCCGCCTTTTAGCACCTTCGATAGGGCTTAAACACTAACACCCACTTCCCGGAGCAGCTATATGTGAGGGCATATTTCACGCTTTTGCAGCCGTTTAGCAAGTTTTAGCGGCTGGTCACCCGGGGCCCAGGGGGCGACACACGTTTAAAAATGAACAATTTTATGACCCGTTCAGCTAACAGCAAGAATAACGACTACAACAGCGCAACTAATTATGTGCTGTAGTTGTTGTAGTTGTAGCTGTTGTGTTGTTGTTGTTGTTGCTGCTTGGCGCTATAAAATTTACCCACACAAGTCACATAAAACCCAAAGTATGCAGCAATAAATTTTAAATTGCAAACATAAAATATTTCGACAAATTTGCAAAAAACAAAAAAACATACACACACACAAAGAAAACAAAGAATAAAACGAAGAACTGCGCCTCAGGACATTTTCGTTGTAAAATGGTGGGCGGGGAGGAGTGGGTGGGGGTCGCCTACTCTCTGGTCTGAGGCCGAAACTTAATTAATGCAGCAACACATTTTCCAGGACGACATATCAAAGAACTCGACACGCTCGGAGCTGAGCTTTGTGCCCACCACAGACGACGATGGCAAATCGATAACATGCCGTGCGGAAAATCCAAATGTGAACGGCCTCTATTTGGAGACCATGTGGAAATTGAATGTCGTTTGTAAGTATTACAAATTGTGCTTAAGTCTAAAATATATATATGTATATATACTGTATACGCTGAAAATAACAAAAAATAAGCATTTGCCGACAGCTAGCAGAAAGGTAGACAGCCAGCTAAATTTATTACGTCGGCGCTGTCGACGTCGTCGCCGTTGAAAGCCTTTAAAATGCAAATAAATCAAAGACAAATGACAAATTGTGAATAATTTGCCATGGGCCAGAAGGCAGCTGCCGTGCTAACAGCCCACTCTCCCAGCCCATAACCCAATCCGACCGCGGGGAGCGCTTCAGCGGCTCCAGCGCCCAAATGAAATATGTGGGCTAACAAAATGTATGGCAGCCGCTTAAATTAAATGAAGGACTTTGCGTACCCATGCACCATCCCCCCTACCCAAAAATAAACAAAATTACAAAAAAAAAACTTATCAGAGAAATGCTTTCACTATAGATACAGCTGTTATCAGTTTCTAAACTAATTCGGTTAATTCCATAACTCTCGATATTGATAACAAAAAAGAAATGGATCTAAGCAGCAAACTATTTTAAAAATTGTTATTTTATGACCAATTTTATACGGTTCGCTTAGGTTTGGTCTGTTTAAGTTAGATTGTGGCCAGCTTTCTTGTGCTTTATTGAATATTTAGTTAATTTTTTAAGTCCGAGAGGGGGATTCTCCATCAGAGAGCATCATACTCGAGAGGTTCTTCCATGCGATGCAGAAGTTATCTGCAATTCATGTAGAATTAAATGCAAGTTATTTGGAATCGAATAAGTAAAACAATAATATGGCAAAGGTCATCATATGAAAGAAGGCAAAGAGAAGAAAGTGACTTTTATTACTTTATATTTATGTGCAATGATGCTGATAATTTTTAACTAACATGTTTGTTAGCATGATATTCCTTAATATGTTTTAATGATTTCTTGCTGTTACATCATATATATGCCAATGAATTTAGTTTGATCGTAAACCATGAATACTTAACAAAAATCATATATACATATTATTAGTATAAACATGTACTTCTTTTTTACACCTATCTGCAGATATTCAAATGATGCTATTTATTAAATATCCTCAGATGGACGAAGAAAAATAATTAAAAGATGTATATATATTTAATAAATAATACCTGACCTTCTGCCTTGCTTACGAACTACCTAAAAATATATAAACTAATACCAAAACAGATGTAAAAGGACTTAAATAAAGCATATAAAAGCAACAAACATGTTAGCCGAATTGTACAGCCAATGGGTCAATAGCCGCAAAGTAACTACTGCGGACATCGTAAAGTGGCAAAGTCACAGTTGAGTTTGCAGGCGAGCGGCGTTACGTATACGTCGTGTTTGCCGCTGTGAATGTATTTTATTATTTCGGCTGTGTGTACATTGTGCCAACACACACACACACATACTCATATGTGTGTGTGTTATATACGGCACATCACGTAATGTTGTTTCTTTGCTTTTCACATCCTCAAATATTAAATTTTTACTGCAATCTGCTGACGCAAAAAAAAAACAAAAGAAAATACATAGAAAGAAAATACTGTATATATTTAGGCTTGACGCTTAACAAAAATATATATATAAGGTGTTATGATTATATTTTTTATGCGCCACACATACTTGTTGCCTTCATATTTTATATTTTAGAATATTTTTTTTATTTGTTTGCTTTGTGCATTTTTTTCCCTTAACACCGTTCGCTACATTGACGCAAATAAACTTTATGATCGGCACGTACGGCAAAGTATTCATATAAATATACACACACGCACACACAAACGTCGAAAGGTTGTGAGCAGGAAAACACTTGACTTTAAAAAAAATATGAAAAAAATAAGTAAATATAAGTATAAATATAAATTATGCTTTTTAATTTAAGCATATTACCCTACAGTCGTTCGGGCCTTGCCTTGACTTCAAAACGCACCTGAAAAAAAAGAGCATATAAAATGAATATGCCTTTTTATAGTCTTACTAAAGTCTTAATTAAGAATGGCAGAGTTTACGCCTTTATTTTACAGGTGAACACTTAAATAAGCCCTTTTTTCATTTAAAACAAAATAACATATTCGTAATAATGGCTTAAAAACCATTAAAAGAACTATTGAACATCGATGTGTTTCTTTATTTCGATAGGTTTCCATATTTAACTGAAATTTTAAATGTAGAAAGAAGGGGCCTGTGCCAAGCCAGATAACAGTTTCTATTTCTAACAGAAAAAGCTAACCAAAATTTAAATTTAAAAGTTTGATTAACATTTAGCAAAGAATATTCGGCAATTTAACTCGCTTAAAAATATGAAATGTGAATTGGGGATTTTACTTTTTTTTTTTAATATACTAACTAGGAAATTCATATTTATAAAACACGCTGTCATCCGAAAATTACATTAGATATTGTCACTATACTCGTCTTCCATATTCTTGCGCTTGGTTGAGATCGGAAGATACTGCTCGATTCTAGCGCTCAATAAAGCAAAGTGAAGAAAAAAATACATTTTTTATAGGTCTGAATTAGGGTATCATCATTCATGTTTTCTTAATTAAAAAAATTGTTAATAGCACTAAGTCACAGTCTTTTAAAAGATTTGTTTAAAATTTAAATTCGGCTTAGAAATGATTTAAAATTGTTGTATATTTGTTAACATTATATTTTGCTTAATTTTTAGATAATGTATAATTGGGAGTGACCGGTTATTTTGATTCATTCATTTTTATCGAACTAGAAATTAGCTTTTGGCCTGAAACGTTTGTTTTTGGAACAGTATTCTCAAGGAACAGACACTGCTTTTCCCAAAATTTGACTCCTTAAAACTAGTTAAAGAAAACTTTGTCCGTAAAACTTTTCTTGAATATGCCCGAAATTCTGTAATATCCAAAAGACTTATTCATAGCGCACCTTAGAGTCGCCTTTGGCTATCTCAATTATATTTTCATATTTTTAATTTGTGCACACACTTGGCAAATATGTTCCGCATCGTTTCGCATTTGTTGATCCTGCTGCTGCTGCTTTTGTTGTTGTGTTGTGTGTCATGTCCTTGTTGCTGTTGTCCCCATACGATATCTCTATTCAGCATCAAGCCTGAGTTATTATGCCAACTTCGTTTTGGCTTCTTAGGCACGGCATTTGGCAAGGCCATTTGCCGTACTTTATGCCAGGGCCGAGCGGGAGGGGGGAGGGGGTGGTGTGGTAGCTGCTGCATTCCGTACATATAATTTTCTTTATGTGTGCGCGCAATGTGTGCGTATGTGACACGCTCGTTTTAAAATTTATAATGTGGCCCCGGCAAAACAAGGAAGCAGGACAACAAAGCATGCAATGCAATCACAGACATAGAGATTCCCATGAGCGCACTATAGAGACACACTGTGTGTGAGAGTGTGTATGTGTGCGCGAGTCTGTGTGCATGTCCCTTGCCCGTTGTTTATGGCTGGGCTACATTGGCGCTTGTGCTGTGTGCGTGCCTCGCATTTTGAAAAAGCGAAAGCATCGCGATATTTTTCTCAATGCCGCAATTTGAGTTGATATTTTTAAAGTGGACGCACGCTATAGCATAGCAATAGGGTTTATGCCCTCTAGATGATATATATGCACATCTATTTAAGATTACATAAATGTTGTTTAAGTTAAATCCATGTCATGTCTAGAAACTCAGAACCGTTATTATGAACAGTTGTATTTTGTAGTTGCATTCGAAACCAAAGCCATGGGGTAATCAGGAAAATATATTGATGGATTCTTTGGTATACCTAATTGAATCAATACCAACATTTTTATTAATTGAAATGAATAACAGCACGGTTTTTGGTTGCATAACTATTCAATAAATTAACTAACAATAAAAATAAATTGATTGATAAATATGTTTACAAAATTAAATTATATTAATTATCGTAAGGCTTTCTTTCATTTCCCAAATACGACACCCAACTTTGACACTTTCTCAGAAAAGCGAAAAGCTTTAGCTTTTAATAGGACCTCGGGGATATATCCAAAAAGTGAAATGTTCTCAATTAGCTTATATTATACGACCCCCTTAACCATGTTTCAAATTTGAAGTAGTTAGCTCTTACAGTTTCGGAATAATGCTTCCAAATTCTCCGTTTTAAATTCTATATTAACCGATATTATGGAAATGGGAGAGAAGTGGAGATATTGACAAAAAATCGGGTAGTTCTTCTTCGATTCCGCAGAACGAGTTTAACTTTTTTATATTTCAAAAACACTTTAAGTTACCGAGATCGACCAATCGGGCTAGCTCGCTTTCTGATCAAGAATATATTTACTTTATGTGGTCGGAGATGCTCGTTTCTACCTGTTTCCACTTATATAATATAATATTTAATACATTTAACTAAATAAATTTAGCAAGCAATATTTATAAATATAACTAATTAATGCTATAGTCAAATCCAAGCTTAATTCTATTCGCGGCTAGTTTAAGTGCTGAAATTCAGTGATAAAAACGCTGAAATCGTGGCGCAGCCGTCGCAAATATCAAATGATATAATAAGGCGACTTTCATTTGCACATAAATTACGGGGGAATCTGAAAGGCCCGAAACTCCGAAAGCCCTCGATCGATGGCCGCCCCCAGAAGCTTGGCGAGTAGTGCCACCCTTTTTTTTTTTTGTTTTGTGTTCGGCTGGTTTCAGCAGCTTTCAGTTTGGGCGGGGTGGCAGCTAACGGTAAATGATAATCACAAAAATGGCCTGCAACATGTGTGCGGAAATACGGCGGCGCGACTTTTGGCGAAAGAGTTTTTGCTGTGGGCCCTTTTCGAGCACTTTTGCTGATTGGCGGGGCGACTGCTGCCGGCTGCCAAGCCAGACCTTTGCATGTGGCGAAGAGGAGAGTCTGGGGGGACTGGGGTAAAGGAAAGTTTGCGAGGCCATTCTAAAGTGAGCAAACTTTTTGACTCGCTCGTCGTCGTGGTCGTCGGCGTCGTTGTTGTCGTTGCTGTCGTCTAACTCTTGACTGGCGCCGTTTGGCTTTGGCCGCCAATAACTCAACAATATTAAGGTTGGCACGTGCACGTCCTTCCTTCGAGGTCCTGTGCTGTGTTTGTCGCAAAGTTTGTGGCTCGTTAAGCAAATTCAAACGACTTAAGCGGCAACACATGTTCACAAGCAGCGCCAGGCACAGTCAAGCCCAGCCCCAGCCAGCCCAAGCCAGGCCAGGCCAGACCAATGTGTGCGATCCTTGGTCCTTGTGCAGAGTTACCATTAGATTGTTGTTCCCATAACTCTTTGTTGATGTTCCTGTCGTTGCAGCAAATCGCTCATATTTGCAGGCACTATTAAATCAAATAGATCACTCGACTTATTGCGTAGCTGATGACACGAAAGGGGCACTCAAAACATATCACTAGGTCCATATGCAACTCTATAAACTGTAATCTAGTCGAGTCTAGTTTGTATGATAACTGCTTTATAAAATTTCGTTATATTCGTTACAACAATAAAGTGTAGCTAATTAGCTTTAAGGTTTAGTTATCAAAACAGTAAGATTCATTTACAATATATTGGCTTTTAATCATCTTATATCCAATATACTCATATGCCATATTACAGAGTTTATGTATTTATTTTAGAATGCTTTGAATAGAATGTCAGATAGATATTGGCTTGTTATGAGTTCAATTATTTCGAATAAATATAAAACAAAGACATTTATTGGCAAAGGAGACACGAGTAGCTCTGTCTGTTTTTCTCGTAAATCGGAAAAATGTGCGCTAAAGCAAGCTTTTATTTATTTACACCGATTAAATTTAAGAACAAATATATTTTTTTAGATAGAAAAAGAAACTTGGTACTTAAGCCTATTGTTTTCAATGCAGCTTCATAGGTATAAAGTGTATTATTATAAAGACTTTCAACCCACTCTTCGAACAATTAAATATTATCATAATTAAACATCATCAGTACTGATGAGTATAGTTCCAAACAGTCCAATCAATCATCAGCTGATTATTAATGTTAGCAATGCATTGAATATCTTGAGAGGAGGAAAATAATAAATTACAAATATTAACACTTGCTTTGCTTGACTTCTTAAAGCAGTTATAAACAGCGATTGATTAATAATTAAAATTATTCACATACAATTTGTAGCTGCTTTTAATTACTCACAAATTTGTTTATTTGTAAAATCTTTGCAGATCCCCCACTGGTAACGCTGCGTTTGGGCTCCACACTGACACCGGATGATATCAAGGAAGGCGACGATGTTTACTTTGAGTGTCACGTACAATCGAATCCTCAATGGCGGAAACTGTTGTGGTTACATAATGTAGGTCGCGTCAAGTCAGCTGGAAGTGAGCGCTTGTCTGTCCGTATGCCCCGCCAAACACAAACTAAACCCCAAAACCCTATTGCCGAAACCCCAACAACAATGGCAGCAGGAACTGGGCTCCAGGTCGTCCGTCGAACCAAGTCCTGTGCCTGGCCCTGAGCCGGCTGTCTGCTTGGTTGGCTTCCATTCATTTCTGTTTAAGTGTCAATAACATTGGCAAGTTGCGTATGCTCCTGCGCCTGCTGCTGTTCCTGATGCTGCTGCTGCGGCTGCGGCTGCTGCTACCCCCAGGATGCATTGCGCTGCATTTGCTCATTTCAATTCATTTCACACCAATGGCGGTCACAAAGGTGCAAGGGGCAGGCAGCCAACTCCGCTATGTGCCGTTTCGGGCAAAATAGTTTTGGGATTTGCGGCATTGATTTTGAGCATCACTTTGGCTGTCGCTCACTCGCAGTCGCAGTCACAGTCGCAGTCGCAATCGCTGCCGCCGCCCGCAATCAATCAGCAAAGAGCACACGACTGACGTCAGCCAAGTCTGGGTGCTCAGCGGCAGTAGAATGCTATATCAGAAGCATTGCTTCTTGTTTGCGGATGGGCTTTGAGTGGTTTAACAGGCTCGCGATTGTTTCACACACATATTGGCAAATGGAAATTGCTTCCGTCTGATGCAGGCAAAATATGGCAAGCCGTTCTAGAAATGTCAGAGAAATAGAGATTTTGCATTTTAGTATTTATATATAATTTATTTGTTCAAAGTGGTATATTTTAGGTTGGGTGATTCTTTGATTTTTTTTTTGTTTAGTACATTTCGACCGCTAGCAAACAAAAATCAAGCGAACTCTGTGTGATGTAAACCAAAGAACCTTGAAAATATTGAAAATCTGCCTCAGTAGTCCTTATTTGAAGTAGAGGTTCTATGACATTTTTGGAAACAATAATTTCTATACTTTAATTAATTATTGATGTTTCTTACTTGGAGATACGAAAGGTCTTTAGAAATAATGCCTTAAAATATTTTAATTATTTATTTCTTAAGCTAATTTTGAGAGATAAAGACAGATTCCATAGAAATCATTTTTATGGACTAGGTGTTATAAAAACCGACCGTTCTGAGAGAACTAGTCCTCACAAAAAGAAATATAAATATAGAACTCTGAACAAACCAATTCTTCCAAAAGTAAAGGCAGAATTGCCGAGCATAGCTTGTTGTTGATCTGGCATGCAGACTGTTATCAGGTTTTAATCCAAGGAAGGTTGAAACAGAAAATCCGTTTATTTTCTCCATGTTGCGAAGCGTTCACCATGCCCAGCCGCCGGTTTTTCCGGCGCCACAATAATAACTTTGTTTTGTCGTCAACAATAAATATTTTTGCTCAATATATTTTCCATGGTTGCTTTCAGGGCATTCATTTGGAGCACAATACCTCGGCTCGTGTCATACGCTCCAATCAGAGCCTGGTGCTGCAGAAGATAACGAAGCACTACGCGGGAAATTACGCGTGCAGCGCCATCAATGATGAAGGCGAAACGGTCAGCAATCAGTTGCCGCTGCGTGTTAAATGTGAGTATACAAATATTCAGGGGAGCATTACGAGCGAGGTGTGGAAAGTGGGCTGGAGAGATGACGAGATGGCATAGATCAAGCGGCCTGTGCATCCCATAATCCTAGAAACTGTTGTTCTGCTGCCAGTTTATGTTTTGTCTGCATCAGTTGGCATTACGAGTAATATGGCTGGTAGTTTGTTTGAATGCGTCATCTATCTGGCTGTCTACCCCGCCCGCCACCCGCTCCCCTCTATCCATTCATGTTTTCTTATCATAAAGTCAGACAGCGACGTTGTCGTTGCCGTCGTTGTCAAGCTGCAGTTTCTACCCTGCCTCATGCCACGCCCTTGCCTCATTTGATGTATTGCATTTTTTTTTCCTTTTTTTTTTTATTGTTGCTCTTGGGCTCAACTCGAGTTGAGTCGTCTCGCTGCGGCGCAGTTGCAAGTCAAGCCTGCGAAAATATTTTTCATTCCGCTTTTTGCATAAATACAACATTTTGCCAGCGCGCCGACCCGCAGCCCCGCATCGGCCCTTTCGCCTTATCTGGAAAATCCAGTCGCTTTTCATATGCTTGCCACATGCGTTGCGTCATATTTCATTGCTGCCACTGCTGCTGCTGCTGCTGCTGCTGTTGCTGCTGTTGCAGCAGTTGCAGCTGCAGCTGCTGCGGAATTATGCTTCAATTTAACAGGCCGCGAAATGTTGCCGACTCCTTCTCTTTCTCTACTTTTTCTTATTCTTCATTGTCGGAAGAAGCTGCGCTTTAATTCAAGCAATTTGACAAGTGCCTTCGCTCGTCTCCTGATCGCGCTCATAATGAGCTTCGTAGCCGGGCTTAGCGGTTAGTCTGTCGCCTCTTGTTGCCTCTTGTTGCCTGTGAGCGTTACACATGTTGCAACAACAAGCTGCTCACCAGCTCAAGTGCCGCTGCTCCGCCCCCACATGCAGCTAGACAGACGCATTGCCTCGGGCCATAAATTAAATGGCTTGGCGACGGCGACGGCGACGTCGACGTTGCTGCCAACTTCGCTGCAGACAGCGGCCACTAACATTTTGGTTTTTGTTTAAGCCCTAAAGCATTTTCGGCTTTAACAGCTACTATGAGAACAAATGTTTTAGCTTAATTGATGGTAATCTAACTAAAATGTTAATTGTTGTTTGACAAAATATAATCAGTTGATATTCGAATTAGATCTTCGAATCATTTTCTCTTTAAAGACACTATAATATCTTAGCAACTAAGAGAGCTAGGCTTATTTGGCATGTTGTTTATAAGCGCTAAGCACTATTAAGTTTAGTTTAAAGGATTTAGTAAGTTTACATTTTACGCTTTGCAACATATCTAGTCTTTTATTTTTCAACAAATTGAAATGCAAAGCGACAATTTTTTTTTTATTTAATTGGAGCATTTACTTGATTTTATTAATCTGTGCACACTTTAAGTAAAAATTAAGCTCGCATTATTATCCCATAGACAATAATACAATTAGAAGCATTTAGTCAATTTAATTAATCTGTGCACACCTTAAGCACTTATCAAGTTCGAATTATAATCCCATAGACAAGGCCAATTGTCCTCTGAATCTCATCTAATGTAGAATGTGTAAAATTCCCCCTGCAGACAATTCGTTTGATGTCATTGAACTTTTCTGTTTGTACAACAAAGGGCAACAAGTGTTTTGCCAGTGCTGTCTCGAGTGCTGGCTAATTAGCTGACGACGACTGATCAAACAGCCCTCGTGAACTCGTAATTTAAATAAGCAACAGGAAAAGCACCAACAAAGGGGGTTGTTTTTGTTTTTGGCTAATTAATTACGCCCTTTTGTAAATTTTTAAGACAAACAATTCATCAAAAATTCAGCGTGCCTGACTGCTAATGCGTTTGGTTTGGTTTGGTTTTTGTGGGTAGGTGGGCGGCAGGTTGGCTGGTGGGCTGATGGGCTGGCAGGGGTAGGAGGGGCGTTGACGACAACGTAAAATTACGCATACGCCACGTGTGCTGTCAGCTAATAATCCTTTAACATTTATGAACGCCTTATTTACCTGCGAGTACTAAATCATGTTGCCACATCAATTAATTTCAAGTAAACAAGGACGTCGCGTTGCCACTCGACGGCTTTCCACGGCGTTGCCATTGCCTCTGACACTGACTGACTGCCATGGCCGCCCCCTCGACCCACCCATCGCAACTGCCGCTCCTTCTCTCCGTGTGCCGCGCCTACTCTAACAGATGAGTGGGCGGCCCTGCTGTCTAAATCACTTTTGTGCGTTTGCCTCAACGCCCCGGCAACTTACAACAGGCAAATGCGTTGCCTCATTTTTCAGCGTTTTCTTTTATTTTCTCTTTTTCACAACATTTCCCTTTATTTTTATGCCACCCATACGAAGATTGTCGTTATATTTGTACGGCCTGGCTGACTGTAATTTGCATTATCTTTAGCTAACTGATTTCAAAGGAATTCTAGGTAGCAGATTTTAGTAATGTTTAGAAAATCCATAGGGCGCGACTTGAACCGGTTTTCTTCAATTAACCGACTCACCTTAAGATACATTTTTTATTTATTTTGTAATATTAATTTCTAAACAATTTCATTTTTGTATCTGTATTTTCTTTAATTTGTTGACCTTATAGCTTTTTTAATAATTATATCAGTTAGTCGCTTTCATTGTATTGAAATTGCAGCTAGCAGCTTTTAGTCGAGTTCATAAAATCAGTAAGCCTGGTATTTGAACCGGTGTCCTTCTTTTGATTAATTTAAAGAACAAACATGCATTTATTTTGTAAAATGTATGCTCATACAATTTATTTTTATACCCTGAACCCATTAAAAATGGGTAAAAGGGGTATTATGTTTTTGTGCAAAATCCAAATGTATGTAACAGGCAGAAGGAAGCATCTCCGACCCCATAAAGTATATATATTCTTGATCAGCATTAATAGCCGAGTCGATCTAGCCATGTCCGTCTGTCTGTCCGTCCGTCCGTCCGTCCGTCCGTCCGTCCGTCCGTCCGTCCGTATGTATGAACGCAAGGATCTCAGAACCTATAAGAGCTAGAGACTTGAAATTTTAGATGTAGATGCTCCTAGCTCCTACGCAGATCGAGTTTGTTTCCGATAATCGATAACTTGCCCCGTTTCCAAGTAATCGATAAAAATGTATATCGATATCCTGTTTTTTAAGCAATTTTGGTAAATAATAAGAGCTAGAGTTACCAAACTTGACATGTAGCTTCTAGAAAAGTATATATATATCGATTATCTTTCCTTTTATACCTATCGCCACCTCCCCGCTATTCTCTATCTATAAGCGCGCGCTGCATTTGGTGTAGGAATATGAGGGTTCAGGGTATCCCCTAGTCGGGAGCTCCCGACTAGAACCTCTTACTTGTTTAACTTGCATTATCCTAAGTATATTTGCTACTGACGATTAGAACCAACCTCCTTTAATTGATCGACACACCTAACCAACAATAATTCATATGTTTTTTCAGTAATATTATAATAGAGTATTGAATTGAATTCCTGAATACAGTATCGAATATATTTCTTTGTAAGAACATACTCTTACTTAAGTTTGCTAAGCGAGGTGCTATTTCCTATTTCGTCTCGTTGTGGGGTATTTCTTCTCACTATATTCCTCATTAATTAATGATATTGTCTTTTCAACTCTCTTTTATCCTCTTCATATCAGACACGCCTGTTTGCAAGCACACGGATCGCGTTATACTAATTGGTGCCTCCAAGGATGAGACTGTTGAGGTTATATGCGAGATACAAGCGGATCCGCCGCCACGGTGAGTTCTAATAACAGTAAATAAAGGGGGACCTGCCTGCGAAGAACAGCTACTCATCCGCTTGCCTGTGGCAGAACTTCTTCTTCTTTGCGTGCTTTTCTTTTAGGCAATTGCTTCCGGTTTCCTGTTGAATGGATGTTTGCCAAATTGACAAATGACTGTAATTGTGTGCGTGTGTGTGTCTAACGGAAAATGCTGTTTATATGTTAGGAAATGTGTGAAATTCAACAATATTTTGATTTTGCCGGCACTTGAAAGCTTCGTGCTTGCCATGACTTAAATGTGGCCACTTTAATTTATTTTAAATTTGCAGCTGCTGCTCTTGAGAAGGAGGGTGTGTGTAGGGGGTGGCATTTCTGGACGCTGTTAATTCACATTGCCACATTTGCCCCACTTTAATGTTTTTTTAATGAGCCCGCCGCCGCCTTGGCACCACAGCGCACCGCTGTAGCCTGTCGAGCGTCTTTATGCCTGCCTCGCCCTCACACCCCGCCTGTTCGGCTTTCTCTGCGTCTGTCCGGCTGCCTTGTTTTGTATTTAATTTCAATTTTTCCTTCTGTCTCGCTTTTTCTGCGTTTTTCTTTTTCTGTTGTCTGTGGCTGCGTCTTGAGTTGACGCTTTATGCTAAAATAATTAATCATTAGCTGGCGCAAAATATGCGCGTTGTTGCCGCTGGCAGCGCAGCTGCCTCGTGTAATTGTTGTGGTAGAGCAGAACTGACGAGGGGTGTGCCAGGAGGCAATCCTGCCTTGACTGAGGGCGTTGCTCAGCGTGAACAATAAAAAAGATGCTGCATACTTTGAGGGGGGAACTACGCGCAGCCGACCAGCCGGAGGTGGGCGGCTACAAGTTAATTTATCAGCATTTAACTGCTTGACAGCGATGCGAGCTATTTTTTTCACCTTCTTGTTTTTTTTTTTTTAATTTTTAAATTAAAGTATCATGTTGCGAAAAATGCAAATCAGCGGCTAGAATGAAAATTAAAGTGAATAATATAAACAATTTAAATTTGATCAAAAAAAGTATAAGCAACTATAGCAAAAATTGAGGAAAAATGTAATCAACAAGCTATTTGCATGTAACAATGAAAATTTATTTAATCCAAGTAAATTTGCAATATAATATTGTGATATTCAAATATCTTTACACATATGTTTCGTGTTATGTATTGCGAATCTGCTTGACATCTGAAAACTTCTTTAACACCAAACAAACTGTTATATTCTAGCCATTATTTCTTTGCACAAATAAAAAAAAATTTTAAAAAAATAGTACTCTCGACTGCTTCTCTTTTCTCCATTAAAATACATTTACTTTGGACAAGGTCACGCATATTTATTAAGTTCTTGAATTTAATTTATATTTTCCTGTCACATATATTTTAAATTTTTCGCGCATATATAAATATTTGTATACAGCTATTATTAATTTATGAGCGCAGTGAGAAAAGCGAAAGCGTCCAACCGAATATGCCAGAGATAATTAACCTTTTAAAAGGCTTTTCATGTGCGAGGACTCAACTCTTTAGCCCGACAGACTGGCTGTGATATTGTATATGTGTGTGTTTGTGCTCGTGTGTTTGTTTGTGTGCCTGTGTTTAACCTTTAATATTTTAACGAGCTATTTTAAAAATGTAAAACTTTCCAAACATGTCTCACTTACCGGCTATCCCGCTGTCCCATCGGCCTGGCCTCTCTGTTCCGATACGGCTTTCGCCTGGACTGATGTTTCTGCCTTTTGCACGCGCTTCCTACTGACAACGCAACTGTCAAAATGTCAACGCAACACAAACAACTACAACAACGACCATAAAAATAAAACAACAAACATGTACAGCACATTTCGCTGGAAGTTTAACAACTCGGGCGAAACTTTGGACGTGGGCAGCGAACGATTCAGCGTGAATGGAAGCCGCAGCATTTTAAAGTATACGCCGGTCACAGATCAGGTAAATAACTACCTCGACCAATTAAGCGACTCACACAGCATATGCGTCGCCATACACGCAAACATACATATACACATATGCATACATACGTACATTCATACACACATAAAGATACTTATATTTACATATTTTTGACGTGCTTTGCAGGATTATGGAACGCTATCCTGCTGGGCGGCTAACGAGGTGGGCACACAGCAACAGCCCTGCCTCTTCCAAGTGGTTTTAGCTGGTAAGCGCGCAGTAGCTCAACCGTTTTAATGAGTGCTCACTGTAAATGTTGCTACGTTTATGCACACCAAAGCTTTAGTTCCTTTAATTTTGCAGCTGCAAATTGTTTATTTCATGTACAAAGATTCTGTTTGTGTATTTCATTTGTGAACTGATTAAAATAAGGAATTTAAGTTATTACTTTGTTAAGAATTTTTAATGAATTGTTATTTATATAAATTTTTGTTTTTCAACAATCAAATGCTTTCGTCATAAGTGAAATAATAATATAGTATAATAAAATTATATGATATTACATAAAAAAATTTAATATAATAGAATATAATATAGATTACTTTAATATAATAATGGCATGATAAATAGATAATATTTTCAGCTGCCCCTCCTGGTTCCTAGATGATCCCTCTCTCCTTGTGCGTTAGGCTCGTAAGGCCCAAGCGCATCGACCTGCATCAAAATATTAGGGGTCATCTAAGAATCCTGAACTTGGCCATTTTTTCAGTCCCGGATTGCAGGGAAATGGGCATTTGACACAAAAACCTTAATACCTCGGAAACTAAAAGGACGATTTGTATGTCCTTTGTCCAGCTTGTAGCCCTGGTCAATACAATTTTTTTAACACAGGACTCGTCAGGATATTTAAGGATATAGCCGAGTTATTGGCTATTTTTTGTTTACAAAAAAGTCATTTTTTCTCAGCTATTTAAAGAGCTATCGTCCTTCGGTTTGTATATTCTTCAATTGGAATATAGGGACTATCTACTGGCCAAAGGACATTCCGATAGGCGGCTTTTTTGCTTTGAGACCCCGTCTACAATCTCGCCCTTAAATTAAAAGAAACTTTCAAATGAAACCCATAGCAGCAAACTAAAAACGCAGTTTGTATTTTCTGTTTTGCATTTAAAATCGTTTTGTTTATTTAACGATAAATGCCATTTTCCATAGCATGTTGCTTAGCTTAGCGCCAACCTGGACACTTTAGTTTAGTTTTTCAGTAGTAATATGTTTAGGAGTACTTACCGGGTCACAGATTTATAAGCCGCAGGAATGATCCACCCAGAACAAAGCGGTAGTTCCAACGAAGCTTATTTAAATGGAAAGAGTGAAAGTGGGACCCATGAACGGCTTCAGAATGACTTTTAGCTGTGGAGTAAATAAATTCGCATAAGAGTTGTCTACGTAGTGCCGAAGATTTTAGATGCCCGTTTTATTTATATAAATATAAAAAGAGATTAAGCAAGAAATCTTACAAAATAAACAAGTAAGAGGTTCTAGTCGGGAGCTCCCGACTAGGGAATACCCTGAACCCTCTTCTTTCAACACCAAATATATATACTTTTCTAGAAGCTACATGTCAAGTTTGGTGACTGTACCTCGTATTACTTACCAACATTGCTTAAAAAACATGATTTCGATATACATTTTTATCGATTACTTGGAAACGGAGTAAGTTATCGATTATCGGAAACAAACTCGATCTGCGCAGGCACTAGGAGCACCTACATCTACAATATCAAGTATCTAGCTCTTATAGGTTCTGAGATCCTTGCGTTCATACATACGGACGGACGGACGGACGGACGGACAGACAGACGGACATGGCTAGATCGACTCGGCTATTGATGCTGATCAAGAATATATATACTTTATGGGGTCGGAGATGCTTCCTTCTGCCTGTTACATACATTTGCATTTTGCACAAAAACATAATACCCCTTTTACCCATTTTTAATGGGTTCAGGGTATAAAAAGTCATTCATAGACGAACATTGTTTTTAAGCTACGTATGGAAGTATGGGGTACAGTTATCACAATCGGCTGACTCCGACATTCTTACAGTCTGCAACTGACAGAATATAAAGGGTTATCTAGAAACTATCGAATTAGTGGGGCTGCGAAGGCAAAAGAAACAAAACCTCACATTTATTGAACATGAATGAATTTATACAATGCATATGTGACTCATTTAGGTATATTATTTACTATATAATTGGGAATTTGAACTTTCGAGCTAGGCGGTCTTATATTTCTTAGATACATTTGTATCTTTCAGCAAATGCTAGCTTCATTTGTAACATTGCGATATAAAGCAACTTTTCGGCACTCTTGTAAAATTTAAATACTGATTCACCTTCCGAATAAAATGAATACTTCGATAAATTTTAGATACATTTGAATTCTTGAAATACTTTTATTACTTTAAGATACTTTAAAAAATTACTTCACTTTACATATTTGGGATACTTTTTATCAAAGTATCTTTTAGATACGTATTATTCTGCTGAATTACTGACTCTTAGATAAATATGTAGCTTTTAGATTCATTTATCTAAGTTCTTTTAAATACTTGCGTATCTCTCAGATACTCTCAGATGTTATAACGTTCAGATGCAAAATGTGTATCTTCTAGAAAAATTTAAATCTTTCAGATATCTGAGCAACTTTTAGATACTTTTGTTTCGTTTAGAAACTCTGGACCCATTTAAATACTTTTGTATGTTTCTTATTACATTGAATTTATTATATTTTGCAGACACGTTTTGTTTAACTGCTTGCAATTGCATTTTATATATGTATATCTCACAAATGCTTTTTGTAAGAAAAACTCTTTCTACTGTGATATACTATTGTAAGCTATCTGAGTCTTAACTTATTGTATAAACATAGCAACTGTTTCCTGTGCGTCTGTCTGCTTCTCGAGTATTTGCTTTTTGATCCCAACAAGTTAAGGCCACAAGCAAACACTCACGTGGCCCTCAGTGACTCTCACATTTAACCCGAAACAAACAGACCAGAAAGTGATTGCAACAATCTGGCTTTGTCAGCATTACCAAACCAAAAAAAATAAAAGAAGCAAATCAAGAGAGCAACTGTTTATATATTTCTTTTTCTCTGTCTTTCTTGTCAATTTTCTGCACAACTTGCGCACGTTGGACAACATAAATCTGATTCCGACAACCCCGATGCCCAACTCGCAGCTCTGCCAAATGGCGTCAGCAATTGCAGCATCTTCAATCGCACAGAGCTCAGTGTTGACATACAATGCATACCCGGCTACGACGGCGGTCTGCCTCAAATATTTGTGCTCGAAATGTTTTCAACACGCACCGGCATTACCAGGTAAGCATATTAATCAGCTACTCGTACAGCCCGACAGCTACACAAACACACACACACACACACACACACGGACAACACGTTGCCTGTCGCCGACAACGGGTAGCCGCGCCCCTCTCTTCGCTGGCTCGCTTATAAGCGGATTACGTTTGGCAACTTAGCTTAGCCCCCCAGAGGCTCAGGTTTTCACCATATGTCAAATAACTGAGAATACACGATTTAATATTGCCTCAGGTGAATCAAAGTGGGTCGGGAGTGTATTATTATAAGTTGGCACTAATTTAAGATCTACTTGAAATAAGTATGGCAAAAACGAAAAGAATGTTGGAAGGACGATAGCAAAAAAACATGTTCAAGCTTTTAAAAGCTATTTGACGTTTCATGTTTGCTGCAAACGAGATTAAACTTTTCGTAAAATATTTTATGATGAAGCACATGGAATTCACTTTAACTGACTATTAGAAAGAATTTCTCATTACATTACATAAAAGTAAGTTAAAACAAAAAGGTTTGCTGCAGTTTAGAAAGTAAATTGTAAGTTTGTAACCCTTGAAGAGGTTATTCAATTTTATCATTAAATGTGCAACGACTAGCAGGAGACTTCTCTGCACTCATAAGGTAAATACACATATTCTTGATCAGTATTAACAGCCAAGGTTATATAGCTTATATTAATTAACTTTGCACAGATCCGTCAAAAAATCTTGACACAATCTAGTGTTTATTAGTTTCACAATGCTTCTACCTAACAAATTGGCTTGCATCTACAGATGCTTTTAAATATACTTTTGTCGTCAATAGCCTGCTTGATATGGTTCATTAATACTAAATATTAGTATATATGAATGGTCACACGCACACAAGCTCACACAGATACACACAATATATTGAGTCTATCTGCATTTGACAGCTACCTTAAAGCGATACCAGCAGAATATTATTCAATATCAGTTTCAGTTCGACAATTGTCTGAATGGAGGGAAATTAAGGGCGGGAGGGCGGATGAGCCGTGCTGTCCGGTGTGAGTATGTTTGTGTGTGAGGCAAGTGTTTGGCACAGCAGCATGTGTGTGTACGCTCCTTGGGGGGGGGCGTGTAATTAGGCGTAAGAGAGGACGCTTCAGGCCAAGTTCACCCTCCACACAATATTGTGTGAGCGGCAATCAACAATTTATATGCATGTCAAATGGGTATTTAAAAAAATGCGCATTTTTATTGCGGCCCAAGCCCAAAATCGTCGAATCGTATTCATATGCACACATAACATTATGCGGCAGCATTGTATAAATTTTCTCTCAGTTGCCCTCTCAACGAAGCAAAACCAGAAACATTTCATAAATATTGCTTATTAAAACAATAGCACTGGCCCGCGGGGGGAATGATGAAAGCAGGCCCAGAAATATCAAAGGACCCTCATTCAAAAAGATTGCGCCAAAACGCAACAAACGTCGTCATCAATGTAAAAATGTTTGTAAGAGCAAATGGCATATGGGGAATAAGGGAGAAGAGTTAGCACCAGAATGAAGAAGCTTAAATACACTGCAATATGCTTAACTAAATGCAATATAGTAAATTAAATAGTATATTATGACATAAAAGGTATGAGTAGAATTAAATTGAATTTAAAATATTAAACATAGAGTAGTATTAATGGCAGATTTCACGAAGTCGAGCAAATTCGAAGAAAAACTTTTCTGCACGTCGTATAATATTCAAAATATTCATTCGTCAACTTAAATAAAAAATATTTACAAAATACATTCTTCGATTTCGATTTATTTTAAGGTAATTTCTCTAAATTTAAAGTAAATATTTTTACTTGTATAAATAAATGTTGACTTCCAAAACTTTTGTCTCAGCGTGTTACATACTGCTGCAGAAATTGCTTATATCCTTGGCAAGAGCATTAGAAAGGATGAAAGAATGATGCAAAATTTATATAGACATTGAACCCTAATATTTCAGAGTTTGGCAAAAACAAAAGGGCGACCGAGAAAAGAGACAAGTGAAAGCCGCAACAAGGCAAAAGGCATCAAATTTAAATTGAGGTCATGATTGGAGCATTGCTTCTGTTGGGTGGGCTTGGTCTTCAGTTGTGGGATAGGCTTTGAGGTTGGTTGACATGGGCCATGGTCCAAGGCAGAAATGTAAAAGACTTAAACTGCCGAAAATATATAGATATATACATATATGTTTGTTGTTGACGGGGTTTTATGCCATCATGACATTTGATTGCACATGATTAAGGGCTTAGAGCTGTTGATTTGCCATGCTGATTTAATAATACATAATAATATCCTGGGGCGCCATCTCTTTTATTTTTTTCAGACTTAATCTAACCAATGCAGAGGAAGCGCTCTTCTCGCTGGAGAATCTAGATACACTCACATCGATGATGATGCAGGAGAATAACTCGCTGAGGTTGCGCATTTACTCTTACAATCAAAAGGGACGCAGTGCGGCATATCTGTTGCCCGATTTCATAATTGGCTCAACAGCTTACAAGACAGGTGAGTGGCACACACCAAAACACACACACACACACACACACACATGTGTGTGTGCTAGCTGGCTAGGCTTGATTGATGGATGGGAATTGTAGGGCTGCTGCTTGCATTTGACACATGAAGCTGTTGCCTTCTGGCTGACTCTGCCTCCAGACTGCTGCTTTTCAGTGATTTTATGTTTTAATCCCAAGCCAGGGTATCCTACTTGGCCTGACAGCCCCGACAAGGGGCGAGTGTGTGTCTTGCACATATGGTGGCTACACTTGACAGGTACCATTATCATCTGCAGTACTTACATAATCAACATGCCTGCCTCATGGGCCGCATTCTGATGGCTTAAAATATATGTAAAATTACTTTTCTGATGTGCCAAGCTGCACTTCAGTAGCCAATATGGTCGGGCACAGGGGTTGCATATAGCGAGAAAAATGTATAAAATTTATTTTAGATATAAATTAATGTATGGATTTTCATACTTACAGGGAAAACTAGCACCACCCACAATAATGAATTTATTTTTAGTTTATAGAAGTTTAAAAAAGCTAATTATTGAAAAAGGGCAGAATTCTTCACAAGATGCGGATTTTTAGCTATATCATCTCGCCCTGGACTCTTTTCCAAAATTAGCAATATTCTTATATTAAATGCCAATTTGTTTGAGGGTATAAGCTTGGTGTCTGAGTTTATTTATAATCGGAAAACGATTCCATTAACCAATCTATCTACAATTCCATTTCAAATAAAATAGATATGTAAATGCAGTGCATTAATTTTAATTATACGACCCACTGTACAGTTGCTAAGATAACTCATACCCACTTTTTTCCGACTCTTCTCATTTTCATAACGTTGACACAACTCGCCTAAAAATAAAACTGTCAAACGACAAACAAACTGAACGGAACGATACATATGTGAAATATTTGCGATGTGCGATGTGCGTGGTGCGATGACAATCTGTCTAAAACCGACGATGATTTATGACCGCCGATTGTCAACCTGTAATTACGACAATAACCGATGACAACAATAACAACGATAACAACAGACGACGATGTGACGCTAACATTGTCCCCGGTGATTGTTGGCAGCGTACTGACCATCATAATTATTGGGGTGGCCATCGCGATACGAATATTTCTGGTAACATTCGTGCACAATTTGCGACGCAATCGCCAGCATGGCAACAAGGCGACATCAGCGGGCGTTGTCGTCCAAGCGGCCGATGTCTTCAAGGTAAGCAAACACACTCCTCCTACCCTACCTGACATTCGAATGCAATTAATAATGTTTCGCGACATTTTGCAGAGCGGCAACCTGGAGAAACCGCGTTGGCAGCACACTGATATAAAAACGAAATCATCGGAGGATTTGGTCGAAGACGAACGTGATCCAGATGTAATACCCTCACAATACGGTAAGCTCATAAACAACAGCCTGACGGTGACTGCAATACATTTCGGTTACATAAGCTATTTCAGGCAGTTTGTTAAAGTTTTTGAAGTTGGTGTTAAAAGAATATATATCTAATGTAGAATACAAAAATATATTTACATTAATACTATTTCTACAGTAAAGGAAAAGCAAATATTTGAGAATATTTTTAAAAACTAGTCGCATTTTGGTCTAAAGATAGTTCAACTGTTTAGGGCTAAGAGTATTCAAGAATGTGACAAAAAAAGAGAAGAGATTCGAGTTGTTTGTCGTGTTTGTCAGGGTCACACGGGGCTTATAGTGCGACAACGTGCACTTTGATCATTAAACTTTAATCAAATTTTATGGTTACTTTTCTGACATTTACTTTCATGTGTCTCGCTATCGCTGATGCTTGCTCGGTGGCCAACATCGCGTAATCGTAATCAATCTCATCAACACACAACAATACCGACCGACAAACCAAACATGCTGCGACCCTCCGCCAAACCAATCCAAACCAAACCGAACCGAACGGAACCAAAACCAATCCAATCCAATCAACGGATGCAATTTTCTTTTAATCGTAAATATTTTTAACGATGGCATACGCCAATCTAAAACGCCACCGCATCCTCACATGACCACCGGACTCGGATCCGGACTCGGACTCGGATCTCGCACGCGAACGCGAACTCGGACCCCAAACGTGGCACCATCATCAATAAATTTCAATCGCACAGTGGGCGGCAGCAGCGCCGGCAGCAGCGGCAGCAATGCCTCCAATGTGGGCAGCACCACAGCCGGCACAGCCACCGGCAGCAGCACATCGACAGCGGTCGCCGCAGCTGTGTCCGCAATCGACCGCGATGCGCATCAGTTTGCTGCGGCAGCAGCTCCAGCAGCGACGTCGTCTGCCGTGGGACTCGTTGGCAGCATTTCCAAATGGTCACCCAATGGCAATGTAAGTAACCCAGCCCTGTATTACGAATGAGCAATATTTATATCTACAACAATTTTTTATTGGCTTTGTGGAGTTTCAAGTATCAATAGCTTAATTAGTCTTTTAAGGTGCAAATTCCGTAAGTGTTTGCTATGTAAGGGTATCAATCTATAGATTTAGGCATTTAACGACGTTATACTTTTTTTATAATTATCCTAGATTTCAGAAACAGAAATCAGGCTGATTTTGTACATTTAAGAAAATCAAAATTAATCTTAAATTAAGGGTAACCACTTTAGAATTTCAATGGAAATTTGTGGAAATCTCTCTTTAAATTGGAATAAAAAATAAATACAAAAAAGAAAACCAAATAAGAAACTCTTCTGAAATTCTCAAAAGTATTTTGGTGATTTTCTACATTCTAGGAAAATTGTTGCCCGAGTATGAATATTTTATGAACATATCCAAGCATTTACTTAACCTACATTTAACAAGTTTTTAAATATTAATTATATATTAATTTTAATTAATACTTAAAAATTTTCTTTTAACGTTTTGTTAACTGTAGGATTTGAATCTAGTTGGAGCAATTATCCAGCTTGTTTTTTAGTTAATTTATTAAAATATGCAAATGATCTCATTTAACCAGTTATTATTATTATTAGCGTGTGGTTTAAGAGTAACATGCAAATGACATCTTGGCATCATTCCCTTTTTAAAATATTTTTTTAAATAGTCTTAAATTTTTTCGTCTAATCAATTTTTTTCTTTGCAATTCGCATATAAAGATCAAATACCGAAATTTGAGCTTATCATATTTATTCAAAAGTCAAATCAAGTTTGGAAAGTAAGCAAAAGAAAAATATAAGAAACTAATCAAAACTCAAAAAAGTTACAGTCACAAATTGAGGGATATAATTAAAAAGGTCTATTCGAGCAGAACAGGAAACAGATTTGGGGAGAGTGATTGCCTTTCGATTTGCATTGCCATTTGATTGAGTCGTCGATTTTTTTCGGCTTTTACTTTCCTTTTTAAAGTGTTGATATGAGTCTCGTATCAATTTTGGCTATTATTTTATCGGTCTTTCGGGGTGTTTTTTTTTCACACCAAAACCAATCAAATACTCAAATTGCCAAATTGCTAAGCAAAAGTGTGGACAACCACAGCACGGGCATCAAATTCGAATTCCAATCGCAAGCCCCAATAACCCTAAACCTCAAACTCAAGCCCCAAAGCATGCCAAAGGGTGTTTATTAAAAAAAGCTTTTAAACTGTCAGAGCGCACGTCTTGTTGCTCGCTCCTGAATGGGGGAGTTATAAATAAAAGCCATTGGCTAAGACTGAGTATAATGCGGCAAGCATTTTTGTATTGCAACCAGCAACCAGCCAACAGGCAACAGCCAACAGACAGCGACAAGGTAATTGCGAGCTCCTTTCTTTATTTCGTCCATTTACAAACACAATACATCATGTCGAGCTACCCATAATCAATCAATATTTTCAGTATTTATATTGCTCAACATTCTTTGGCTGCCTTTCTTAACTAGCTGAATGAGGTGGGAGGGCTGTGGGGGGGAGAGGTACGGATTTTATGGCCGTAAATCAGTTCAATGTGATTGAATGTGCAACATGTGTGCGTTGTAAGTTTCATGGAGAAAAGAAAAAAGAATCGAGTTGCCTAACAAATTTGGAATATGCTAAAGTTAGCTTGGCTTAGTGAGATTTTAATTTTATGATTAAAATTTAAATGAAGATAAAAAAGGGATAAATGAAAACTGAAGAAAATATTTGAGAAAATTGAGAGCTTGAAAATTATATATCTTTTAAGTCCAATTGTATTTATAATGTGAATATTTCCAGTTAACATTTTGTTTTGTGATTGAAATCGAACTTGAATTGTTAAAGACATAATTGTGCATACAAATTGCGGCTCTTAAACGGGCACTAATAAAATTTGGCATTTTGACTAGAGCTCCAAACAAGCAATACTTGATACCTAATAGGTAGACAGGCAGACAGCTGTTCATGTTTTCCTCTCCTGCCTTGAAGTAAGCTGTTCATTGTTTTTAATTCATAGAAATAATTTTAACATGCATTTGAAAAATATCGAAATAAAATATAATCCTCCAGCTAATGCCTTCATGGCGAATTGGCTTTTGCAGCTTGTTCTATATTTTCTATATTAAGCCCATTAAACAGAAACCGCAATTTAAAGCTTTTGAAAAGGAAAAACAATTAAAACATTTATGCACAATTATAATTTTAATAAATGAATACATTTTTGACCAATGTTTGCACTATTCATAATTTGTATGGAATTTTTGTTTTATTTGAGCTTAAATTATAAATTCGAGATAGGCGCAACTGTGCGACCATTTCGCTTAGCCATTTGTTTTCATTTCATTAAATTTGCAATTAGAGTTCATTTATGGATTTTGTGACTAGTCTAAATGCCTCTGGCATTATCATAAGCTGTTCCGAGTGCGATTAGAACGCTGCTCGTAACCATATGCCGCTGACAGACCAACTGCCCCAATAAATATATACTACAATATATCTGTATATATTTATGCATGTATATAGAAAATTTCACTAATCTGCCAAAAAACTGACTGTTACCACGCCCAGCAAGCGAATCCCGTTCGAAATGCCAAGCAAAATGCATGTTCGGCTAGTGGAAGTTCTCTAGACGGGAATTCCCGATTGGGATATACCCTGTAGGCAGCGCCAAGTTGCCATTTAATGTATTCGAACTTGCATAAATCCATAAAACAAATAGTGTTTAACGAACATGATTTGATTGAATCTATTGTTGATGCTGACCAAGAATTTGTACGCTTTGCGAGCTCGAAAAAAGCTTTCTTCAACCAGTTTTATGCATATTCACAAAACAATTCTACCCCGTCTTTTGGGTATAACACAGGGTATAAAAGTACCCAGAAAACAAAATAAAAAAAATTACAAAAAATATTACGAATGCTGCGGTTTTTGGCAGAGATAAGCGCCAGGCAGCAGAGGGGTTAGTGGGTGTTTTCACAGCGCATACTGAGAATGGAATTTGCAGCGCTGATTTCAATTACGTTTAAATTACCAACAGGCATTGGAGGGCGTAGGGCGTAGAATGTAACCGTAGCCGCGGCCGTAGCCATAGCCAATGTTGGGCATAACTCAATTCGTTAATTAAATAATTTTAAATATTGGCAAACATAACACAAACAGGAGAATCGCCGCAACGCCGCATTGGTGCATCGCTGAACTCTGCTCAACTCAACGGCAACAACAACGGCTATTCGCAATGCAATTCAGCAATTTGGTAGTCACAATGAGAGATTTTCAATTAGAATTTCCAATACAGCTGCACGGAAAACAAAATATTTTTTCAATAATCAAGCGTTTGGTTTTTATACGCTCACATTTAGCAGGCTCTCAAAAACTGGTCTCGAGTTTGACAGCGCTTGTAGTCATCTTATGCAGTTAAACAGAAACAATGTTAAAAAGCTTTTCAAGTTTTTACAAAGTGAATGTAAGAAATGAGTTTTAAGAAATAATTTCGATCGAAATTTTTCTTTTGAGATACTGATTGAATGTCTATTATTGAATTTCTATTATGTGAATGACATATAAATTTACAAAACTATAAAAAACTGATCATTTAACTGAAACTAAAAAATGAGAGATAAATAAAGGCTTTTTAAAAATTTAATTCCTTAAATAAATCAAATCTCATTAATATTATCTGAATATTGTTATTCGTAAAAGTAAAAGATCTTAAATATTATTAAAGGCAACCAAATAAAAAGCCACTTCCATAGTAATAGCTATTATGTTCGGATTAATTTAACCTGCCCTGATTATACCTATAAGTGTGTGAAAACTTCGGCTAAATAAATTAAAAATAAGTCTTACTGAACTGCACGGTAAATTGCTAATTTCCGTTTCAAAAACACCCTCAACCACCAGATAAAAATTTTTAAAATTCTGTGGGTGGGCTAGGAGTGAAGCGGGGCTATTCTACTTATTGCAACTGGCATTCGAAAACTTTCCAGCTGAATGGGTCTAATGCGTTTTCAACTATTATCTGCCATCTGCTTTACAGGCACCGACCATGACGACGACTACGACGCTGTCCAGCGATCCGTCGAATCCGCCGGTCACCTACAATCAGATCAACGCGCAGCGGGCCCAGCTGCTGGCCGCGGTGGCAGCAGTCGGTGGTGGCTGCAGCAGCACCGTCATCTCGCCCAGCAGCAGCATTATGGGCAGCTTGGGAGCTGGCAAGCCGCTGACACTGGGCATGGGCGGCACCATCATTGGGTCGCCCACGTCGCTGTCCTCGACGGCGACGCTGGCAGCGCACCTGCAGCCGGCGCACAGCAGCGGTGTGGGCACACTGCCGCCCGGCCTGGGCAGCGGCGGTGGCTATATAATGAATGCTTATGCCAGTGGCAGGCTGCATCATCCGCCAGGCGGTGCTGGTGTGGGCCACACGGCCACCTTAAATCGCCACCACCATCATCAGCAGCATCATCAGCAACAGCAGCACCATCAGCATCAACATCATCATCAGCAGCCCGGCTCCGGCTCGAGTCTGTTGCTGGGCAGTGTTGGCAGCGTTATGGGCGTGGGCGTCACCTCAACAACAACCACCTCGTGCAACTCCTCACAGGACTTGGATGACAACATTAACATAAATGCGATTAAGGATTGTCTCATGACGCAACGTGTGCCCGAGAGCTGCGTCTAAGTTGAGAATTATAAAGTCTAGACTTGGACTTTCTTTTCACCCAGATCTACACCTAAACCTAGAACTAGACTAGAACGTCAGCTAAACGTGTTATATGTATGTATGTAGTTGTATGTATATATAATAAATATGTATGTCATAGTTATGTTCCCGTTAAGGTGCTGTGCATAGCTAAGTTATATTCTTTATGACCATATGCATATCTTCCGCATAGATTTCATGGCATATCCTTTGCTATATCAAATGAGAAAGAACTGTGAACAAATGCGGTAACCACATTTTATCTGAAAGATGTCGCAACGACAAGTTAGCGATAACTTTTCGGAGATACTGACCCATATCGATACAGTTTATCAGCAATAACCGAATATACTAAACGGCGAACCTGTCAATAAATCAATAAGTTATCGATAACTTTTACAACAATGCAGTGTAATCACATATCGGCAAAAATATATCATTTAACACAAGTGTGTCTCAGTTTATAGAAACGTTATTATGGAGAAATTATGTGCTGGGCATGTCCATCTTAGCTCTTCAAGTATTCGATTAAATTGGTAATACCTGTGAAAAGGTGATGTTGCCCATCCTTACTCCCGACTAAAATGCATAATTTAAGCCATGTTTACAATATTCCTAAAATTCAAAGCAAAATTATGTCCTTTCTTAAACTGAAAATTCTTTACATTTTCCTTAAAGCGTATGAAAACTATAAATGAATATTAAATAAAAATAATAAATAAAGTTAAGGCAACTTCAAAAAGACTCTGAAACTTAGTAGAAAAATTTAATTTGTAGCAAAAATGTTCCCAAACACAAAAAAATAAATAAAATTAAAATAAAATAGCTGGAAGATATAAGTATATAAGAAACGTAGTATTACGATTAAGTCAAGTTGTAAATAATAAACTTACCAAACTTGTATAAAGCAAATGTATTTAGTCTACGATTTTTGTTGTATGTATGTATATTTATCTATATGGACACTGCTAATTGTAAGCGCAGTTAAATTATGTGTGAAAGTACCCGTAATGAGAACGGGAATGTCCTGCATAGTAAAAGTAAATATAGTAAAAATGTAAAATTAATGCAAATTGTTAGAGCGCATTGCGTTTAAGCAGAATTTAATGACAGAGTTTAGTTAAAAATGTGTTAGGCTATACAAAATCTATGCATACAAATTGATAAATCAATTAACTAAGTCATCAAAAATTGTGACAAAAAATAAGAATACTAAGAAAATGGTAAAAATAAAATTATTAACTATTGCAAAACGTGTAATATTTCGGGTTCTTGAAGAATGTTGGCATTATATCGAAGTTTAATCGACAGATATTATGGGTAAGTACACAGTATCTTTCGAGCATGCTTCGAGTGACAAAAAATGCTGTCCACCGCTTCTAAACTAAACTAACAATAATTAAGCTGCACAAGTTGGCTCTAAGCAAACCCAAAACCCCTAAGCAATCAACAACTTTTTACTTTCCTATACATCTATACGTTCAAATAGAATTTTGGGTGCCCCACACGCAGATGGACCAATTAAAGCCGGCACTCAAATAGGTGCCTAACTCTGGAAACCACAGTTGGCCAACATACCACTTGATAAGCCGCAGAAGCTATATGGGTGGGGTAGAAAAAACTATTTTAAATTTCATATGGTTTCGCCTCGGCTCATTAGCAAATCAAATTTATACAAGATACGAGAGAGATATTTGAGGCAACTCAGCAGCAAGCAGGCTGACGCTCGAAAATTTAACCCAAACACCCCATGGCTGACCACATGAAACTTTGGACTGAAGCGGAATTGACAGGAAAAGTGAAACTTGCCTTTGATTTGTGGGCATGCCATGCAAAAATGCCTGTGCAGACAAGTTTTGGGATTCATTTGGGTTTCGGATAATTGGAAACCGCGCTGACAGCTGGCCCCCAGTCAACCAAACCGACCGCTCCAAGTGTCCATTTTTCTTGTAGTTCACACATATGTATGTGTGTGGGCGTCAGCTCTCAGTCCATTGTCCAAAAGTCGACACCAAGGCAAACACGTGGCGCAATCTACTTAATTTGTAGCAAAGAATTTTTTTCTAACCATATAATTATCCAGCTTTGGCATTTTTATTTGTTTGTCCTATCCAATTACTGGATTAATGTAGGATGAAACTTTATTCCGAAACGCTGTATTCAAATTATATTTTAAAAAGGTGGGTTCGATTTTGAAAACTTCAATCGATTAGAAAATATCAAAAATTATTTGAATTTTCCGTACAATTTATAAACCTTTTGCTTGTCTTGGCCAAGTTATCTTATTTAAAAAAAATTGTAATCTTAAGACCTCCAGTAAATTTCCTTTTCTCACATGAAAATGGAAGAAAGAAAGAGAAAGAGAGAGAAAGGGCTGCTTATAAATATTATATATATCGTAAGAGATTTATATTTATATATAGAGCATGCAGTTGCACTCTGTTTAGCAGAGAATTATTCTCTGTCTACCTTGCTTGAGCCTATTTAGTTATCAAACGAAGCACGGGCTCTAGAGCTCTAGATTATCTGAATGCATATATCTATTACCCATCCAAGCTAGCTCGGCACTTCAATTCACTTCCGTTACGATTTTGCTTACTTCCGTTTGCACATTTACGCCAGTTGGCATCGCGAGCGCCTAATAGAAAACTGTTCACACGTGCTGCAAATTACCCAGTTTGAAATCCCACTCTACTACCCCAATACACAGACCAGACGTAGACCCCACCACTCGCCCCCAAACAGAGCCAGCCGCGTATCCCACAGACAGTTCGTGCGGTCAATAAATGTAAATAAAATGGACGCGACCGCCTATCCAAGGGGCACGCCCCATTTGTTGGATGGTATCGAAGCAAAAAGTGGGCAACAACAAGAGAAAGGCAAAAAAAGGAAACTGTTATAGAAATTGCATAGTGAAAATTGTAACGAAATTATGCAGGTAATTTATGTTGTTGCTGTTGTTGTTGTTGTTCTGTGTGTTTCCAGTTTTTTTCACGCACATTTATTGATTTTTCTCGGGTGAAAATTAAATTCCCATTTCGAGTTGCCCAGGTCCGAACATAAAGTTTTGTTAGACGCGATTACCAACGCGTCTCCCCCCAGTCCTATATTCGCCCCTCGAGTCGCTTCAAAATTGAATTGAAGCGCGTTGTGTAAATCAGCGGCTCAATAAAATCTAATAGACCCGGGCAGATTGCGGCTCGGCACGCATCCAAAACTCAATGAGACCACGCAAGAAACGCGAGAACTTTGGGTACGAGAACATAAATTAACAGGGGACGCAGACGACGACGCTGGTGACGAACATTGGGAAACAAGGACGCGAACGTCCTTGACAGTGGCAAAAGCTCATAAAAACAGCAGCAGAAATTCAAGAGATCTATGACTACCCGAAGTATTCATGCTCTAGCTAAGTTAAATTTACTAAATAGAACAGCTAAACTTGAATAACTTACATTTCTGTTTTCAATTAGATAGATATTACGTTCGCAGATCATGGTATGGTAGGGATTGCCGGAGAGTTCGAAAGATATGTGAAAAGAAAGAAAAATAAATAATTTAACCTTTAATTTTAATTGCATTCATAAGAAATCATAAAAATATATTATTGTAAATAATAATAGTTATAAAATCATGCTTTTGTTAATTAATCAATGCTTCTTACAACTAAACGAATTAATGATATGTATCGGATCCTTAAAAGTTTTGTAATTTTATTTATATCAAAAAGAAAAATAAAACTAAAGCCAGAATTCTATCGATTTGAGGTTTCTTTAAAAGTTATATCAGAACTTTTATTTAAAAATTTTGGAATCTATAGACGCCTTCAAAGATGCGTTTAACCCATTGAATATCAATAGGAATATTAAGTAAACTATATTTGTCCTTGAATGTCAATAAATATTACTTTAAACTGACTTGAAGCCAAAAGGGAAAATAGAGCTAACAAGCAACCAAAGATTAAAAAAATAAACATTAAATAGAACTTCAATTTTGATACTGTACTATACCATAGATAACGACAACTTAGTCGCCAAGACTTTCCAACCAAGCTATACAACACATTCACAAACCTATTGCCTGACCATAAAGAGGACACTAGCTAATTACCGCTAAGGATTGGAGTGTAGCTTGCGATGAATGCAAATAATATAAAATAATATTTCTCTAGATGTTTGAAAGTTACCAATTCCATACGTGAATCATAGGTAAGCTTTACGCATTTTCTCAACATAAACATGTCAAACCTCATGACAAATTCAAAATACATCTTTTTTGCAGTGCACAAACCGATAGAAGCCGTTTGGCAAATTAACTAATGACCCCGTATTAGGTGCTAGGAATCTTGACGCAGCCAAACGTTGGCGAGGGTAACTTCTATAAAGTGGGTGGGATGGGGGCTGACGGGGTAGGAAATGTTGCTGCCGCGTTTGTTTAATTGTCGTGCGACCCGCTTTTTGCTCGTTTTAATGAGTCAATTTAAATTCCGATTTCGATTGTGGGACACACAGAGAGTACACAGCTTGCAGCTGCCAGACTGCGGCCAAATCGATGTTCATTAGCAGAAGGCGCTGCCACGCCCACACGCTATAGTGACGCCCGCGAAAAACGAATGAGGTTTTTTTTTGCCGGTCCCATTGTCAACGCAATTAGCTGAAGTTTCAAAGTTAATATTGGTTTTTGTTTTTAGCATTGAAATGATACAAAAGTTGAGAATTTGATAGAAATTCATTGTAAATATACGTATAAATAATTATGCGGCTTTTTTTTATTATTATAATTTATATGTAATTAAAAACCGACCACACTTTTTGTTATGCGCAATACCCTATTAAATTGGCAAAGGAGTTATTATGAACTTTTAAATGTCTTTGATAATGCCAAAGACTAATATCAATATATTTTTAAACATTTGTTTTATTTGCACAATTTCCAATATTGGTTTTTAATGTAGTTTTGATTGTTGCAATACGCGGGCTTGACATTTATTATCCTATTGTTGTAATGTGAATTATATTTTATATTTTCATGTTATACCAAATTTAATTCATAATAATTAATATAATAGGATTTTAGATTTTAATTGTTTTATTACATTTGAATAAATATATTTATGCATCAAATAAATATATAAATACAAAAATGAATAAATATTGTTTTAATAAATTGTTCCCTAGAACTAAAGGATATTGCCTGGTTGCGCTGTCTAACTTAGTTTATATTTTCTAGCTTTTCTATTTTTTGTATGCATTATGGCAACCTTAATTAAAACATCAGCGTTTTATTATTTGATTTATTGTAAGCATATGATGGCCAACAACAATAACAACAACAACTGCCAAACGCATGTGTAATTGCATATTTGAACTCAATTAACTGGCGACTTGACCGCACAAATTTGTCAAGGCTTGCGGGGCAAAGGGTTTAGCAAAAGCGCAAAGTGTCACAGCAGCATAGGACAAGGGGGATGTGGAGGCGGGTTGTTGCCCAGCGGCGTCTGCCATAAATTTCTTGCTACGCACTCACTCAACTTGACCCCGAGCAGGAGAAAACGACAAGGATATTTTGTTGAGCGCAGCGCTGCATGAAATGAAATTTAGCGCAACGGCCTCTTTCCATACGCTTTTTATGCCGGCCAAAACAATTTATGGCTAAGCGCGCATGTTGGCCTAAAAATGTATGCATGTATATATTTATATAAGGCATGCATGCGTATATATGCACGTACATACATATATAAATTTTTACATAGAAACACGTCAATAAATTACAGGCCCCCAAGCCTTAGACGTAGCCAAGTTGAACTAATAGCAGCTCCACAGCCCCTCGCAATTCCAGCGGTAGCTTCACAAGCAAGTAGGATCGCGGATTTTAAACTTCAACTTAAATTTTGATACCCTAAAGAAAGCCCTGAGAAAACGCAGCTTATACACAATACCTAGGCGGACAGTCTGAGCAGAGCTTTAATCTAGGTAAGGTTTATTATAAATATAATAAGCTGGAAGCCAAATATTTCCAAACAAACTCTTAGATTCAGTTTTGAATACTTTTCGTAAATATTCTTCAAACCGAGTTTTGATTAAAAACATTGAGTGTAACACATTTGCTGACAAATCTTTAAGGCCCAAAGAAAGGGTATAAAAAAACGCAAATCAACAAGAAATATAAATTTAAATTCTGTGTCAACATGCAGCAGGTCATTGGCAGTAGGAGGGTGTAGCGGCTGAAACGGTTTGCGGGTGTGAGCAGGCTCAACATTTATTTATGCCAAAACGCGACAACATGGAAAACAACAACAGCGGCAACAACAAGCGTACGTAAGTGTATGCGTGTGTGTTAATTAAAATGCCTTAATTAAAATAATTTGAAATGTTTGCAGGCGCGAGCGGAAAGCAAGAGACAGCAAGCATGAGCGGAAGTGAAAGAGAGAGAGGGGAGAAAGACGGAGTGGCGGAGGAGCGGAGTAGTAGACTGAAAGAATCGCAAACTTTTTGCTCATTGACTGGCGCATAGATTGACAAGCATGACAGAGGCAACTGGCACGCCCCTAAAGACCAGTACCGTCACATAGCCCCCAAGCACCCGCAATACACCAGACACACACACACACACACACACACACAAAGGGGGTGTTGCCCCAAACGTATTAAAAACTTTACAATTTTGCAGTTTAGTCAAGTTTAATTTTTTGGTTGAGTTCATGCGAAAATTGCAAAAATCATATTCCAACTGTTTGGCAAGCCATCAAAGGTATGGCCAGCATCAGGGTGCAAGGTTGCTACAGGAGGGGTTGGGGATGGAGATTGGGGAGTGGGGAGGGGGACTGTTGCTGCTGGGGCAACGATTTTAGACCACAGCGCAACGTAAATCGAAATGACAGAAAGCGAAATGTAAAATGAAAACTGCAGTTGGTCAGAAGTGCTGCGAGAGCGAGCGAGCAGCGCTTAGTGGGTGATAGGTAGCGAGGGGAGGGAAGGGTTGGATATATGCCATTGAAACGGACAGTGCAACATGTGTGCATGATCTGCGCCCTCTTGCCCGTCTCAATAGCCCTCTTATAGATTTATTTGCATAGCAAATTGAAAATGTTCTATAAACAGTGCTGACTGAAAGTCTTTCGACACAGCAGGCATGCAGCCGGTACAAGAAATTGTTTGTGGCAGTTCACCGCCCCGCCCCCTCTTGTAACCCAACCCTCCCCTAGTCAGCCCACCCAACCAGTTATCAAGCCCGAACCACTCGTACCCGCACTTTGGCCATAAGTACTCTTCTCTACTTTTCGTTTGTCCGTGGTATCAGTTTCTTTTTAATGTCTTATCTACGTGGGTTGCCTTTTCAAATTAAGCAACAAATTTAACACGAAACACACGCGCAGTGCATAAAAACCAAGCAGCGCAAAAAACGAAACAAAAAAGAAAAAAAAAACACACTTTCAACTGTTGAAATCCACAGACAACAACTGCTTCAGTCCCACCACCACCTTCCACCAACCCTGACAAAAACCCCAGCAGGAGTCATAATTATACTCGGCCCATCGTGCTGTGCGCGGCACGCAAAACATTTTTTGTAATTATCTCTCTAAAACCTAAAAAAAAAAAAACAAATAACAAAAAACACAAATACAAAGAGGAAACACTTACAACAGAATAAAAATTGTACAGATGCTACAGATGGAAAAAAAAAACTTCAAATTGTCGCCACGGAGATGCTCTTACAAGGCACCTTATAATTCATAAAACCTAATTTATGTTCGTTGAATTAAAATAGAAAATATGCTCAAACCCGACCAACGCAAAGGAAACACAGTTTCAAAAGCTATATCTGCATCAACTAATTCCCTTAGCTTTAGAAAATCCAAAAAACAATTATATTTTTTCAATTCTAGATCATTTTATGGTATGTTTATAATATATTCTAAATGTTCGAAATCTTGTTATTTTTAGGTAATTCTTTTTTTTTTCCAAAAAGCTTCTTTTTTTTTTTAAAGAAACAACATTTTTTTATGACAGTTTTCTAAAATTCAGGATATTCATTAATTTAATTGTATTACTTTCTTAGTAGGAAATAAATATACATAAACAAAAAAAATTGAAAATATATGCACTCTTAATAAAATTGTTCCTATTAAAAAAAATTTCAAAACATATTCTTAAGGCATACGATTTAATTTTTCCATCTGTAAATATATATTCCTACATGGTTGTTGAAGGGAAAAAAGACAAAAATAACTAGATCACAAGAAGTATGATAAGGGTAAGAAGGATTAAAAAAAAATGTTGTAATATAAAAAAATGAGCACATATCTTTAAAAAAAATGACGTGTCTTCAAACACAGTGTGAGGATCAGATTTAAGATTTACCCACAGTCTTAATTATAATTAAAAACAACTTACACGCACCAGCGCATATTCACTTTCGTGCAGAGTATTCGGAAAACACTAACAGCTAGCAAATTAAGTTACTGCAGTGCACGTGTTGCGAGAGCCAGGGAAAAGGTTTTCACAAATGAATGCTCAGAATGTGTCTGTAATTAGCAGAAGAAACGTTATAAAATACTTTACATTTAAGAAATGCCTAACAACTACTAGATAATCAACATGCTGCCATGGTAAAAATAAATACAATAAACTAAAAGTACAAAAAAAGTAGGGAAAAATAGATTTTGATAAGACTATAAAGTCTTATTAATGGTGAGCTCAAAAATCAATTAGAATCGATCAACTACAGACTGAGATACAGTTTAGTTTAATGTCTTAAAAGTTTATTATTTTATTTGCTGCTGAAAATGAGAGTTAATAAAAACAAACAAATGTTTTCCTATGCGATTCTCATATATTCAAGTAAGTCCTAAACGTTTCTTACATTGAGACGTTGTGTTGGCAAGTCTGATATAATTTATATAGTTAATATATAGATAATCAACAATATATTGCCCATGCTGCCATGGTAAAAAGAAAAATAAATAAATACAATAAGCTAAAAGTACAAAAAAAGTAGGGAAAAATAGATTTTGATAAGACTATAAAGTCTTATTAATGGTGAGCTCAAAAATCAATTAGAATCGATCAACTACAGACTGAGATACAGTTTAGTTTAATGTCTTAAAAGTTTCATTTTCCTTCTAAAAGTTTTCTAGCTAAAATTTACAATTCTTGCTGTGAGTAAAGAGTACCTGCCACTTAACTAGTAAAATCAAGCATTTGACAAGTTGCTAGCTGGTGTGGGTGGTGTGTGGGCGTGGCCTTACATTAAACTGCTTAAGTAAATCGGGGGAAGGGTTGGTTGTTACGGAGGGGCGTTGCTTGCAACATTGTCACTTTATGGGTCAACGGTTTGGCTGCACTTATTGCTGTTATTGTTATGGTTAGTGTTAGCGCTGTTACGGGTTGAGCGAATGGCTATAATAAAGCAAACATATGACAGCAGTGCGAGCAGCAGCAGCAGCAGCAGCAGTGGCAACAACAGCAACGCCAACAAGAAGAACTTGAACAACAACAAAGTTTTTCCGCCTGCAGTCAAGGCAAGACGAGCGAAAGGCAGCCAATAAAGTCAAGAACAAAGTCATGAAAAACGTTGCCAAAAATAAAGAGAGAGCGCCGGAGATACGAGAGCCAACAAGGCAGCTATAAGTGGGTGTGGGTGCAAGCATGTGTGTATGTGTGCGTGTGTGTGGCGTGTTATTATTATTTTTACTGCAAGGCATTCGCATAAAGGACATAATCATATTTTTCATCAAAGTCAGCAGCAGCGATAAAAACTACAACAACAACGCACAGCGGGCGCAATAATACTATACCACTATATATATACATATAAATATATATATATATATCTGTACATATATGTATATGTGCGTTGGTGTGTGTGCGAGACATTGGCTGTCTCTTTCGCTGATGTGCGCAGCATATCTATTCTGCAGTTGCTGTCAACATTTTTCATATCATAAACACTTTTTCTGTTGATATTACCAACAATAACTTTTACCCAACACAAACGCACACACACAATGAAACTGTGTGTACATATGTGTGTGTGCGTTTTTGTCACGCCTCCCTTTGTTGTGGGCGTCGTCCAGTTTGCCTTTGACGCGTTTCACGTTTGCCCCATATCGCGAAATGTCGGCCTTGTCACAAGACACGTTGCGTGTTTGTTGAGTGCAGGTAAATGTGTGTGTGTGAGGGTGTAAATGTGCTGTGCATATCGATGGCGTCGCTTTACGTGTTGTGTGTGTGTGCGGCCGGACAACTTTTCAACGTGGCCATGCAAAAAACTTCTCACCTTGAAAAAAACAAATGCGCGGCATTTCTGAAGCCATACGACTGAAGCTTTAAAAATAAGTAGCTTCTACGAAAAGGTCAATTAGACGCTTTTTGTCAACATTTTTATTCGAATTGCCAAACTTGATAAGTGTGTGCATATTATTTTAGAATAATTATATATTAATATATTAAGCAAATCAAAATTTTAACATTTGACAATTTATATATTAGTCCCTAATAATTTGCAACCAAATGTTGACAAGAGCTTAAACCTAAGACGCTTACAAAATGCAAGCAAATATTTTGTGTGTAAATAGCCAAAAAGCATTTGTGCTGAAAGATAAGGCCTATACGATTGAATTTCCATTTCCCTTGTCCAATTGCAGAGTGAGGAACAATGTCTGGTTGACCACAGCAACTAATAACAGAGCCGATGCCCATCATAACATTCTTGGATATACATTTATCCCAACCGCAGGCCAGACTTGGCTAGGCGAGCTAGTTGGCCTGGCAACAGGATGTTTCGCCTACACAGTGGCAACCCACACACACACAGAAACACCCACTCTCACCTACATGTGATGCTATATGCCTATTCCTATAGCTTCTTTGGCTGGTCCGTCTTTCTTCTTGGCTCGATTTTGGCCCTTGCCTTGGTTATCTTTACACAAAGATGACATTTGTGTTGAAACAGGCAAATTAGTATTTATTGCCTTTTGCTGCTGTTGCTGACATATTATTTTATTTGTTTAATTAATTTACAAAAAATAGAGCCAGCAAAAGGGACCACAAGACAAAATCATCAACAAAACAACAACAGGAGCAGCAGCAGAAGCAGCAGCAACTATTCCCCCTGTACGCCTCCCTTTTATGTCATATGGCATATGGCAGCTGTAATAAATAAGCGTCTAGCAACAGATAACCAAACACATTCCAAGGAGCCTACTCTCCTGATATTCTGGTGCTCGTAAATTTTATGTGTAGTTTGGGTTGATTTAATGGGCCTGCTCCCCTTCTGCCTGTGCCCCTCTTCCTAACTGTCCACATAATTAAATCAACTAAATATTTAACGGCACATTTATTTGACTCTCTCTTACGTCCTGCGCCCTTGACCATTTAGCCAGGATTTTTATTACATAGCTGCGGCATTAAGTGGTCGAGAGTTCGAGTTCCATTCCAGTTCATTCGTGGCCAGAGTCCGGCCCCCATAAATTAGCAATGCCTAAGCAAAATTGTATTAAGTAAATCATGTGGCCCCGCCCCTCCGGGGGTGCCTGGCGCATTTTTTCCCATTGTCCTCAAGTTTTGGTATTTAATGCTCTTTATTTGGCTTTCGCTCAATAATTATGAAGTGTTTATTTGACAAATGCTTTAAGAATTCGAAATTGTGTGAGGGTTTATCTTCGGGAATATCCAATATCAATGAAGTTTATTGTAATATGGGATGTGTATTGGAGAAATATGATATATATAATCAGTGAAATTTGAAATTGTATTCTGGTATACTTTTTTACACATAACCTGAAAATCTTTTGCATACGGAAGAAACATACATTTAACCACATAATCTAATCAATAGTTAAAATTCTAAGCGCTCATTCATATTATGATTGTATTAAGGTTAGTTATGTAAATTACAAAAATATATGCTTGTATTTGGACAGTAAAGGCGTTATCATTTTAAATTAAAAACAAAAAAAAATATATTTTTTTTATAAAGATTTATATAGTTTTTAAATATATTTTATAAGCTGGCTTTAGGTCTGGGGCTCAAATTCAATATAAAACAATATTTTTAATAAATCATTTCAAGAAAATATTTCATAAAACCAAATTATTTCAGGAAACAATGTATTCAAACAAAGTTAGTATAAAATATAGGGAAATTAAGTTTAAGGCATCCATTGAATATTTACGAAAGTTTTAATTTCAATAACATATTTTGCCCTATGCTCATACAAATATATATTTTTAAAAGCGCTAAATAATTGATTAATTTTTAAAGTTTCTTCTTCTTTTGTTTGGCCATAAGGTTCACTTACAAGTTTACCATTTACCCTATTTCCTGATTTCAATTGACTTTTTGTTTCTTAATGAGAACAGACAAGATAAAAACGAAAAGAGAGATACTCTATATAATTGGAGATTTGAGACTGGCGTGCAAAACATTTGCTGAAGGCCATTTGCTAGACACATTGTGTGGGAGTTCTTGTTGGATTTATTTCACGGCACATTTAATTCGAGCACGCGCTTGACGGCACAGTGAGAATATCCTTGACGATGCGACTGACAGCTTTGAGGACAATTCGACGACATTCAAGAAGTTTAACGGGTGTGGGAAACGGGCTCAGGGACGGGCACGGGAACGACGAAGGGGCAGTGGGCTGTGTTGTAATTTGTTTAATTTTAAGTAGCTGTAGGAGCACTATTTGACTTGTCCGTGGGTTTCCCAGCCAAGGGCAATAGAAAAGCAGAGCGGTACGCGTTTTCTTATTCCCCCAGCTCACTTATCAACTGTCCAGAGAGTTGTTGTTTCTATTGTTGCTGGCAGGGGCAGCCATAAAAATCAAAAGAGCATAAAAATACATTTGATAACACAGCGAGGTCTGTTTGTTGTGTTTGCCTAGGCCCGTTGCCGTTGCCTTTGCTGTCGCCTTTGGCCCTTGGCGTATTTGCCTTAAGTGCTCATTTCAATGTCGCCAAGTGTCAGCCGCCAATACGTGGGCCACAGCAGCCGCAGCATCAGCAGCAGGAGCAGGCTCAAGCGGTAGTAGCCATAGCCCAGGAAATTGGCAATGTCAAAGCCAAAGAATGAGAATAAAAAGAAGGAAAAAATCGGGAAGCAAACGAGAACCAGCAACGTCCAAAAGTGAATTAAAATAAATTTGCTAGCGGGGATTTGGGGATTTGTTGTGCTGCGCATTTTTAGTATCGCACTAAGGACACCCTCGCTACAATTCTGACATTCACACCCAGGGCTGGGCAAATTCCCACTCAAGTGATTTACAATAGTTGCTCGGGTCGACAGTGTATGAGCGCAAGGTCTAATGTTTAAATAATTGAGTCTTAGGGCTGAAAGTATAGGTTTTTAAAATGTACGTTTTATATTCTGTAAGACAACTAATCGAAAGTGCTTTTCATTTATTTTTGTAAATATTTTTAAATACTATATAAATTTCTTTATTTTATTTGCTGCTGAAAATGAGAGTTAATAAAAACAAACAAATGCTTTCCTATGCGATTCTCATATATTCAAGTAAGTCCTAAACATTTATTACATTGAGACGTTGTGTTGGCAAGTCTGATATAATTTATATTGTATGCTTACGAGAATTTCTTTGTCTAAAATATACTATGTATAAATAAGAAACGAAATAATACGACTGGGGACAATTTGTTCAGAAATCTATATACTTAATGTGGTCGGAATCCCTTACACGTTTCATTTAATTAATTCAAAATATTTATTTTCAACCGAGCTTTTCGCATCTGCTGTTGCATTTTTTATTTGCATATATGTGTGCGTAAATATATATTTTACGCTTTATTATGGAATTAATTTGTTGTATTATTGGCTAGATATATTTATTTGAAAAGAACAAACTGTATTCTGATTAAAATTTTTATTTGCTTCTGTTTTTTTTTATACGTTTTATTTAATATTGAATATGCAATGGAATTTATCAGGCAAGCTTCATCATTAATTTCCCATTCCATGGGTATCCAGCCCTGAATTATAAAATGACTTGACTCTCATCGCTGTTCTTTGAAAGCGTATCCGCAATAATAATTTGCTGCATTTTGCAGGAAGGGGAAGTAAATGTTTTTGCGCCTGTAGCTATTATTTCTACTGACGAGGAGACGAGAAAGAGACTCAGCCTTGTTATCGGCTCTGGCTGTTTGTCTATTGACATAAGCATACGGCATTTATATAATTGTTATATCAAATATCAGACATTCTTGAAAACACACTTTAAACGCTCAAAATGCCATCAAATTGATGGCTTTAAAATTAGCGTAAAGTCGACGGTCGAGCCCAGACCCCAGCGCAGCAAAGTGAAAGTGAAAGGCGCCAGCCGTGGCGAGGTGGAGAGCGCGTTGGGTTGAGCAGGCGGAGAATGTGCGGTTCCAAATGGGCTGCTACGAAAGTGCTTGGGTGGGAAGTGCTGGCGCGCCCCGTCGCATTGATAATAACGCCATGGTGGCTTGTGTCTAGGGGCTTTTTGGGTGCTTCTTTTGGCCCAGTTTACAAAACTTTACAATTAGATTTGCGCGCGGCTGAGCTGTCGTAAGACCTTTCGGTCAGGCAAACGGACCCTCCCGCACCGCCCTTGTTGCCCACCCAGTGGGCGTGATTTATTGGCACATTGTTGGTTTGTTGTGGCTTGCACATAAATCAAGTAAATATGTTGCGACTCCGTTAAGAAAATTCAACAATTTGCGCAGACTGAAAAAATAATAAGAAAAACAGCAACTAAAATAATTTCAATCTCTTTTTTTGTATTCCCTGTTTTTGGTTTGGGTCGGTCAACGACTTGCCCGAATGATTACAACATAATCCAATTTTCATTACGTTTACATCAGTTCAAGAAGATAAATGAAATGCTCAAATAATGAGACCAAAACTGAGACCATTTTACGTTAACCCTTTTTTTGTTTTCATCAGCTCCCTGATGTTTCTTAACATTAACCGAGATCTCTGTGAGTTGAGCTGGAATACTCTAACTATGAAGGGATAAAAAGACTTGACAGTTTAGCTGAAAATTATTTAAGCGAATGCAACTGATATCCAGTAAATACAACTGATAGAACAGGATTGAATTGAATATTAAAATTATTTTTAAAAGATTCAAGAAATAAGGTTGAATAGTAGGAATGAATATAAATAAGGATTACACAGCCAAAACAATAAACAATTAAATAAGGGAAATAATATTATTCGTATTTTATATAAAATGCATTTTTTTTAAATTTAACAAACAATTTAAGAATTTATAAAACATTGTTGATTGACTTTTCTTACTCTCTGGACAGTGTAATTAAATTTCGGCATGCCAAGGCTGGATTATTCCTGTAGTCGCTTTCCATCAGTTATCTTTTAGCATTTGCATAATTTTCTACAGATTAAACTACAATTTATCATATTTTTTTCTGACATGTTGTTGTTTTTCTTCTTCTTGAGTTACGGCCGAATGCTCAAAGTGATTTTTAATAGCGGGAAAATGGTTTCTTTAAGATTAAGCTCCCTAGTCATATTACCCAAGCAATCATTTGTTTATGCTCACAACTGAGAAAAGTATAAGGATTTAGGCCGAGCTGATAGAAGAGATTGCATTTGGTCTGGTTTCCATTTTTTTTTTGTTGTTGTTTTGTTTTGGTTGAAAATGCAGAGTCAGCGAAAGGGGATAAACATACATCAAAGGCGGCCATAAATCTGTGGACTGCACAACTCGAGTCCCGGAGTCAGTGTTAGTTCTGTGAAAATGCGAAAATCACTTTGCAATATTAAGCAGAAGCGGGCGAGGAGCACATAAAGCGCCACGCACGATAACTTGACCAAACAATGAGCGAAAGACACAGATATAAATCCAGCTTGGCAGCCGTGAGACACGAAGAGAGACAAGCAGCGAACGAGACAGAGAACGAGAGAGAGAGAGAGGGCTGAGAACTTTTGAGTTGAAGTCAACACATTTTCACACACAATAAATTTTTGCCAGCGTTTGCAGGAAAATCGTATACGAAAACGGATACGTGCACTGAGATGGCTTGGAAGAGGAATGGGGCCTGTTCGAGAGGGGGCGTGTTTGGTTCGCTTGTTTGCCTATTGATTTTGTTAGGCAACTTAAAGCTGAAACCCTGACACAAACACACACATACAAACACACATGGCGTATGCGCAATTTCGCAATTTCACAATTTTTGCGAAGCAGAACTTTCAGCGTGGACAACCTTGAAAGAAAATTGTGTGCCCCGCACATTGCCCTTCAATTGAAAGATTTATGAGAAAATGCCGAAGCGTTAATCCAAGTCAATTAGTTTCTTTGTTCATTTTGGACAGCGGCAGCAGCCAAGAATTTGTTCGCTACTTAACTTTATGGCAAAGTTTGTCCGTGACTGACGAAAACTTTGACGACGACTTTGATGACCCTTGCACCAACGCGACCCTCACGACCCAAAGGTGATTGCAAGCCGGTGGGTTAAAAGGTCAAATATGACCACAATTAGGGCCAGGTAATGCTCAAATTTTGCGGTTTTAAGTGTTATTAATGGCAGATGTTGTGGGGAAGCTGGTTGAGCAAAAAGGTAATTTATACACACTTTTAAAAGACAGAACAAATACACTTAAGGTAATAGAGGAGTTAAAGTCCGCTTCTTGATTAGTCCCAAAATAGATCTGATAGATATTTAAGGATATATATTTCTACTTGCAAGTGAAGACTTATTACTGAAATATATTTTTAGAGTTTTAAGTACAGTGTAGGCAAATAAATAAACCAAAGAAAAAGGTAGACTTGACTTGAATTCGAGCACCAAAAACTAAAAGGCCTAGTTTGAAGCATTAAAATTATTCTCGTGCATGAACAACATAGGCAAATAAATTGAAAATAGATGAAAAAAAAACAAATTTTATGCTTTCGACGTGACGCCCAACACACGCCTAACATTTATATTTTATAATATTACAAAAAAAAATCCTTATAAAATACGTCTTTATTTTTCGGAAATTCGCTGCGAGACGCATAGCTACATTTGGGCTCCCACTGCTTTCTGACACTTGATGTCTTATTTGTACCATGAACGAAATTCCCTTAAACAACGCCCTCCCACAAGAACTCAACCCTTTTTATGGGGCTCTCTCGCCTACGCCTGATTTGCTGCCATTGAATTGAATGATTTTGTTTTTCAATTTATTGGGATTTGCTCGACTCGACTCAACTCGACTCGTATCGGCAGCCCAGGCCGAGCAAGGCTGCCCGGAAAGAGTCCTGGCATCTAAGCATATAAAGCATTTTTATTATAAAAGGACGCACGATATTATCGATGTTGATTTATTTGCCTGTTGGCCCGTTGGACTGGGCAAATGCTTAAACGGGCTGCTGGATTAAAGCCTTTGTTTTTGCCCGTCAGTTTTTCTTGCAATTTGCTGACCAAAACACGTTTCATGCGTTTCCTTTTTTTATTCGCTTCACCCCCATAAAACACATTTTCAAATGCACCAAATTGTTTTTCCACGAATTTATTTAATTAAAATGCTTTTGTTAACGCTCATAAAAGTCAACGTCACACGCAGCGACACTAAAAAGTAAACACTGTCCAACCAAGTTATTGAAAACGTTGAAGATTCTAATGTAATGGACATTTTTTAAATTTAAAGCTTATACAATAAAAAACAAAAATGTGGTTGGCTGTTATTTAAAGCCGAGATTTTTGTGTTGAGATTAATAAAGAGAAATAAATGGAATTAATTAAATCAGTTAAATATTAGGAATTTGAAGGCTATTTGAAAACTAAGTTTTACTTGAGAGTTAAAATTAGCTAAATAGTTAAATAATTTAAATTCTATATACAAAGTTTAACAATAATTCGAAAGCAGATTCTAAGTAATTCAGCCTCAAGTCATTTTGTTGCCCAGTGCCATAATTCCATTGCACTGAACTTTTTTTTATATCATTTTCATTTTTTTAATTTATTTTTTGTTTTGTTTTATTATTTTAAAAATCCGCTAGCCGCAGAGCTGACGACCACAAGCGGCTGACGGTTCGTTTTGGTATCTGACTGGTTATTAAAAATAAAACAAAAATAAATAAAAGGAGCAAAAAACAGAAGACAAGCAAACTTTGGCTCGAAGCAGTCGCAAAGTGTGCGGCGGCGCCTGTCCCGGGGCTGTGTGAAGGTTGAGGGAGTTGCGCTGTGAATGTGAATTCGCGGCATCCATAAATCCCGCTAGCATTTCACATGTGTATAGGTTTTTTATTGCCATGTGTGTGTGTGTGTGTGTGTGTGTGTTAGCCGGGCCAGAAGGCAAAACGCTTGGAGCTGCTGTCTTTGCAATTGCCACGACTGACCCCCTCTCTGGTTGGCGTAAGGGGAATATAGAAACAAGAGGGCTGAAGGGGTTCACTACGGAAGCTGGCGGCGAGCTTTGCGCTTAAGTCTAATGCGAAAAGTTGTGAATAGGCTCAGTAGGAAATCCTATTTTATGGCGCAAAGTTACTGCAGTCATAAAAACGTTGGGCAACTCTCTCACGCCAAGCGAAATAGCAATTGGTGTAAGTGAAAGCGAGTGATAGAGAGAGAGAAAAAGAGCGAAAGAGAGGGCAATGCATAGAGTAATATTGTTGCTTAGAAATTTGGTTTGTTTGTTTTGCTTATGTAAATATTTATATTTCTCGTAGATAAAGTAAACTAAAGAGTTAGCATAAGGGGAATAGGTTAAATTGGCCAAAGGAAATTTTACAGCAACGCAAAATAGAAATTCATAATTACATAACAAGAAAAATTAGCATTAGAAAAGCAAACAATTTCTTAGAATTATATTTGGAAATAAAAAAAAAAGTTTCTACAAAACATTATAATGAAAATCAAATACCCTTTCCTTGACGATCTGCCTCTGGTCAGATTTAAATAGAAACAAAATAGGGAAATGCGAAAAAACAGTCTTAAAAAAATTTGCTACTTTAATCTTGACAACAATAAACAAAGCTCGATATGAGCTAAAGAGATTTAAGAGCGCAATACAAGTACTGTAAATGGAACTATACTAGCTTATTTTGCAAGCAGTATTAGCCTTATTTATGTTCAAACAATATATTGTTATGACTTAATTACAGTTTATAAAATTTACTGGATAATTTGAGCATATAATTTAATTTTCAATTAAAAAATACACATTTATTTATGTGCATTTTTTCTTCAAAAAAATCAATTTATGGAAATATTATGTAAATTGAGGCAAAATCTGATACTAAACTACAAGTAGAGCTATATTGAAAATTTATGGTTTGTTTAAATGCGTAATAAAAATTGATTATAAATTGGCCAAGAAACGATTATGTACAATTGCTGTAATATGCAAATAGTTTGGTTTAAAAAGTTTATTGCATTTGAATGCACATATTTTTATTTGCATAAACAGGAGCAGTGAATGAGGGGCTTAAACGTTCCTCTTTCCACCAACACCCCCTAATATTTAACCCAGTTAACAGTACACACCTCTTGCCGCATTCTGTCCGTAATATTCCCCAGTGCACGCGGCTGCGTGACACGCAAATCCGACACGTAAAATAATAAGCGGAAATGTTGAAATATTCAAAGCAGATACCGCCATCTGTCGCTGCTATGACTTCGTCTCCCGCCTTATCAGGTGAAGCTGCTGCCGCTTCCATTATCGCATTGACGTTAGCTGAAAGTCAAGATTTGTGCGCATTAATGGCACCGATTCAATTTTCAATATCTGCGGCACGTGACTGCCGCCCGCGCCATCGATGTCATTGAAACCTGACGTGCCCAACATGTTTAATTGCCGATAACTCACGAGACAGCGAAGCACACAAAATATTTAAAGCACATCAAATTCGGCAACGTTGAGCGTACGATTTAGCAATGAATCAACGCGCCAAGTTGACCAAAGTAAATACAACGAAAGTATAGTCTATTTAAATGAATAAGACTCAAAATATGGACTGATTAATTGATATGAAGCAGCAGGAAGTTTCACTCAAATTATTTCTATGGTGAACATTTTCGGAAATTTCTACTTCCAAGACGAAAAAATTGACTACAGTGTTCTTTTTTAAGTTAGCACATCACACATGAGCGTCGGATTTACAAGCGGAAGGTTGCCGGTTCAAATCTTGCAGCAATTATTAACTGTTATATTTGTTCTTTCTATATACAAGTAAGGAACATAATAAAATTGCTAATAAGAGCAAAAAAGTGAAAGAAAAACTTACCATGAGTTTCATCCCGTCATACTTTTAATTTGAGAAACTTTGATCATTCATATCATTGTTCAATGGGTCATCTATAAGCAAAAGAAATATATATTAGGATCGGGAAACTCAAAAATTAAGTAAATTATAAATATCACATAACACATACTCGATCGTATAGTCATAATACTCTAGCCACATTGAAGTGTCAGCTTAATAGGACAAAACACAGGCAGCCCAAAAAACACACGACGATGGGCATTTGGCAGATCATAAGTTACGCGGAGATTAATAGCCGTACTGAGTGCCTGGCACCTATCAAATTCAATCAAGGACATTCATCAATTTTCAATTTGGCATTTGAACGGACGGCCAACGAGCGGAACTCGGCTCTGAGTCCGGCACAAACTACGCCAGAAAAAAAATAAATGTACAAAAAAAAAATAAACTGGGATGAAAAGCGGAAGTTCGCTTTTGGTATGTGCCGGCTGCGACTTGGATGCGATTTCTTGCCAACGACAGCAGACATCAAAAGAGAGTCACCAACCAGGTCGAAAGCAAAAGCAAAAAAAGATGGTAGAAATATAAAAAGAAAACCCGCACAAAATATGAAAAATCGTTATTGACCGCAATGAAAAAATACAACAACAAAAGCATCTACTCACACACACACATACACACACACACACACACACACACACACACACACACAGAAACTCGCACTTGAAATTGATTCAATGTCATAAATTAGATTTGAAATACTCAAAAGCATTCGCAAAACGTTCGCAAAGGCGGCCATAAAAATGTGTGAAAAATTTGTTTGTGTCGTCTGACATTTTTGCACGCTCATACGCGGCGACAATAAGAGAGAGATGGAGAAAGAGGGGGACGGGCACAGTTGGGGCAGGGGAAACCAATGAAACGACACACAAAATTGCGAAAGCTCACAAAATAAAGTAAATTATATTTACGTGTACTTTGCATAGCAATTGCGATGGGTTTTCATATACATTATTTTCTCATTCTATTTTGTGGCACATGGCGTATGCACAACTTTTTTGTTTTGTTTACAAAAAATGTTTTTCGTGTCGGGCGCAGGCGGGCATTTCAGGCGCGCGCGTGCCTTATAAATGATGTACAATCAATTAATTTGCGGCCTGTTTACAAAGCGACTAGGCAAAAATGATGGAACTCGATGAGTGGAGCGGTGAAGGACTCAGCCGGCCTAATAGCGCCAAAGCAATAGCAAACACACAAATGGAACCTGGTGTGAGGCACCACAAAAATGTTGGCGCAATTTGGCAACAGTTTTTTGCATTTATCACACTTGAAGGCAAAGTGTTTTGGCTAATGATGCCAAAATGTTAGTTTTTATGTATTTTTTTTTCTGGGCGGGGTTCGGTCGCTAGACCTAATTTGTTTAGATTCAGATTTGAATCTGATTGGCATGTTAAATATTTGCATTTCAGGATAATTAATTTTCAAAATGGCTTTTCAATAGACATAAGTGTAGTGAAAATATATTTAAAATATATAGTCAGAATTGAATATTGAATAGACAAAAGTGTAGGCAAAATATATTCAAATATAATTAAAACACAAAAATTATTTTGATTCAAAGTTGGACTTCAAAATAGTTTTTCATGTTCATTAATAAGTATACATTAATTGTTTAAAAATTAAAGAACATTTACGCATAAATAACTTTTGATTTTTGCCACTTTTACAAAGTCCAAGGTATCATATCCCAATAGATGCCAGAGGGCCACAATGGGTGCGACAAGAGGGACATGCGTCTTATGTCTCATGAAGACTTTAAAATAATGATGGCGAGTATAACACTAAAGATGAAATTAAGTTCAAAAAATGCCATCGATTAGAAGATAAGCTCTAACTTAGATTTAAAGGGTTGGCGTATATAAAATATCCCTTGATCAAGTGGTCAAAAAGTAGTCAGCATTTTCGCTGACGCGAACATTCATAAATCTAGATTAAAACAAAAGTTAAAATAGCGCCGAAAAAATTTACATAATTCACAACCAATAAATAAGAAAAAGTAATACGAATTTTCACTTTATGAACAGAGTCTTACAATCAATAAATTAATTGATTAAATATAAATGTCTATAATTTTGAATAACTCCTAAAATAATTAGATTTAATTTCATTAAATATTTTGTGAATAATAAAAGTTGCCCAAAATAGAAGTTGAAGTGTTTTACACACACACATGCATTCAGGGTCTAGCCTATATATAGAAATCTAGATCTATTGGCTGCAGGACATAGGAATCCCTTTGGCAACAATCAACAAGCAATCAATCACTCAACTTGTCCACTGCACAGTTGCCGAACAGCAGCTCTAAGCAGCAACGTGTGACGACAACTCCATGCCCTGCGGCAGAGTACTCGCAAATGCTGAGATGTCGTTGACACTTGGGTGTCACTTTAATTAGTGAGTGAATGGGAGCGAGTGTCAAGTATCGAGTATTGAGTACACAGCACATGGGACAGCTCTGCCAAATGGGGCATCCATCACTGGCGGGAGAAGGGACTAGGGTAGCTATCAATATGATTTTAATGCCAACAGTTGCACAAATCACAGAATCACTGCGTGAAAGTGGCTCCAATCATATCATCGGTTATGATTGTGATTAATCATGCACACAAAACTGGGCCAGCCAGTTGGGAAATGAGTGGAGGGCGGCAGGGCGGAGTGGGATTGAGGTGAGAGAGAGAGAGCAGAAGGTGAAACAGCGACCCATGAGAGCGTTGCATGCATTTTTTATACCTTGCGGCAGCGGCTGCTGCAGCTGTTTTGGGGCGCATTTAAATAAATTCATCATTAAGCCGGGACTTCATTTTGTATGCCAAATTTTACGAGTTGAAACTTTTGACCTTTTTCCTCTGCGGGGGCACAACAGCATCAACAAGAGCGAGAAAAAAAAAACAACAACAACAACACAATCAACACGTTTCGACAATCGATCGATTTCATGAGCAATCAAATGATGTCACATGCGGCAACAGCAGCCGGGCGGCAGGGTAAAAAGGAAAAGGGGGAGTCAACCCTCGACCAGAAAGTTGCGGCAAGTTCAAAGTTCTTAGTCCCCGAGGCGAGTGGGTGGGTGTTGGGCTGAAATGAAGCAACAACAAACATTCAGAATGCCCAGGAACAAGGCACCAATAAAAGAAAATCCATTTACCACTCGCCCACCGTTACTTCTACTCTTTCTATCCTTGTCACATTTCTCTCTCCCTCTCTCTCTTTCTCTTGTATAAACTTGATTGGTGACAAAAGCACAAGGCCAAAAACAAATTTAAATTAAATTTGCGCCCATTGAAAAACTTTCAGTTCTCACTCTTTTCAAGTATTCTGCATCCATCAATATTTTCAGCAGCTAAATAAATACGCAAATAATTTCAAAAAGTTTCAAATGCAAAGCAAATTATCAACATCAAAATATAAAAATTAAATATTATACTATGGAAGAATACTCTAACAATGATATTAAATTATAGTACTTATTGAAGTTCGATGCATTTAGGCATTAGAAAGCAATTTTTAACTGTACACAAACTTAAAATAATCGCCAGAACCAAAAAAAAATTGTATATTAATTTAATATACAAATTATTTGTCGTTCTCAGAATAATTCAAATGAATAAATTAATCTATATATATAAAAATAACTTTCCAGTTTTTTTTCTTAATTTGCAACGTAAGACAAGATAAAAGAAGAGTCATAAGAAATAGATGAAGACTTGGAATACGAAAAAAAAAACTGGGAATTTTTATTTTGATAGGAAGAAAATATTTCTAAAATTTAAATCAAATATACATTAATATTTAAAGCAACAAATTAGGCGCTAAATATTCCAAGTAATTATACATTTCTTAAAAATAACGTTCATAAGTATTTCAAGCAACTTTTTATAACTTAAAATTTGCATTTTTTAAACAACAAAAATTGTTCTTCCTAATATTTTTAAGTGGATTTCATTCTGATAGTCCAACAAGTACATGCTAAAGTGTACACATAATTCGTTGCACAGCTGGCTGCATGATAAACTAATCATATCCTATTCATGAACAGAACACAACAGAAAAGTCAGCGCACGCCTTGGCAACTGGTCGTCCTGTTGGAGGCGCAGTTAAATAAGTCGCTTTTACTTTGTGTTGTGCCTGGTAAAAGTTAACAAGAACACGTACTAAAGATTTTGCCGTTTAGGTTTTAATGCGATTAGAGTGGCAGAGAACAGAAGTAGCAACAGCAGCAACCGGAGCAGGATCTACCGAGCCAAAGAACAGACTCCCAGCTAGAGCCACAGCCAAAGGCAATGCCAGGGCCAGAGTCTTTTTGGGTCTGTGATTTATGGCCAGCGAAAATCAATGCTGTGGGTAGCTACTGAAGGGATGGCCGGGCCAAGTTGTTGCCGTGGCCATATTTAACTTAAAAAATTTATCAATTGGATTTGCAAACTGCTTTGTCATAAGTTCTGCGGCCTTTTGATACCCGAAAAACCCAACGAGACGAAAGCAACTCGCAAGTTTTCTGATTAAGCTCAGGTCAAGGCAACTTGACTTGCCTTTGAAAAGCTGTGACTATCAGAGCACGTGCCGGTATTTTGTATTTGATTTACTGTTGAGAGTTCAGATTCCGTGCAGAAGGCAGGACTATTGAGCTGGGGTCTAAGCTCGTGGGAATCTAGTTTCCAGGCTTGACTTGAGATTTGGTTTGTTGTAGTTTATGTCTGGAAATACTCAATCTGCAGAAACAAGTGTTAGAAATGCATGCAAGGCACTCTTAATTTAATCAGCTAATAAACTTTGATTTCAAATAGTTTTCTGTTTTCCCAATAGAATACTTATTTAATTGCCATATTGAATAAAATATTCAGTGGCATGTCGAGAATTACTATGCAAAATTTGAATTCTATTAATGAGCAGACTCGAAAGCGTAATTTTGCTTCAACTGGCGCTCAGCTGCACAATTATGCTTGATAATCCTGTAAAAATGCAGGTACAGATTGATTTTTACAGCTATGCGACGCCTGCTTTTTTATGCAATAATATTTTTAATGATTTCAATTAAGCTGAATTACTTAACTTTTATGCATTGCAATTCCCGGTTAAATACTACAACAACATGTTAAGAGCTACAACAACGACGTGACTTTTGTGCATCTGTCAACGTTTTTTTTTTCAATTCTTTTTATTTTTTTGCTGTTGCGCTAAATATTTTAATTAAAGAAATAATTACAATTAATGTATGGGCGCAGGGCTTACACGTGGCCACGCCCGCAACAATACCCTGTCAAAAAGAGTTGCTGAGGTTTGTCTTGTGTACATTATTATAAGTTAATATATCATTGTACCTAAAGTTCTTTAAGGTTCTACTTCTTCAACTGTTTGACTGGCTGGGACTTTTAGAAAAATAACTTTGAAATTATTCCAAGCTGTTCGTATTATGTGATTTCTTATTATATTCATTTTCTTTAATATGTTTGCAGGGTATTTAAAAATTTATAGTCTGATGCTCTTGCTTTTTAAATTCATTTTTACAGCCGATTTTCGATATTTTTTTTTTTGTGTTTTTGTAAAACTTCATTAAGCGAATTTATTGCGAGGCAGGCGGCGAAAATGCAATTTAAACGCAAAAAAAAGTAAAACGTGAAACAAATACGCATGTTTGTGTGACGGTGTGTAAGCACATATAATGTGTGTGTGTGTGTGTGTGTGTGTGTTAAATGAAATGCGCACCTACGACATTTTCGCATGTTTAATTATTTCAATTAAGGCAACATTTTTATTATAAGTGCGTTTGCACTAAGTATATCTGTCTTTATTGGTTTAAGCCTGTGTGCATATAGACATTTTAAAATTTATTATAAATTTATATAATTTCACGAATGCGTCATTTACATAAGTTTGCATAAGAAAACAAGAAAATGTAACTATTTTGTTGCAGTTGTCAAGCAAATAAAGTGTATAAAGGTAATTTAAGCTGTGCGAGGGATGTAATAGAGCGCGTAAATATTAGTTAACTGTGATTATTTTAACAATAAATAATATATAATTAACTACTACTAATACTGAATAAATATGACCGTAAGCTGAGGCTGGTATATTCCAAATTTGTAAAATAGTTTGGTTTCAAATACCCACAATTAAAGCAAAAATTAAACTAATTAATGCTAGAAACTTTCGTTTGTAACTATCCCAACTTAATTGTCCTGGAACCAACTTTTTTATAGATTTTCCTGGGATCCCCGTTGTTCCTGTATATTAAGATATTCCAAGAATTTGTCTAGAGCGCTCAATGCTTGTTTTCTTTTTATTTGCTTCAGTATATTTTACTATACAATGGAAAACCAATATGCGTGTATTTTTACTAGCTCTACCTGCCATTTTGTATTCTGGAATTTGAGTCTACAACATCTCAGACATTTCTGTTCTGTTGTTGTTGTTTTTTTAGCCCCTCTCAAATATTTAATAAGAACGCATTAAGATGCGACACATTTGCAGTCAAGTCAACAAATTGCCGACAGCAAATCCTGCGTCCTGCGTCCTGTGTCCCGTGTCCTCTGTCTTTAACAATATTTCATCTCAGACCTCTTCGTTGCTCGCACTTTTTACCAACCTGGCGACGTGAACGCTTTAATCTTGTTTAAAAATGCGCAGCTGTAACAACAACAGCAGCAGCAACAGGGTGGGCGCAGGGAAAGTTGCGTGACTGCGCGTAAAGGACGAAACACACACACACATTAAATGAAGAATAACACACACACATACAGAAACCTGGAGCTGCGGGAATGTGGAAACGGGAAATGTTGCCTGCATTTAGGCGAGCTGCCTTGTCAAATCTGCGCTGTGAGCATTCTAATGAGAAGTGCTTGCCAGTTTCCTTAACTTTCTTCAGCTTACAAGGACAGCAACAACAACACCAACAACGACAACCACGCCAAGAACAAAGTGCCGCTATCACAGCCACATAATCAAAGGGCGTGGGTGTGGCTGGCACTCGTCTTCAACTTGCCTTTCGCTGCCTTTTCAGGCCATCGCCCCGGCGTTTGTGCTGCTGCCCTTTATTCTCTGGTATATTTTTTTATGCACGATATATAATTTCATATTTTTATACCCTGAACCCATTAAAAATGGGTAAAAGGGGTATTATGTTTTTGTGCAAAATCCAAATGTATGTAACAGGCAGAAGGAAGCATCTCCGACCCCATAAAGTATATATATTCTTGATCAGCATTAATAGCCGAGTCGATCTAGCCATGTCCGTCTGTCTGTCCGTCCGTCCGTCCGTCCGTCCGTCCGTCCGTATGTATGAACGCAAGGATCTCAGAACCTATAAGAGCTAGGGACTTGAAATTTCAGATGTAGGTGCTCCTAGTTCCTACGCAGATCGAGTTTGTTTCCGATAATCGATAACTTGCCCCGTTTCCAAGTAATCGATAAAAATGTATATCGATATCCTGTTTTTTAAGCAATTTTGGTAAATAATAAGAGCTAGAGTTACCAAACTTGACATGTAGCTTCTAGAAAAGTTTATATATATCGATTATCTTTCATTTTATACCTATCGCCACCTCCCCGCTACTCTCTATCTTTAAGCGCGCGCTGCATTTGGTGTTGGAATATGAGGGTTCAGGGTATCCCCTAGTCGGGAGCTCCCGACTAGAACCTCTTACTTGTTTTTATTAATTTTGAGCCCCGAAATGGATTGATGAAAATTTGTAAAAGGCAATCTTCTTTTTAACCTCTCAACATTTTTTCTTTTTGCCGTTTTTTTTGAAGATTGAAGAAAAAATAAATTTTTTACATTTTGCCAGTATTATTATATATTAAGCTGCGTCGCTTAAAAACGTTATAAAACAAGTTCTGAACTCCGATCGTTGATTTTCGCGGATATATTAATGAGTATAACAGAGATATTTAGATATGTTTATAATCAAGTTAGACTAGAAATCTCTTACAAAAGTAAAACAAATTCGAAAAAGGTGTTCATATGTACATAAATGCATAACTTTTACACAATAATCACTAAAAAGATGTCTTTTCTACATTATTCTGATAATTCACTCACGGCCCTTCCCTTTAGCCAGGGGGGGCATATCATCACATTCGTAAGCCTCTCATTCAAATATCAAGAGCTGCATATGTGAGTGCTCGCAATGGCACCCAGTTGCATGTTTGCCAACACTCGGCAGCTCCCTTTGCAAACCGTTTCTTCTTCTTTGGTGTAATAACTTAAAATCCCATAATAAAGCTACTTACTGGCTGCCAACTTGGTTGCAGGGTTTGCTCTACTCTTTTTTCCCTCCCCACACTCTTCTTTCATCTAACAATAACTATTTTTCTTTGGATTTGACTGTGGCTCGAATTGACTGCAAGACTTGCCAAGCCTTTCGCCACAAATGTGCAAGTCAAGTCAAGTGCATACGTCACCGGTTCCATTCATATATACACGACTCCCCATCCCCTACCCAACATCATGCACAACCATCGAAGATTTCTAAGTGCATGGCATAGATTTTTTTTTTTTGTGATTTCTTATACACTTGCGCAGGGTTAATATAGTTTTGGGGCGAAGTATGCAGACATTAAGATAAAGATGGAAAATATCCCAAAATTAATTTATGCGAAGCAATTAATCCCATAACAGCCTTGTAGAGAAAATCTTGTTGGAATTTTAAGATATCTTGATCATAAACTATATCAAGCAAGTTCTCTTTTCTTTTACTGGCACCTGATAAATATTCTAGCTTCATGGCAAGCTTGTATCAAAGTCAAACAGACATGATATAACTTCAATAAAATTTAAAAAAAATATATTTTATTTGATAACAATTTTCAGAATATTAATTTTGGCAAAGCAGAAAATGGCTTTGGTTGAAAGTTACCTCTAAAGGATCGGCTAAACTTGTAAAGGTATATTTATTGTGTATAAAGTGTATTAAATCGTCGACCATTCTAAAATATCTTCTGTTTTTCCTGTCTTTTCTTTACTTTCTATTTAAAAAAAATTTCCTGCTGAGCCACTGGATTAAGATTGAATTTTTTTTTCCGGCATAGTTTTTTCGTTTTTTTTTTTATTTAATTTTTTTTTAAAACTTTTTTTGTGTTATCTCGTCGTCGCCAGGTGAAGAGTCGTTCAGATCTATGCGCACATACGCACACATTCGCCCACACACGCCAACACACACATGCACTTATACAAACGGTTGCTAAAAATATTTTCATGTTCAAATAGAAATATTTCCCCATTGAAATTGGAAACGTTTTTGCCATTGTGTGGCTCGACCGGATGTTGTACAGTTATTGGAATGTCTTGCAGCCCCACCGCCTTCCTCCCACCTCCTACATAAATACTAACCGACTATGACAATGGACTATGACTATTAGTTGGCATTTTTCTAGTATTTTTTGTAGTTATTTATGTTGTTGTTGCTACTGTTGTTGTTGCCCGGCTGCCATCGACAGGAAATGGTAAACTTATTTCTCTTATTAATTTCTGTTGGCAATTTGTGAAGCAGCAGTCGTCCCAAAACGTTTTCCAGATAAATCAGTTCAGCATTTGTTGCCTTTTGTCTATTTCAACCAAATATCACCCACTCGTCCCCGCATTTCTCAACTGCATTGCTGTGTTGTGCAATTACTCGCATAGTTTCATAGCTAAGGAGCCAGCCTGGAAATGCTTCTAACTAAATTAACCTGCAAGACGCATAGTCGCAACGTGTGCCAATTGTTTAGTGTCCTGGCAGGAAACTCTTAAGAAACAAAAGCTTTTGTGCTTGTCGTTGCATTGCATTCATAACTAAAGCACATTAAAGGTATTTCTCATGCAGCTCAATCTGTTCGGCATGCGAATCACTAGCAAATTCCTCTGAGAAATTAAGTACAGCAAATATTCAACAATTATGCATTACAACATAAACCCAATTGTCATATTTAAAGCATGATTATGTCAATTATTGCAGTGCGTAAAATTATAAATTTGTCAAGAATTGACGACGAAAAGAAAAGCTTTAAAAACTATGCACAATAACCAGCACGAGTATTCTAATTTAGGCTTCAAATCGGCTCGAGCTCGGAATTCCAACTTGTTAAACAATAAACAAACACGAATCTTTAAACCGAATCAGTAAATGCTTAAAATACAAATGTGACGAAACTCGAATCAACTTTTTATAAAAAGAGCTTGGTGCAAGATGAATAACTATTCAGGGAAAATCATTCCAAAAGCAATTTTAACTTGGGCCCAAGCTATTGGATTTATCTAACCATGTCATATTATACATATTTTGGATGTAGAAAACAAGATCACAATTTTAACATCCAGTCAGGAAATCACGTTTCTTAGGGCTTTACAATCGTAATATAATATAGTTCGGAGCTAAGCTTTACACACAACCTTCGAAAAGTTTTATTGGATAATTTAAACGCATACAAAAATGTAAGATATTACAAACAAAAAATATCGCACAAATAAAAGTATGTATAGTACATACTTTGCAGCAACAGCAATCGCATTCAATTAATAGTTGGTAATGCAATAATTCTGAGTGGCGATTGATGCGTGCAGTGTGGACCTGTTTTATATGATATAAACTGTACTAGACACGCCCGCATAGCGCGAACTAAGTCAATTAAAACACGATTGGCGGCTAATTCAATGCATGGCCACGAATTTGTCCGTTGGTTTTGGGCCAAAAATATTGGAGTTGCTAACCGAATGGCAACCAAAATATTTCATGTCACTTAAATTAGTAAATTTTGTGCATAAATGCAAAAATAAATGTACGACTGCGGTTTAATGTTCGCGATTGCAAAAACCAGACTCTATTCGATTGCCCTCATAATTATTATTCCGTTTTTCAATATTTAATTTGTTGCTGTTGCCTCAGTTTTAGCTTTGGCAACGGCTCATTTAGAATGTGGCAATATTTCTAATTAAAGGTTGCAAACGAAATCAAAACAACCGCGAGCCTGTTACGCAGCAGGACAACCAACCACTTTATATATGTCTGTGCGTGCGTGTGTGCGTGCGTGCGCAGTTAAGTATGCTATGATTTATGCATCGCTGCTAAATGTTGCTGAGGTTTTTGCGTTGATTTTGTGCAATTGGTTCGAGCCGCGCTGCGCTGCGGCTCTGCCAGTGCGGCCAATGTCAACAATTTCACATTCAAATTGCATATTCCATGCACGCATAATTTAAGCTATTGAGCATGCAATGCACAAAAACCCACCCACCCACACAACTAGCCCCACACGCTACGTGTTTTTGTGTTGAAAGCCAAATGTATTATAAACGCGCAGAGAGTATGCTACAAAAAATTGCATTGAATTCGGCCCATGTAACCAAACCAAAGGGAAAGCAACTGGCTTATGAGAAATTGTTAAACAAAAAATTGCAATCAGCCATATTGTTGAATTAAAGTTTATCAATAAAATCAACAAATATTTAGTTATTTTTAAATAAAATCAAAATATAAAAATTATTTTTAACACATGTCGAGCCTAAGGCTTTTAACAGAAATAAATAAATAAATAAGATAATAATAAAAACTTTTTATAAATAAAGACATGGTAGACATTGCCCTATTGCAGATATCTGAGTATAATGAAGCTCGTAAATGCAGAGTTTAATGAAAACATCTTGGAGATCGTAATATTTTGCCATATAGAAACCTTCTTTTCCACCGATTTTTAACATATTTAGGGGGTATAATGTATCTAATCAATGCCGAGTAAGATATCTTGATACATAAAGAAGTTTTAAAAACAATAACCTAATTTTTGACCAATCGTTCCTTTTTAATATAGTGGTCCGATCTGGTCGGTTCCGACATATTTACTGCCTTCAGCAGCGAGACGGGCCTATGCACAGTTTCAAGATAATAGGATTATAATTGAGAGACAAGTTCGCATAAAAACAGATGACGGACAGGCGCACATGGCTATATCGGCTTGGCTGGTAACGCTGATCTTGAATTATGAGGTCGGAGATGCCTTAACACATTTCATGACAAAATTATAATACCCTCCACAAGGGTAAAAAAATCCCCTCTTTCCTCTCTCTATGATGCAAATGATAGACCTCCGTTTCTAGTAATTATAAGCCCAAAAATGTATAGACTTTCTTAAGATTTTGATACATTCAAACTACTTACATTAATCGAGCATTTAGTTCCTAATTTTCTTTAAATACAAAACTTATTTCACCCAAACTTAAACTTATGCTTAAACTGCTTTTACTATAACTGCTATAGTATTCCGAAGCATTCCCTGAGGAACAACCTTCTTCAAATTGATTTGGGTGCACGCACTATCAAAAAGCATTCGAAATTCAACATTTAATTTGAAGCAACTAGATAAATTGCAATCAGTGAATTGTTTTTAGAATGTCACCCTGTCACTTTGTAATTATAGGTTGCTTTTCATACAGGAAGAATAGTGCTCTTCCCATTTTATCCAGGTCAGCTGCCAAATTTTGACAGTTGTGGGTTTTGACAAACATTTCGCGTGCTCGCTAAGTGTTTGACTTCGCATTTGACCTAGTTAATAATTTAGTACAATAAATAGCTGAGATGAGTGTCAGCAGCAGTTCGGGCGTTACATTTAACACTAAGGCTAATTTAATGGAATACCGTCAAGACTTCGTTGGATCTGCACGTAAAATCTGCTAGGGCCCAAAGGCTCAACACGGGCGACGCGATTCGCGTGTATCTAATATTTAAAGTGACATATCTATTTATATGCAAATGCCACGCCTCCCGGGCATACAATATAACCTGGACTCATGTAGTAGGGGCTGGATGTGTGCGTGCCAAGGCGCTAAAACTTTCTTTTTAGGTTAAAATCCTTCGCGCAATAAATCACAACACATACGCAAGCCATACACTATGAACGAGGAGGGTGTGTGTTTATGAGGGGGGTTGAGGCTAGTGAAAAAATAAAACTAATAAATCTAAAGCCAATTAATTGACTTAACTGCTGTCGGGTAGGCGGGGCCAGGTTGTCTGTGGGCAATGTGGCCTTTGTAACCCTTTGGGGCTCACAATTTATGGCCCAAACATAAACTTGAACTCGCATATAATAAATCATAACATTTTACAGATAATAGAAAGGCATCTAGCATACATGAAATCATGGCTCCTTTAGAGCCATTCCCAGTGTGTGTTTTAATCGCAACGCTTGCGGCTTGCAATTTTAATAAACAACTGCAAGTCAGAGAAAAAAAACACTTTATAGCAAAAAAAATAATAAAAAATGAAATTTTTTACACACGCAGACACAGACACATATAACGCTCTGCCTGTGCCCTCCTTTTCAAGGCAGGCACATTTCTAAGCTAAGGCAACAAGCCACACACAGGATGTGCCCCTTATATCCGGCGGCGTCATATGGGAGGCTACCACAATCTAAACCAATTCAATCCAATCAAAACGAATGCTTCGACTGAGTTTCTTATTTTCTATGTGTTGGCTGCTTTTTGTTGGCTGATTGGTAGCTGAAAGACTTTTTTTTTTGGCCTTAATAGTTGTTTGCATAAGGCTTAAAATTGTCGTATGCTTAAAAACCCCAGAATATCAGAATAACTTTAAGGAGGATAATATGGAAATATATTCTGGAACATATATATAACCAACAATTGTAATAATGTACAATTGTAATAAAATGTGTAATAAATATAAATATTTGTACAGTTATTAATCTCTGCAGCGGACAGGAACTGACGGAAATGTCCAGATTTATAAATGGTGCATCTAAAACAAATCGTTGTAGATAAATAATCCACTAAGGACATGTGTCCAACTAATATGAGTGTCCGTTAGTAGAATTTTTATTGTATATGCTTTTAAGGAAGCCAAGAATATAAATCCAAACTTTTTAGCTAGACGCCTAAATACTGCCTGTCACCGTAGAAGAGTAAGGAGGAGACTCAAACGCCATCACCCTCAAGACCTCCTGAACCGGGTCTTGACATAAATATCTCCTACTAAAATTTAGACGATCTCCCCAGTATCACCCCTTAAACCTCCCCCTTATAAGTTATCTTTAATTCATTGTTCTGTTCTATCATAAATTATTTTGTTATTTTTAGTTTAATTTCTGATTAGTTTAAGTTGCCTTGTAAGGTAGCAGCACACTTATTTTTTGTTAAATAAATTTTTTGAAAAAAAAAAAAAAGAATATCACGAGAAAGAATATCCAAAACAGAAAAATGTTATCGGTTTTTAAGCGATCTTTCTATACATAATGCATTACCACATAAATCCAGACGGTGGATGTTCGGCTATGGAAGATTTTACTGTACATACTTCGTGCGCTTATTCTGTCTGTTCGAAAAAGTAGGCAACCATTCATAAATCACTTTTAAATACAGTTCATCCTAGTGACTTTCGTTGAGACTCAATACATTTTCAGCACACGAATAGTTCAAATCGAAAATCCTATAAAAGAAACAATTTTCTTTTAATTCGATTTTAATAACTTTTAAGGAAAATTGTATTAATAGTTTTTTATACTCGTTCGGATAAAGCTGCTTAGGTAAGTGGAATGAAACACAGCCCTTAGGCATACATAAAGATGGTATACGATGTGTGGGCAGAGGAATAACATACCTGTGAAGCCGCCTACTGCTGGCTAGTGCAGACAGCCGACAGTGTTGCCACACCCCGTGACATGTAATGACGTCATTTACATGGTGCAACAACATTTATTACACGAATTGCAGGCGCCTGCCTTTGGCATGGGCGTTTATATATAAAACGCGCGGCTAATTCATAAATCAAACGGTTAGTTTAAAGGAATTGCAAGGATTGTGTAAGGATGATAAAGGCTAGGACTTGCGCTTATATAAGTGTATTTTAGGAAGAACTTCTTTGAAAAGTTATAGATTCAGCAATTGCGAACAATTTTCAATGAGTCAAAAGCTTATCGACAAATTATATAGTAACTAATTTATCTCCCACAGAAGAGACAAGATGGAAGCAAAAAGTGCTTCTGCGTCGAGTAGTTTTTTACGCAAGGCTGTGACCAACAAAGGTTTCGTAAGCTTTATGAGAAGCTACAGTCAACAAAATTATGGTCTTGACGTAGTTGCCATATCTGTGCAAGGAAGCAAGGCTTGGAATAAGCTCACACAAAGACAAAAGGATAAATATCGTACGTTAGACGTGGCACGAAACGCCGTGTCAGAGATGTACACCGACGCCTGCTGTCCAAAGCGGCGCAAGAGCAAACCTTGCGGTCGGCCGCCAAAGCCTAGATGTCCGGTGCGCAGGAGTAGACCCAGCTGCCGCCCCAAATGTTCCAAGCCGAAGCCCAGATGCTGCAAGCCGAAGCCTAGATGCCCCAAGCGCAAACCCAGATGCCCCAAGCGCATACCGAGATGCCCCAAGCGTGCGAATCCCTGTGCCACGCGTAAATGCCAAAAGCCTGTAGCTCCGTTAACAAATAGTGGTTACTTGAACTTCATGAACCTCTTTCGACGTAAATACGATCATCTAGAGCCCAACGATTTAGTTGTTAGAGGAGCAAGAGCTTGGTGTAGAATGTCCGAGGACAAAAAGGATCGCTTCCGCCGTCAAGTAAACTCGTAAACTCTGCACTGCCTGGGATAGTCTTTTAATTCAAAATTTTATGTTCAATTTTAACTTTGTGCTGTATTAAAATAAAAATTTAAATGAAATGTCAGCCTTGTGGATCAACTCGATAGGTAGCTTGCCAACTCAATCTACAGGTGTGAAAGTTTTCTGTGGGCTCGGCTGTTCAAATATCAAGCGAAAATTGACCCAATAGACTATAAAATTGTAGCTTCAGGAGTCCGGGGCTACGCCAAACCAAACAGTCCGTCGATCCAATCATTTGTAAAGAAGCCCAAGATCTTTTGCGATTGTCTAATACCATCTATTCAAACGAAATTATCCCATGAGTCATATATCAAGCTCTGCAAATGGACGTCTTTTTTCGCAGGGGAGCCGACTAGTTGCTCACGACATTATTAATAGATAATGCCCCAACTTACTGTCTGATTTCTCAAGAAATGTCTAGAGTAAGAGAAAGCACAGAGAGATCTTTGAGGAGATATATAAATGCCTTTAAAGTCTAAGCCTTTCATGCTCGGAGAGTACGTTTGACAAAATGATTTAAATATATTTTCTAACAATACTAATCTACTTATCAACGCGTGCCCCAACTGGCATAACGTATAAGAAACAGATAAGCTTCCACAACAGATTGTGGGATACATTTATATGAACTAGGAAAAACGTCTGTATTCATTTTTAATATAAAAACATAGTATTCGTAGACTTGTTAATCATTGTTTAGCGCAGCTAACAAATCAGTTTCACAAGTACTTTAGTAATCATTTACAGCTTGTGAAGAAAAGAACATTTTTTTAAGTTTCTATCGTTTTTCTCTTTGGTATTTGAGCTCGTAGAAAAAGTAAATTTTATATATGTGTGATTTTAAATTCATCAAGGCCAAGTTTTTCAACTGAGGTGAGTGAATAATAACGAATACACATTCAAAAATGTTGCATAACCAGCAGCAGAGGTGAGGCCATGGTTTTTCTCACTGTTACCAAATTGTTTAGCCGCTGTGATTGAGCCAACTTTGAATCCTCACACGCAACAACAATATTGGGAAGAAGGGGGGTATGGGCGCGGGTTGGCTCTGCTGGATAATGTCGAGGCAGCCGCTCGTAAACATAAATCCAAGTGACGCTAATTGTTTGTTGCAATTACTGCTGCAGTTGTTGCCACTGTTCAGTTACGTGCAGCGGGCAGACAACAGCAGTTGACAGTGCGGCAAGTTGCAGAGCGCGGGTATGAGATAAGGCAGGGTACACGGATAAATGGGGGCAAAGTTTCAATGTGGGCTCAATGCATGCAAATTCTGTTGCAGCTGTAGGGGCTGCTGCTGCAGTTGCAGCAACAGCAAACAATTACTCAAACATTGTTGCAACTGCATGTTGTTGTTGCTGTCGCTGCTGCTGATGCTGCTCGTTGTGCGTGCTAAATGGCAACTATTCTGGCGGCTAATGATAATCACTCAACGCCCTCTGCACTTACCTTTTGTGCCAAATCACACCGCTCTTCCCCAATTCCTTACAGCTTTTGCTACCAGTCTGCCATCTTCAGCTTGAATGCTGCTTCCTGTCAATTTCTTAATCAAAAGTATAAACGCCCAGATAGCTGCTACGTCTATACATTTTTTTCTTATCACGAGCACGTAATTCTTGAGCATGTCGCTTTATTACGAAGCACTTAGCTAAGGTGACTACTCGTAAGAGCAGAGAATTGTAGTAGATACAAAGGAAAAATGTCACAAATATTGCTAATGGGAAGAATTACAAGCGCTGTTGGTTAAAAGAAACTTATTTACATAGTCAAAATAAAACGTGAATGCTTTAAGAGCTTTAGAGAAATACCTCTCAGCTCTAATCGGGCTCAAATTACTCCTCAACGTATTCAGCTTTACCAGATCATAGTGAAATACACAAATATTTTTAGATGTCTAATGCTCGCAATTTGTTCCACAGTACCCTGTCGAGTGGCTGTCTATTGCAGTCGCAGTAGCAACTACTGTCAAGCCTCCACTTGCTACATTGTGTTGGCTGTTGCTTTCAGCTTGTCAGCTGTCAGCAGTTCCATCAAACAGAGCAACAAATCCCCTGCCAGCCAGAGCATAAAACTATTTATATGCCGTATAATTGGTACTCTCTCTTTCCCCAAGCGCAGCTCCTGCTGCTGACTTGACCAACTAACTGCCCGAGGATGGATTTCAACTTTGCATGCAAAGTCCAGACACATTCGCCAAATGGGGCGTATTATGGCCAACAAGACCACAAATGTACAGGGGAAAAGCACAGCTGGACATAAATCAGAATTAATGCATGGCCATAAGAAATCATATTAATATTTTTGGAAATGCATTTGCAACTAGCTTAGATAAATTATTATTTATATTCTTGGTTAATTATGGTGCTCATATTGGCATTGTTCTATGCAAATGCAAATACCTGGACTGCAGTGGAAAATACCCATTCTAGGTATTGTTCATGGACATACAAATACATGCACGAACTAAAATTATATGTAGACAGGGATATTTTGCATGGCAAATTGTTGCTATAATTAAAATGCTTGCTTGCAGCTCTATCTATAAAGAATGTTGCTAGGAACTAGTTCAACAAAGTGAGAGTTTAATCAACAATGCTGCCAAAGCAAAGCCTGAAAGTGTATTACAATTGGAGAACTGAAAAGCGGCTTAGCTGCCCCGACCCGTTGAGATGCATTTCACTTGGGCTACCTCCAGCGCAAGTAAACCCTATTGTTAGTCTTAGCAGACACGGTCTATAGGTGGCTTTCAGCCGGCAAGTCAAACCAGCCTCAACAATTAAACAGTTCGTAAAGCTGCTTACCCCTGGGGTTCTCCCTATGTCTCTGGCAGTTTGCAACTGTAAAGTGATATTAATTATGGGCTTTTGATGCTCGAGGCTTGGAGTTGCCTCAACATGATTGCCCTTCGTCAGACGCAACTGTGCGGCCAGGAATACGAGTCTCCTGCAGCTAGACAAACAAAATTCTTGCAATTAATGGTGAACAATGTATGCATGCGCTTTGAACTAGGGTTTGTGTGCTTGCATGAACTGTATTAATATTCCTAGTGCTTCTAAATACAATGCATTTACAGGTATTCAGACAATCTTATGACTGAATATAACATTACACAATGCTATACTACTAGCAACAGAAATTCCTTAGAATCCTAATCAAAAGCATGATACTTTTCCTTCTCTGAATAGTCGATATGAGCGACAAGATATTACTAGCTCAAAAAAGCTTGCTCAAAGGACCCGTGACCAATAATGGGTTTGTGAACTTTATGCGAAGTTATGCTGCACGTTCTCGCAGACTAGATATACCTGATGTGGTAAGAGGTGGCAAGGCATGGAACAGGCTTTCACCTGCACAGCGGAACAAATATCGAAATGTCGATGCTAACGACGACGAAGATTCAGACGACTCGGATTGCCCAATGAAAAGAAGTCCACCCCCGTGCTGTCCTCAACGTAAACGTCCGTCTTGTCCCAAGCCGTGCCCGCCAAAGCCTAGATGTCCAGCGCGCAGGCGTAAGCCAAGTTGCCGTCCAAAATGTTCCAAGCCGAAGCCCAGATGCCGCAAGCCGGCATGCCGCAAGCCGTCATGTCCCAAGCCCTGTAAGAAATTTAAATGCCAAAAGCAGGGTCCCATCACAAACAACGGATACTTGAATTTTCTGCGCGTCTATCGACGCAAACATTGCGGCCTCAGTCCCAAAGATCTGGTCATGAAAGCAGCACGCGCCTGGTGTCGTTTACCTGAGTGCAAGAAGGATCGCTACAGACGGCAGGTAAGTTATCAATGCCATTCAGAGCTATTTGCTAAAACAATCTGTTATCAGGCCTGTAAAGTCACAACAAACTGCCGTCACAAGCGACGCCGTGTCTGCAACAGATGAACAGGATGATAACACCAAACTCCTCCCCATTCAAGAAAAATGTGAGGATATGCATGCGATCCCGCACTCAACTATGTACCATCTTCTAAGCGTGCTGCGTGTCCTAGTCCAAATCTGCGTTCCCGATCTCATTTGAAAACGTTTTAAATTATATGTCTACTCAATTTTTATTTTACTAAATCCGTAACTCATTTTAAAAGAAAGCTTATTAAGTTTTATTTTTATGTAATTAGCTGTGTTTAGTTCTCTGTGAACTAAAGAAAAGCAAATAAGAGGTTCTAGTCGGGAGCTCCCAGAACCATCTTCTTCCAACACCTAATGCAAATATATATACTATTCTAGAAGCTACATGTCAAGTTTGGTGACTCTAGCTCTAATTATTTACCAAAATTGCTCAAACAGGATGTCGTTTCCGATTGCTTGGAAACGGAGTAGGAACTAGGAGCACCTACATCTAAAATTTCAAGTCTCTAGCTCTTATAGGTTCTGAGATCCTTGCGTTCATACATACGGACGGACGGAGGGACAGACGGCTATTGATGCTGATTAAGAATATATATATACTTTATGGGGTCGGAGATGCTTCCTTCTGCCTGTTACATACATTTACATTTTGCACAAATACAATATAACCTTTTTACCCATTTTTAATGGGTTCAGGGTAATCGAATAAGTAATCGAATAAATGTTAAATGTTATATTATAAAGTTGTGGCTTATAACAATACATTTAATCGTTGCTGTAAATCGAATACTTATATTTTTGTAATGTCAAGTCTGATATGCTTTTTTGGCTCTCGAATTAAAAACATAATCAACCTCTACATTATTTTTCATAACTCCAATTGAATTAGGTCATGTCCACATCCACAAATAAAGGCCCGATAAAGTCCGAAAAGGTGCAAAAAGCTAATTCCAGCCATATTTAGAACTGTCAAAACTAATTGAAAGAAATGTCATCCGGCATCTTTCAATTGCATGTTTTCTGTTTGTATTTGGTTGAGCTCTAAAATAAAAACCCTGCTGATCTTAAATTCCACTTTTTAAATCTTAACCATTCCAGTTAAAACATTCCAAAGCTCAATCAAGTAGCAGTTTAATGTCTTTGCGAGACTCACATTAATAAGTTTCGGGGGGAGAGGTTGGCACATTGGCTGGCGCAACTATCGCGTGAGTGTCAAGGCTTAGATACATTTGTATCGCACGGCAGGTAGACGGGCAGCACGTGTAGCTACTTATGCATTTGTGCAGGCTTGTGGGCCAAATTCAATTTATTATTCCACCATATGAGCTTTCGCACTTAACTTGCATGAATATATAATGAGCTGTATGGGGAAAATGGTAGACGCGAAACGCAGTGAGAAAGCTGCCGGATTGGGCAGGATGAGTGTGGGGTGCATTTCACGCAACGCTCTTCGTTGCGTGTTTGAGCCTGCTGTGAGACAACGAAATTGAATTATTAATAACACGCAGCGCGACTGAAACAATCTATAAATATACATGTGGCATGTGGTTGGCGGTGGTAATAAAAACAAAAAAAAAGAAAAAAAGCTGAGAGCATGAAGAAAGTAAGTGAAAAGGCGACAACCTTGGGACACTTGGCCAACAAAACTAATCGTGCCACTTATGACCATAATTTGTCAATTTTCTAAACAATTCCCCAAAGTCGCATAAAATGTCGTCCGTGTCTCTTTTGGCTTTTGGCACCCATTACGCTCATTTCTCGCCCGCTTCTTTGGCTTCTCTGGCCGCTTTTCCTTTTATGAAAGGGACGCTGTGAAAAATGAAAGTGAACCCAAATTGCCAACAATGTCGTTTGACTGACTGACTGGCTGACTAACAGACGAGTCTGACGAGCTGACCGACTCGACTCTACTGTGTGTCTATGTACCCCTTGGACAGTTTCTCTTACCCCATCTTTGCTAAACGCATTTAAATGCCGTTGTACGCATAAATTACTCAGCGTCCGACAGTTTTAGCCTAAAAGTGTAAATGAGTTTGTGGCTCGCTCCACATTTCTGCATCCTGGTACTATATGAAATTGAAATAAATGCGTGGGCAACTCTCTCAGCTTTTTTTTCGAGGATTACGGGTCGGAATGAGAAACTTGTTGCTGACGGTCGAGATTGCCAACTGAAATATGTGACCAGCTTAAAAGGAAATTGTGTGCGCAGAGTTTGGGTATTAACAAAAAGCTAGCATGGATTTTTGTGCGTCCCGATGTATGTTTGAAAATAATTTCGCAAAAGTTTGCCATTAAAAGATTAAAGCTCAAACAATTAAAATCCGTTGAAATTTTTCATAATTTATTCTGTGAATAATTTATATGTAATATTTAAAACATATTTGTAACTTACATTTATGAATTTGATGAATTGTGTTCCTTGTAAAGTGATTTTTATACCCTGAACCCATTAAAAATGGGTAAAAGGGGTATTATGTTTTTGTGCAAAATCCAAATGTATGTAACAGGCAGAAGGAAGCATCTCCGACCCCATAAAGTATATATATTCTTGATCAGCATTAATAGCCGAGTCGATCTAGCCATGTCCGTCTGTCTGTCCGTCCGTCCGTCCGTCCGTATGTATGAACGCAAGGATCTCAGAACCTATAAGAGCTAGAGACTTGAAATTTTAGATGTAGGTGCTCCTAGGTCCTACGCAGATCGAGTTTGTTTCCGATAATCGATAACTTGCCCCGTTTCCAAGTAATCGATAAAAATGTATATCGATATCCTGTTTTTAAGCAATTTTGGTAAATAATAAGAGCTAGAGTTACCAAACTTGACATGTAGCTTCTAGAAAAGTATATATATATCGATTATCTTTCATTTTATACCTATCGCCAACTCCCCGCTACTCTCTATCTATAGGCGCGAGCTGCATTTGGTGTTGGAGTATGAGGGTTCAGGGTATCCCCTAGTCGGGAGCTCCCGACTAGAACCTCTTACTTGTTATATATCTGGACACGCAACTATATGTAAACATACATATGTTAAGATATATAAGCAATTGTCAAGACAAGGTTTGTAATATTGCCAATATATATATATATCTTTTTTATTTGAAAGTGGTTTTTTTAGACATGGAATCATTACAAGAACTTATAATAAAAAGCAAGCACCTAATAAAACCCGAATAAAGAGTAATAATGATAATCGAATAAAATCCATTTAGTACTTAACAAAAAATGTATTGAAATGAAATCAAAGATGAATAAATGTTATTGCAAATACGAAATTGACTTAGCCAGGTATAAAAGAAGCTAAAGGAAAAAGGAAAAGCCGAACTTCAATGGAATCGAAGCACCTAAATTGCCAACGACCGGTGGGCCCTTTGTTTTAACGCCCCAAATTACCGCCCCTTTGTGTATTTGGCCGCAGATAACTGCCAGCCAAATGATACATATTAGGCCAAGCTATATAACAGGCACACACACCCACACACATACACGTATGTGTGTATATGTGCGCAAAATCAATTCAAGCTCAATTTCCTTTGATGTAATGTGCGACGGTTCGGGACACCGTGTTGTACGTGACAGTTGTGCTCAATATAATACTAAAAATTACTGAAAAAAATATGTATATATGGATATACATTGAAGGGCTTAATCAGCCGTAAGTATTTTGGTATTAAGTTGTGCTTGTACAGGTTTTATAACTGCATAAACCGTTGCATATCGTTCAATTAATAACACAAATCCGTTACGGCCCAGTTACTGGGGTTGCCGTCGTTAATTAATGTGCTCGACGCCAATTTAATGCACTCGCTGCCGCTTGCTGCTATGATTAATGTTTAATTAAATTTGCAGCATTTATATAAATACATAATAAAGAACAAGAGAACTTTTCACGAACAAGCGCCGTCAGGATTACATCATAATTAATCGCAGTCATTATTTATAACGATATCGCCAAAAGAGCATTTTATATGGACGATGTCATTTGCCATTGCGCTTGCAATTGCAGTTGCATTTGCAGCTTAATATAATAATTCAAATCATACGAATCTAAATAAATAACAAAACACCTATGTCAGCGATATCTTTATGTCCTTAGCTACAATTTTCTAAACTAGCGATATATCATTTTAAACTTAAGCATATTTATTAAGGACTAACATATTTATACTAAACAAGTAAGAGATTCTAGTCGGGAGCCCCCGACTAGGGGATACCCTGAACCCTCTTCTTCCAACACGAAATGCACATATATATACTAATTCTAATAGCGACATGTCAAGTTTGGTGATTCTAGCTCCTATTATTTACCAAAATTGCTCAAAAAACAGGATGTCGTTATCGATTGCTTGGAAACGGAGTAAGTTATTGATTATCGGAAACAAACTCGATCTGCGCAGGCACTAGGAGCACCTACATCTAAAATTTCAAGTCTCTAGCTTTTATAGGTTCTGAGATCCTTGCGATCATACATACGGACAGACGGACGCACGCACGGACGGACGGACGGACGGACAGACAGACGGACATGGCTAGATGGACTCGGCTATTGATGTTTATCAAGAATATATATACTTTATGGGGTCGGAGATGCTTCATTCTGCCTGTTACATACTTTTACATTTTGCACAAAAACATAATACCCCTTTTACGCAATTTTAATGGGTTCAGGGTATAAAAATCGCCAGATTGGTATCTGATTGACATCTTAACCAACTTCAGTAAATTTGGCCATATCATCTATAATTAACAGATATACACACATATACACTAGACAGAACACGCTGACATATAAAATATGAATGTAAAATTAGCAAGTATTTTAATTTCTTTATTTCTTTTCCATTAAGCTTATACATTTAATAACATTATTATATTATATACTAAGTTCTTTAACCAATAATCTGTGCAATTTTATTTCTATCACTGTTTTTAGTTATATGACTTATAGTATAATTTTAATTAATATTTTCATGTGCATACCTCTTAGGAAATTTCTTTGTTCAACTTTTGGCCTGCAGCTGTGTGCTGAACTCTTTTGAGGGTCAAGTAAATTAAGCATGTTTATTTGCTTAGAGTGCATTGCAGTTGCTGTGCCCTGACTGCCAGTCAATTAGGATTTGAAATGAAATGTTGAGCTAGATATTGTACATTATTTACACATGTTGGCTAATTGAATTAAATGATTCTGTTTTGATTTATGCATCTGAAATTTATGCAGCTACAAAGATTGTTAGCAAAATGCAACAATCTGATAATTGGTAATTGTAAACCATTATGCAAAAGTCTTGCGGCCAGCTGCTCTTTATTAAGACATTTAATAATTGAAATTGTCGACGTGCAGATGGACATTAATAATGTCAAAAGGAAAGCAAAGCAAATTAAAACAATGCTGCATAAGCCGGCAATGCAGAGAAACGAAAATAAAATTGGAATTTAATGACGAGTAGAAAAGAGAAAAAAACAAGTAAGAGGTTCTAGTCGGGAGCTCCCGACTAGGGGATACCCTGAACCCTCTTATTCCATCACCAAATGCAGCTCGCGCTTATAGATAGAGAGTAGCGGGAAGTTGGCGATAGGTATAAAACGAAAGATAATCGATATATATATACTTTTCTAGAAGCTACATGTCAAGTTTTGTGACTTTAGCTCTTATTATTTACCAAATTTGCTTAAAAAACAGGATTTCGATATACATTTTTATCGATTACTTGGAAACGGGGCAAGTTATCGTTTATCGGAAACAAACTCGATCTGCGCGGGCACTAGGAGCACCTACATCTAAAATTTGAAGTCTCTAGCTCTTATAGGTTCTGAGATCCTTGCGTTCATACATACGGACGGACGGACGGACGGACGGACAGACCGGACGGACGGACGGACAGACAGACGGACATGGCTAGATCGACTCGGCTATTGATGCTGATCAAGAATATATATACCTTATGGGGTCGGAGATGCTTCCTTCTGCCTGTTACATACATTTGCACTTTGCACAAATACAATATACCCTTTTTACCCATTTTCAATGGGTTCAGGGTATAAAAACAGGCATTAAATCTGTGGATACTCATGACAAAACTAAGCTAAATGAATGTATCAATGGGTGACCTAAGGAAAACTTATATAACATTGCTTAGCTAGTCAGAAAACACATTTTTTTTATTTATCAAAATTATATAGCTTGCCGAGCATTATGGCCGATATGCATGAGGGTATAGTAACTGCCATTATACTCCTGTATCAGCTATTTTTATATATTGTAAGTCACTGTAGCAACTGTAACAATATATAGATATATTTTTAATTTATTTATAGCGCTCAATTAATCCCATCAAGCGGGAAGCCTTTTTGCTCGTGATTCACAATTTTTTTATGTACTATATTATAAATCGCTTTAAGCATTTAGCGCAAAGTAAGTTATCATTGAATTCTATCCGGACACGTTCAATACATATAATTTTTTATTTTTGACAGCTTCTATAAACTCTCCCGGTCCAGTTAATACTTTTTACTATGTGCCCTTCGTCTATGAGGAACCTGCCAGGCAACAAGCACATGAGGATCTGCATTTGGTATTAAAGACCACAACGTGGAACTTTCTTGAAACACTTTTCAGACATCATTTAGCCCTTTTGTTGCCCTTCATACTGGCTTTGTTGGTGCCGGTAAGTGTGATTACATAAAATACGATATAAGATAAGTCTTTGTAAATCTTGGGAAGGCAATTTTATCATTCAGTTCCCGAAAGATTATAAAACAATTAAAGCACTTTCTAAACATGTTAGGGCATGTTTTAAGGAGATTCAAGAAAAGGATTATTAATTCCTTTCTGAAAGATCATTAAACCATGAAAGCAAGATTTTAGTTCAGTTTCAGCTAAATTAAATAAAAGTTTTTGGATTATTCTAAAACATGTTGAGTTCAATCAAAGATCAGGGAAAAGCAGAAATATGAAGTAAATAGCAGAAAAATAAATAAAATTAAATTAAATAATGATTACTCTACATTTCAGCGGTGTAAGCTGGTGTATGTGAGCAGCCTGGTGATACTCTCGAATTTAACAATTTGCATGTGCTTTATCTACTCCATGTGGAAGTGGCTAATATTGAGCGGCTTCTCGCTAAGCCTGCAACTGTTGCCTATTGTTTTGTTGGGTCCAGTAGTGCAACTGCTGCTCATGTTTCGCTTTACGGGGAACATGTTGGTGAGTGAAAAAAGGAAGAAAAAAAAACCCCCAGATGTGTATTAAATTGTATCCAAGCCAATGCTTCCTCTATATCTACAGCTCAACCTATGGATTGTTGTTTGAAGCATGAAATTGACTGCGCCAAGCGAACGAAGACGCTGTTCATTAGGTGCGGGAGCGGTGCAAGAAGTAAAAAGTATCTGGGGTGTATAAGCAATGCAAAAGTTTTGCATCAAATCAAAGCAATAAACCAACAAAACTGAGCAACTTTAGGCACTTTCACAAACCAGAAACACTTTCGCTGCACAACACAACTGCCAAACTGCAGGCATTTATGACAGTATGCACTTTCTGCCCGCCGCATTCATATCGAAAGGGTTAAGGCGTGGCAAGCAGGCAGTCAGGCAGGGCAAATCGCATAACAAAATTGTTGCTGAAAAGTTGAGCAAATATTGAGGTCAGCAAAATTTTGCGAGGCGACCCCTGCTGGCGAAACCGCTTTTCTTGTTGTTGGGTAAACTGTTTTGTAGCCTTTGGCACAAACTTCTGACACGCTCAGGATACATACACGCACACAAACACACATGCACGCACTCACTTCACTCGACGGGCACAAATATTCAATGAAAATCGTCATCAGTCGACAGTTCTTCACTTTGTCAATAAAAAAATATATATATATTTATATATATAACCTGCCTGTCGGGCCGCCAGTTATTGTCCTGACTTGCAATCAGTTGGTTCGGGTTCTGTTCTCAGCTTATGGCGCATTGCAGGCGTCCACTTTGTTTCCGCCCTTCCGGTAAAAGGGCCTACTCCCTTTCTCGACAATGCTCATTGAGAAATTGACGCAAATGCCTTTCGATTTTTCGATCTGCTTCTGTATTTTGTGTTCGTGGACTCGACTTGGCTGTTCGCATTGCATAATTGATTGTCGCTCAATGTATGTGTGTGTGTGTCTATCCTGGTGTATTTGCGTGTGTCCTATTGCTCGCCCTTATTTATGCACATTTTCAACATGAATTGAGTTTCACTCGCACAGATTTAATGCGCTTGCAGAAGAAAAGCTGCGGCAAAAAGTTTAATTTATAATTTCGCTTTTTAAAAACGTTTCCAGGGGAAGATTTTGAAATTAGCTTAATTCAATAATTTAAACAAAATCAAATGTTCAGTAATCAAACTGCTTATCAAAAATAAATTAAAATTTAAAGAATAATCTTAAATGACACACAATGAACAAAGTTATGTAGCGTGAGGAACTTGGTTTTGTTTTGACCGAAACCAGAAAAAACTTAAGTCGAAAAGTCAAAAAGCAAGCAGAACAATTGCAAATAAAACTACCCAAAAAGATTCGTATTAGATTTTAGGTGCAGATTTATATTTGGCGAATTTATTCAGTATTCTTCCAGATATATTTTTAAAATCAAATTTCATTGGAAGCACTAGAAAAGAATAATAATTGTGTTTAGGCATGCTCTCGATTTTTTTCATCTTTTTCACGCTTTTCTTTTTGCAAGTTAGCAAAACAATAACGAGTTTTCAATATGCCGCTGTGGCATATATATTTTAAAAGTCTCTCACCAGTTCGAATTTTTATTTTTTATTATTATACCCTGAACCCATTTAAAATGGGTAAAAGGGGTATTATGTTTTTGTGCAAAATGCAAATGTATGTAACAGGCAGAAGGAAGCATCTCCGACCCCATTAAGTATACATATATATTCTTGATCAGCATCAATAGCCGAGTCGATCTATCCATGTCCGTCTGTCTGTCCGTCCGTCCGTCTGTCCGTCCGTCCGTCTGTCCGTATGTATGAACGCAAGGATCTCAGAACCTATAAGAGCTAGAGACTTGAAATTTTAGATGTAGGTGCTCCTAGTTCCTACGCAGATCGAGTTTTCGATAATCGATAACTTGCCCCGTTTCCAAGTAATCGATAAAAATGTATATCGAAATCATGTTTTTTTAACCAATTTTGGTAAATAATAAGAGCTAGAGTCACCAAACTTGACATGTAGCTTCTAGAAAAGTATATATTTATATCAAGTATCTTTCATTTTATACCTATCGCCACCTCCCTGCTAGTCTCTATCTATAAGCGCGCGCTTCATTTGGTGTTGGAATATGATGGTTCAGGGTATCCCCTAGTCGGGAGCTCCCAACTAGAACTTCTTACTTGTTTTGAGTTTTTATTTTGGGAAAAAAACTTTAAATTGCATTCATTTGCACATTTTGCGAGCAGATTTTGACAGCTCGGCACTGCAAATGCAATAATATCAGGACATGTGCAGAACATACATACTATATGGATGTGTGTGTGTGTGTGGGTGTTCGTGTGTATGTGTGTGTATTGGACACATCAACTGTCACAGTTTGTTGATTTCATGTGTAAACTGTGCGTTGGAAATTTGAAATTCATGTGCAATAAAATGTTGATATTCTCCGCACACATCCAGCGCCAGCAGCACAGGCCTCATTACGCCACACACACACACACACACACACACACACCACCCACTGATACACACGCATAAACAAGTCACATACACCCACACACAGATTCTAGATGGTATGCTCTCATGTATTTATGTTTTCATTTGATAAATATACTTATACAAAAACTGTCATAGCACACGCTCTTGGAAAGATTGCAAATTGCATGCGGAAACTCCCACGAGTCTAATAACAAAGTAAAAACAAGAGCGTCAATTTAGCTTAACAAGCACGCCGAAACCGGAATACCCTTGCTTAATAAATAGGTATGGTGGCGTTATATGATAGAGCCCATTAAAGATAGGCTATTGAAGATAAAATGTTTAATAATGTCTTACAACAGAGTATAAATTAATAGATCCAAATAATGGAAAATTGTTAATAATTATTATAAACTAGAACAATTAAAAATTATTAAATAATTTTAAAACTATACTTGATATTGAATTACATTAATTTAATATATACCCACAAAGGTATATAAGGACAAAGGCATACAAAAAATAGAATCACCCTGTCACATCAGAGCATACGAGACGAATCTGAAGTCGTGATGTAGCCATGCATAGTAACAAGCCACGGACTATGCCTGACTGTATAATGATGAGCAACGATATCGCCGTCTCTTAGCATGAGAAATTTAATTTTTAGCCGCACACCGTACCCACTCACAGACACACCCACACAATCCACCCAACCACCTATGCACACCCACAGTGAACCACATAATTGTGTATTCAAGTAAGAGATATGGGAGTTGAAAGAAGCTTCTATCGGTGCGAGTTGCACCAACTGACTGGGTGGGGGTGTTCGGTCTGAGCTCTGTTTCTGGTTCTTGGCTGCCTTAAATTAAGATAATGACACGTGAGAGACGCCGACGGGACCCGGGGGGAAATTACCTTTGCTTTAAAAGTAACCCTCGACTCCTTGGTCTACCACGACTATATAGGTGTGTTAAAGGAAGCGCTTGGTAAATTGCGATAAGGCCAAAATGGCGCTCAACTGGCTTACATTTACACACTTAACCCTTGAGTTAGCTGCACGAAACGGCATGGCACGCACTTTAAAGCCGCCAATCTGCCAATTTGATGGCAAACTGCCAAAGAGCTGACAATGATGTCGACGATGATGACGTTTGCGACCTGCATGCCAATGTGCCCCGCTTCTTTTGCAAAATTGAATTCACTTCCCAGCTCGTGGGCGGCATGCCAGGCATGTCCAATGTCCTCGAACCGCCGTGTCCTGTGTACCTCGCAACTGGCACAGATTACAAATCATTATTGGCCGCCATTGTTGGGGGCTAGGCCAATGGAATTGGAAGCATAAGCGCTCAGGAATTCACTCGGCACAAGAATTTAATTCGTTTGGAAAAAAAAAGAATGTCTGAAACAGAATATCTAATTTTATAACACTGTAGGCAATCAAGAATATATAAAAACAGTGCACATTTAATATAATTACACAGTAAAAAATTAAAAGAAACTAAGCTGAATTAAATTTTAAAATAATATATATAGAAATTTACATATTAAAAAATAAAATTATATTAAAACATAATATTGATTATAATAGTAATTGCAATAGAAATATTAAACAAATAAATAATACACAGTTGAATTGCCGAAGGAAAGACGTTCAAGACGTTCAGCACATTAAAATAAAGAATTTTCAATATATGTGAGCTAGTACCAAAATGTAGAAAAGCCTTCTTAAAACATTTAAAATTTTAAATAATAATTTTATTTATTATAATTTTCTTCACTTTACTAATTACTTCTTTCTTTCATATTTCCTATTTAGTTTTTACTTTCTATTTTCTCCAATAACACCTTTTTTTTAGCCGTAGGCTCTAATATGTTCACTGACAAAAAGGGGCTGGCCGGACGGGCAAATAAAACACCTCCATTGGTCGGGGATTCTATTAGAAAATTGTGTGGTCTAATTAGGCTTTCTGCATTTTATTTGTACAATAATGTATTGAATAATTAGGAAGGCACTTGTTTTGTCGACCATTAATAAATAAAATAAATAAATAAATTTAACAATGTTAACTGACAAATAATTGAGCAGATACATAGGCATACATTCATAGGGGCATCAAAAAAGAATTCATATTCTAAACCTTTTATAAATAAACCCTAACTGTTACCGTTTCCCCTTTTTACTAAACGTGCAACACAAAAAGATAAACGCTCATAATTACTAGACTCTAAGTCGTAATGTATAAAGGGCTCGGCTAAATCCGATCGACATCTATGGAAGACATAGCACAGTAACTGCCATTGCTTTCCTTTCAGTCACATAATTGACAGGGCTTTGAAATTTCGTACCCGATACCCCCACAAAATAAACAAAAAAAAAACAACTAAATTCAATGTAAAACGCAACGTTAAGCCACACAAAATGTACGTCAAGTCATGTCCTGATCCATTTTTCCCCTGTCCCACAACTCTATAAACAATGCGATGACGGTAAATCCAAAGGAAACCCCAAACAATGGGCCACATGAAAGCAAACTTGGAGCGCAAATTTTCTTCGATTGATGCGCAAATCAGCAAATCAATTGGAATGCCATAAAAAAAAACGAACACACAAAAATGGAGCAGAACGGGCGAGGAATGGTAGATAGATAGCTAGATAGACAGAGGGAGAGGGAATGAACGCGCTTTGGCAGGGTGAACTTTTTACACTAAATTTGCATTTCTAATGCCCGCAGGTGGATGTGGGCGTGGTTGTTACATGTGATTTTGATAGAACTGCGTGATTTGTGCAAACCAAAAAAAAAACAGACGAAAAAAGGGCAACAAAATGTATGCAAAAAAGTTGGCAGCGCTGACAAAGCATAGTTGCCATCGTGGCAGAAAGTGGAGCCCACAAATTGAGATATTCGCAGTCCAAGTAAATCACAACGGAGTAGGTTGGCTGCTGCGAGGCAAACTGGTAGGAAATGGTTGCATGGCCCCAAGGCAGCCTCAGGAATGCCGTTTCAACTGCACGCACCTAACCGACGCGTCACGCTGCCTGCTGAAGCACACACACGTACACACAAATCCTTGCTTCACAAATTACAAAGATGCTGAGCAGTGGGGCAAGGCTGTCCGAACAATTGTTTAGAAATAAGTTAATACCAAATAGGTAGTGTTAATATTGAAGCCAAATTTGTTGTTAGTCAGTAAAGTGCAAAATATTAAGTAAACAAAAATATCTAAATAACTTTAAAACAAATTATCTAACATTTTAACATATTATTTTATTTAAGATAATTTTTTTATTTTAATAATATATTATTTTATATTTCGATTTATTATATTATTTTATTAAACATATAATATAAGATCATGCAAATGAACTTTGGGCTTCACGTTACACGAAAGAAATAAGATATATTATCATTACATTTTTCCTTTTAAATACATAATATTTCTAGAAAATCTAAAAAAAAAATGTATTTTTATTTAAAACCAAATACGCGACATATCAAATGTTGACCTAGGTGGATATGAAAGAAAAAAAAATAACGTAAAGATAAATGGTTGGAAAACTGAAGCATATTGCACACAATTGAAAATCTCTCGAAATATCATCACAATTTTTTTCATAGCGAAATATTTATAGTAGTTGCATTTGCCACACAGTGCCTGGTCTTGAGCTTTGTTTTTATATGTAATGGCATTTTAATTGCGCGCTACAACTCAGCCAAGTGTCTCTCAATTAAAACTGTCTGCTTGGCTCAAAAGGATGTCGTCGCCGTGGGATCTTCGGCATGGTGAAGAGCAAGGAGAGCATATGGGGGAGTATAAAGTGGAAAGGGAAATGATGTCAGGCACATGTCGTAATTTGCCGCACAACGCATCAGGCTGGTGGCTCAGACCGGGACCACAACAAGGCCCAGGCTCAGTCCCAGCGTCAGGCCCACAACCATGTAACTGTTAATTATGCAACGCAGATAAGAAGGCTGGCAGCCGGCTAAGAGAGGTACAAGGTATCTGAATGCCACTTAATTTTAAGCGTTTTACTTAAAGCTCCTGTTTTGCCTTTGCAATTGCCTTCAAATTGAATAAAATTTTTATAAGTTAGTTTTGTACCTTTACCATAAATTCAAATTATATGACGCTTCGTCAGGAACCGGTCGGTTTTACTGTACAGTTTGATGCTCGGCTATGTGGCCTAGAACATGATTCACCCGAGGACTTTTATAGATCCCAAGTTAGTAAAAGATTAGCATCAATAGAATTTTTTTTTAGGTTTATCTATCTATTAACCAGTGGCAATCGGGACCGAAGTCGTTTGGGTTTCTTATCTATCGCTGGTGCTTGGCCGCCTTCTTTGGCGCTGGTTTAGTCATAAATCTTATACTCTACCATTATAATGGTTATTGGTTTATCTACCTGACCAACTGGGGTTTCGTTCTGTGTTCACTAACTAGCATAACTGCTGCAATTCATGTGACCATGTATCACTGTAATCCTGAAAGAATGTGTAAGTATTAAATGCGTATTTTATTTCGTTTGGCTTTACAAACATATTTTTCTTTGAAATCCACTCAAGTTTTAGTCTAAAAGTTTGGCTCGGGCTGACGGGGATCTCTTAAGTACCAATTAATTGGAAAGAAAAATACATGGGTTATGCACGCATGCCTTATATATCCATTGAACAAATAGTTTTTGTTTATAATATTATATATTAGTTTAACAATATATTTTCATATATTTTACTAACTTTCTTACTAACCCTTCTTTTCTAATTTGTCTACTTCTCCAAGTGCGTCGCACATGTTTGGTTAAATTCTATTGGGCTTTATATTGGACTAATTTGATGATTTCACATATCGTATGTATTATCTACTGGAGTCTCATTTTTCCCAGGAATCAAACGCACAATAATTCCATCTGGCCAAGCACCTTGAATAACATTTGGACTCATGCGATGCCCACGTTGTTATTCACAATAGATCATATGGTGGTGGCCCATCCGGCGCGAATTATGCATTTTATTTACCCGCTTTTTTTCGCGGTTGGTTATGTCTCATTTTCCTGGATATACTTTTTACTTGGTTGCCGGGATCCGTAAGCATATAAATGTATAGGAATGTTTCAATTTATCTTTTATCTTGACTATTGCAGACGTGGTCGCACCTACATTTATCCAATGTTAGACTACAGACACCCGATAAGTCCCCTTAGAACCATATTCCAAACTACAATTCTCTTGATTTCCTGTTCGACTTTACAGTATGGTGTTTACCGGCTGAGGGTATTTATAGCGCGCAAGCTAAATAAACTGCAGTAATTCATTTATTTATAAGAACTTGATACTCCTTTTAATTGTAACGATTAAAGCTAGCTGGCCTCGACATTTACCCACAACATCTCTCCACATTTCTATCTTTGCCACATCGTCCGCCCCATTATAATTTTGCAAAGCAAATTGTTATGCCTAAGTTTGCTCTCGTTTGTTTCTGCGTATCAAAACTTGTTCGTTTTTATTTATTTATTTTTTATTTTTTTTTTGAATATGTAATATGTTTTGATAATTTTATGACTCCTGGACATATTGCCGAAGCTTTTAGCATTGTTTAATATTTGGCCTAAGTCACGAACTCAAAACAAACATAAATAATAAATATTGGTGCATAAAAATCAACTTCTAACAACAGCTGAAGCCCAAATGAAATTCAAATAATAATTTTAAATAATTCTAGGAATATCTGCGTTTATCTGGAGCTGAACTTTAGGTCGAAGTGGAAAGTTCATTGTTTGTCAAAAAAAATATATAAATATAAAATAACTTATTTTTTACAGAAGAGCTATGTCTTCTTTATACCTCATAAGTTTATTTTAGACAGCATTTTGAAATTGGTAAACACAATATTATAAGGATTCTCTTTTGTGTTTTTCGTTACAATTAAACACTCCAAGCATAGTCACACATTAAATTGATGCTAGTGTAAATAACATTGCTGAAATATTGATGCCACCTACAGAGAGTAGACAGAAAGCCAGAATGTGTAGAGAGTTTCGGGAGTTGCCAAAGTCGGCTGGCATCAAGTTAGTTAAGTGATTTCAATTTATACACACAATTTTGTTGCTCTCGGCTATGAGGGCGAGTTGATGGATACACACAGGCACATATGAGCTGCAGCAAGTGGCATATTAGAAGTGTGGGGCGGGGGCGTGGCGCTTTTGGCAACATTTTGAGTGCAGCCACTTAGCCTGGTTAGTTGCAGCTAGCTTTCCAAGCGGCCGCCTGCCGAAATATATCGAACGTTAACGTATTTATGGCTGCACTTTGCCAGACAACCGCCAAATGGGCCTGCCAAAGGGGTGTGGCATGTGCGAGTATGTGAGAATTAGAGTTAAGAGCACACTTAAAGATACATCTTAAATTGTCGGCGGCCTCCGACAACTGAAGCATTCCATTTCGTAGCTAACAAGGCGCAAAACATCTGAGCAATTTTTTTAAATTTCCGCATTTTTGCATTCAATTTAATTTAACAAAAACATTTATTTATTTATTATTGCACGCACAAACCGTCAACCGCGACGTCGCCGTTGACGCCGCTGTCGCTGCTGTTCATTGTGCATAAGAGTTTTATGCCTGAAATGCGCATACGTATCGTATACGTAATGTGCATTTTGTAGCAATACGCAGGGCAATCTGTACGGGCAGCGGGGAGATGACAAGGGCAGCGGATGCCAGTTAAAAAGTACCCACTATAAATTTGTGCACACTTACAACTCGACGCTCGTTCGACAACAACAACAACAACAACAACAACAACAGCAGCAGCAGCAAAAACAACAACAACTGCAACTTAAATCTTAAGTAGCTCAACTTGTTTATTTATCGAAGCAGAAGTTAATGCATTACCGCGAAGGGTGGCACAGGCGGCAGGGTTGAAGGCAACGAGCATGAAAAGGGGCAGGAAAAATTGCAGCAATGCGTCGCCATACTATTGTTATAGCTTGTTATTGTTGTTTTTGAATGGCAACTGTTATTACAGCCAACGTTCATTTGTTGGCGGCTTTGCACCTTTTAAAGCAAATATTTGCGCAGAAATTTTGTTTATTAATAATCTTAGAGGTCAAAAAGTAGTATAAATATTCGGAATAATTGCAATCTGAATCTTAATGTATATTGTTGTATTTATTGAATTGTGATATTTCATATGCCACATAGAGAACAAAAAAATATATTATTTAAGTATGGTGCCATAAATGTTTTGACTAAATTTGTCGGAACTTTAATATTTAATATAAATTTATATTGTAATTTTTATGTGATTGTAATATTTCAAATGATTCAAAGAGAAGAAAATATTGTAAAAGTATTCAGCACAGTATAATATTATTTTATTATATTTATTAATATCATTTTAAAAGCTTAAGCTTGTTAAATAGCACTTCAAATATATCGCCCAAATATATTAAAACTTTATTTGCCATTTTTTTATTTTAAATAATAGTTTTCATAAATATATAATTTTCTAATAATAATCAATTTTTATGGGCTGATTTCTTTAATTCTGTGATAAATAAAATTTGACTATTTTTTATTTATCCTTTGCGTTTTTTTTTTTTAATATTTCTATACTTTTACGTCAAATATTTGGTACTGACAATAAACATATAAAGAAAAAATTATGCTAAAAAGAATTAAATGGTTCAGAATAGGCAAAAACTATTTTGCATAATCAATCTATGGTTGTGATTTTCGTGAAATAATATGTAGCTTGGAGGCTATTGAAGCGGTATGGAATTTGATTCTTTAGAGTCCATTCAAGTGTTAAAATATGTATATGAAATTGATTGGCTGATTAAACCCATACACACACACTAACACACACTAACACACACTAGCACACACCAACAGAGGGATTCACACGCTTTTATAGATATGTGTATAAATTCCATTTAAAATCTACATATATGCTTTTTGTTGCCTTCGGGGCTTTTGTTGAATTTTGTGTGTGTGTGTTTGTGTGTGTTGTCCTTGGTATTTTCGTGTTGATTTGCTGCGGAAATGACGCAAATAACGCAGCAAATTTAAGCCAGTCACACACACAATTTACACACTCGCCTGAATCTACACCTTTTTCTGGGTTATTTATGGCAACAACAACAACAACAACAACAATCAGGCAGGCAGCCAGGCAGGCCGGCAGCTGGCTGTTAACCGGCAACAGGATGTTTTATATTATGCCTGCAAAATAAAGGCAACACGCCCACACACACACACACACACACACACACAGAGAGAGAGAGCCGCACACACAATAAAGGGATTTGCTGTTTTAATATTTTGCATACATTTATGTATTTTCCTTTGTTTTTTTATTTTACCTCATTTTATGTCACTTTGGAGAATGAAATTTAATTGTGGTGCTCATTAATGGCCTGTCGTGTGGCAGTAGACCCAAAACCAAACGGAAATATGTGATTTCCGGCAATAAATATCTCTACCATATACATTTCTATAAATGAGGGCAGCATTTTTCGAAAATATGTTAAGGAAAACTCTCTAGCTACTCTTTAAAAAATTATTCACACGCACTCATTCGCAAATTTATGGTTTTTAATTTAAATTTATAACTTGATTATCACATTTGCATTTGATACGGGGGTTGTTCTTCTTCTTTATGGACGTTTTTACCCTCCAAAGCAAACAATCATTTAAGCATAAAACCATAAATCTATGCGCCAATAAGAGGGATTTCAACCAGGCAATACAAAATACAAGCATCAAAAGGAGGAAAATGAAGGAAAAAAATGAGAAGCAACATGGGATAAAGGGAAGAACATGAGCCAGCACAATTTGCAAAGGGACATTCGGCAGCTTGAGTTGACTTTCTGTCTTATACTTATATGATTTGGAAATACGCTATAAAGTACAAATTATATGGCATGTTCATATGACGGTAAAAAGAATAAGAGATATAGAAATAGAAAAATAAACACATGGTATATTTAAATTTTTAATCAATTTTAATTCAAGTAATTTTTAAATAAAAAGGAATCATGCTTTTATCCATTGAATATATTGACTTTATGGGTTTATATTTCACCATAATTTCCAAAGGATTTACTTAACTATGTTAAGCTTTACGATTTTCAAATATTTTATAGATTTTAAAATAGTAAAATTTGTTATTGTATGCTTAGATAAATTATAAAACTGTTTAGTATGCAGATACCCGATCACCTCAAAAATCCTAGGTATCCAAAGCCAAAGCCAATGCCCAAAACCAATACCAAAACCCATGGCCAAAGCCCAAACCAAATTCGCAGTAGAAGCCAATCAAAGGCAAAACAATAAACAAGCATGACAATAAATATAAATAAATATATAAATAAGCAAAAGTGTACGTCAAGGCAAATGCAAAGATTGAGTTGGTCACAGGATGCTGCAAGCAACAAAAGGACCGCCACACAATATTCGCCTGAGATCCTGGCACGCAGCAACATTTTATTTGCGTAAAAGGATAATGACGCGACTCGATTCGTCGAGCTGCTTCACTTGCAATGCAAGCAACACTATTTGCAAAGAATCAAGAGGGTGTGTTGAAAAGATGGCGTTGGGGAAAATAAAGAAATTGATTGAACGGCGCATTAAATATAAACCACAGACAAACACACACACACACTGACACTCCCGCACGGACCCACAGGCAGTCAATATGTGCGTGTGTGCGATTTTTTTGAGCCAAGTTGCGCCACGTCACGCTTCAGGAAACAAACGAGTTGTGGTTGTTGTTGTTACCCACTTCAATTTAACGGGTACTTAAATCCGTCATTTCCAATTATCTGTATGGTCCTTAACCAAGTCACCTGACCTATTGAAAGTTATAGAATTTTTTAACAATCGCAGACAGTGGCTAAGGTTAACAGTATTTGATATTGAAGCTTGAGGGTAAGATAATAGAGGAAATGTATCAGAGAAAACGGAACCATGAAAAACTATAGCAACAAATTCAAAATTCAAAAGCAAAGAATAAAAAGAATAAATGAAAATAAGCCGATTCTTCTTTAAAAAACTCGTGACATTTAAATATTGATTCGAAGAAAGATCTTTGAAATGAGTTTGAGGCCGATCGAATGTTAAACAAAAAAGTTTCATCAAACGTTTTCGCGATTCTCCAACTTACGGGTGGAATTTTTCCGCAGCCTGGAAACTCTTTTTCAAAGATCTTTGTTCACACACTTTTCAAAAAATGCATTCTTTCTTATTGGAAATGGGAGTGAAAGATTTGATGGGTGACGTCTTGCGCTCAAATTCATTTCCACATTTCACATTTTTGATCAAAGCTTTCACGGTGGAAAGTACGATTCAAAGATTTTTATGATCACATTTGAAGTTTCGTCTGAATTGCTTCAAACTTATTTTCAAAGCTCTACATATAGTGAGAACTTAATTAATATGTTTTCAACGATTTGGGATACCCACCTGCAATATTGGCGAAAAACGGTTGTAAGAAAGTTTTTTGTTTACCGCTTCGTCGGTTTCAAAATCATTTTGAAAGATTATTGAGCGAATTTATTTTATACGTGCCACGAGCAAGTCTGGGGTGTACCCGCAAGTATTTTTATTAAGTAATATCCCACTTTCAAATACTTATATTATTTTTATTATTATTACAAATATTACAATGTTATTTGTATAATTATTTTTATTTTTATTATTATTAGTATTATTATTACTATTGTTATTATTATTATTATTATTATTATTATTATTATTATTATTATTATTATTATTATTATTATTATTATTATTATTATTATTATTATTATTATTATTATTATTATTATTATTATTATTATTATTATTAGTATTATTATTATTATTGTTATTTTTATTATTATTATTATTATTATTATTATTGCTTATTATTATTTTAATTATCATTCTTATTACTTTTATTGATATTATTATTGTTACACTTTTTCCTGTTACATAAATAACTGGATCATTTAGAAAATTGATTTGAAATCATAGAGTCCGCTTTACTATATAATCTTTTATATCTGGAGAGCTTCACTCCCAAAAATATTTTAAAACATTAACATTAATATTATTTATACTAGTAATCTACAATAACCAGTCATCTACAATAACGAAGATCCAAACGAGCACAGACCTTGAGAAACAGTCGAATATTATTTGCTTTTAAGCAACCTGCCATTTACAACTAAAAACAAGTAAGAGGTTCTAGTCGGGAGCTCCCGACTAGGAGATACCCTGAACCCTCTTATTCCATCACCAAATGCAGCGCGCGCTTATAAATAGAGAGTAGTGGGGAGTTGGCGATGGGTATAAAATGAAAGATAATCGATGTGTATATACTATTCTAGAAGCTACATGTCAAGTTTGGTAACTCTAGATCTTATTATTTACCAAAATTGCTTAATAAACAGGATTTCGATATACATTTTTATCGATTACTTGAGAACGGAGTAAGTTATCGTTTACCGGAAACAAACTCGATCTGCGCGGGCACTAGCACCTACATCTAAAATTTCAAGTCTCTAGCTCTTATAGGTTCTGAGATCCTTGCGTTGATACATACGGACGGACGGACGGACGGACGGACGGACGGACAGACAGACGGACATGGCTAGATCGACTCGGCTATTGATGCTGATCAAGAATATATATACTTTATTTCGTCGGAGATGCTTCCTTCTGCCTGTTACATACATTTGCACTTTGCACAAATACAATATACCCTTTTTACCCATTTTAAATGGGTTCAGGGTATGAAAACTTTCCATGCGTTTTAATGGGAGATTTTAATGGGAAATTATAAAAATGTCTGGAACTCATTTATAAATTTTTTTTTTATTAAAAACTTTATAAATCACGCAAATTCTGTACAACTACGAAGGCTAAAACATATTTTAAATATATGTTTCTATATATATTCTATGTAGTGTTCTCCTGGAAATTCTGTAAAAAATTTCCAACTCTTTTCCGGTTTTAGTGACGGCTTGGCGTGAAATGCTTTCAATGTTGCTTCACTTCAATTTAATGGCTACTTAAATCCATCATTTCAAATTATTATCACTTGGTGCTACAAACTCGCCAAGTCCGACGCTCACTTGGCCACGCATCAAATGGCCTTCAATGGGCATTAACTGTGGACGAGTTGGGTTAACGAAAAGGTGGTGTGGAGTTCAGGTGCACGAGGGATGTAGGGGCAGGTAAAATGAGGAAAATGAGGCCCATTAAAAGGCCACCACAGAAAAGTGCTGACATCACGACTGGCGGCTGGTGGCGGCGGCGCGAATTAAAAAGTTGCCTTGATAATCCTTTTGCAAAATAGACGGGATTAAGTAAAAGGCTGCGTTGGAAATTTATGCAGCCAACTGTAGTCAGGTGGACGTTGGCCAGCAGGTGCTACAGCTGCCACTGCTAGCTCTGTCTGGCGCTGCTCTCACGCTTTGCAGCACTTAAAATGTGCCACAGTGTTGCAATAATTACCGTTAAATGGTCGCTGTTTAAAACACTTAAGAGCTGTGCCGCAAAAGGCGGCGCTCGCCAAAAAGGTTCAATCTGCCACAGCAGGCCGTCTGTTATTATCCTTGCAGAATGAGTCGGAGTTGGAGCTGGTGCTGGAGGAGCAGCAGCATCATCATCATGATCATCATCATCACCGTCGTCATTATGAGTTGTCCTCCTGTGCTGTTCAGCTTGGCTGCGTTTTGGGCCACGTCCTTTTTGCGCTGATGTCCTGCTGATTGCGGTGATTTGTAATTTTAAGCAGCGTATGATTAACTTTTGCGCGAGAAACTCACAACTGCGCACCGCACAGCTGAAAAGTAAAACGCAGTTGTGCGTACATCTCTGTGTGTGAATGTGTTTGTGTGTGTGTGTGAGTAATGATTGCGGCGTGTCCTTGACAGTCCCACCGACAAGTTGGCGTTTCCTAATGCGCTTACCTATTATTATATTGCTTAATGACCAGGCCGGGTTGCTTGTGTGCGTGTGTGTGAGGGCTCACTGTGTTTGGCTTTTGTTTTCATTACGGACTGGCAATTAGTACTCCATTCTGATCGTCTATATGTGTGCTATAAATTACTATTTACTTTATTGGTGGAGCTTATTATTTTTCTATTAGAGTGACAGAGGAATTACGCTTTAATCCCATGGTTCGATAAATTAATAACTAATTATTGTATGCTTTGAAGCAAAGTTCCTTTCTAAATCAAATGTAAGTAATTGTACTAAAAGGGTACTTAGTTCAATATTATTTAAATCCAAATATGTTTAAGAGAATAACGAGTGCAAGTTTAAGTAGCAAAAATAACCGAGAACCAACAAATGCAGCAAGAAGCTTTAAGTAACAAGTAAAAATAGGTAACAAATACTAAATAAAAGCTAAGTCCAACGTATAAAGAAATTTACAACAAAGAATAATTAGAATTAGAAAGAAACAATCACAAGCAACGAGAACCTTAAAGCATAGCCAAATCAAACAATAATCCAAATTTACGAGCAAGAGAGAAGAGGAGCAAAAAGAGTTGAACTAAAAGAACGGGAAGCTAAAAGAAGCGAGTAATAGAAACTAACGAGTGCTGAGCAAAAACTAACGAAATTTACAAGCAAATGCAACGAACTGTTAAATGTAGTGAGTAAACGAGAGTATCGAGTGCTGAGCTAAAACCCAATTTAAAGCGAGTAAAGAAAAGCACAAGCAAGAGAACGAGAACGAACAAGGGCTTAGCAGGATCCAAGACACACGATTAATGAAATAAATATACAAAAGTAACGATTTAAGACGCTAAAAGCAGCGAGTAAAAGTACCATAAAAAGACTGAATACTGCAATTTAGTGAAAACGTATTTAATTAAATCAATACCATTTAAGTGGTAAAATACATCAAAAAGCAACAGTCTTATCTAAGCAAGTAACAACATTTACTGCCACTTGTTTTGTCCTATTATTATGTATTTACTGTTGATTATACATAAGGCTTATATATAATCGGCATATGCAAACACTTGTTTCGAGATTAAGCTAGCCCACATTTGGTGAAATTAGCCAAAGTTCAAGCGACAAAGTTTGAAGTAAAATTCAATTACTTAAAACTTATTTGGCAAGCAATAATCTACACATAATAAGTACTAAAGTATATGCTATCATATAAATTGTCTAATTTAATTCCCTAGCTGTTCATAATAAATGCATACAATGAATATATTCAATGACCCACACATACACTCATACTTATGAATATTTGATGGCATGTTGGTGGGTGCCACCTGACCGCAGATTGCCTTGGCCACAAGTCATAAAAGTATTAATGCCATTTTAAGTACTTCCGTAACGAAAACTAAACACATACAGATGCCAAAAAAGCCCATACATATGCATGATAGACCAACACACACACACACACACACACACACAGGCACACAGGCACACGCACACAAGTGTGAAAGAGACTGCCTGACACTCACATACATGTGAGACAACGGCGAAAAATGCAAAGCGCACTAATTCTAACTGCAGCATAAATTAAAGCGCTCATGAATAATAATTTAAGACAGTCAACCAGCTTGGCAGCGCCACAACAAATCCAACAGCAACAAATACAACATCAACAACAAATACAACAACTACAACAAGAACGGGAACAGCCACAGGAAATGCTGCGTCAAAAGCCACTTGAGTAAATGCGATTACATAAACGAATGTTCTGAGAATGAATTTCATCTTCAATTCAGATAATATTAACTGAATATAATATTTTTTTACTAATCAAAATTTATGTTTTTGGCGTATGATAGAGACTAAAATAAGGGAATGCAGAAATGTTAATGTTGAGGGTATAGGAAAAAATATTAATATATTATAGGAGACCGTATGTTTGGAAGATATGCTAAAATATGTTTGAATTTTTGTATATAAGAAGTTTTTTGGATATGTGTGCGTGAGATTCACATAGAAATATACACGCAGTGGTTCAGTTAGACGTTAAATACGAACTTTAGTATGAGTAAAAAAACGATCAACTTCTCAGTAACTGGATGAGTACTATGCTAATACAAGGCTGGTAGATTACAAAAATGCTTAACAGCTGTTTCTATTTTTTAACCAAAGCTAACTTTTCACGAAGAATAGTAAGAAAAAACAATGAATCTTTTACCTTAACTTATCACAAACAACGTTTTTGGCTAAGTGTATTATACTTTGTTCAAAACTCTTAATAAGAAAAGTTGAATTAATTGTATCGTAGCCAACCAAAACAAAGACTTGTATATTACATTATTATTATTATATATTAATATCCAAAATTAAATGCTGATTTTGGAGACCTTTCCATTTTAAAATATTTTGTGAAAAGGTTCAAGCTAATAAAATATTTCATATCCATAAAAATGTATCTAATATTTTAATATCTATCACTCGAAATGGCGTTGACGACATTTTGTCATTTTCTGGAACGCCTGCCTAGTGAGGGGTCTGTTTCTGTGTTTGTCGCAAAAAGCCAACTAAATTTTATAGCCCTTGTCATTATTTCATGTGCAGCGCAACGCCCACAACTCAGCCATCTCCTGCAGCCCATACATCCGAATCCGCTTTCTACCTTGCTTCCCCATTCCCCTCTCCCTCCCCTCCCCCGCCGTGCGACACGACCGCCCACTTGCCTACTTGCAGCTTGCCTCTAGCAGAACGTTGATCATACGCAGCGTTGTGCTTAAAATTTCAAATGCATGGCACTTTACTGCAGGGGCAGCGGCATTTCACACACACACACACACACACACACACATGCGACAACAATATTTGGTGTGTGTTGCTGTTGCTGCTGTTGTTGTTTGTGTGTGATTTTCATTTTCATATTTATTTATATGTTTTACGCTGGCTAAACTACAAGTACAAGTGCACACTTGTCTGCAGCTACAGCAGCCGCAGCATTCAGTGGGGATTTAAAGTGGGTGCAGGGGTTGGTTGAGCTGTGCAACGAGGTCGAGCTCTGCGTTGGCTTTTAACGCTTCGCTTGGCATTGTCTGCGTTTCAAGCCCCTCACCATCCCCTCCCCTTTCCCCTTTTCCCGACAATATACCCGCCTGCTGCAGCCTGATCGCTTGTGCATTAATTTGAATTTAGTTTGTTGTCGCTTTTTTTTGTTTGTATCCTTTTTTCGCCATTTTTGCTAATGTTTTGGGCAAGCCGATTTAATGGCGGCACATTAGTCTAGTCTGCAAGGTCCTGGCTGGGTCTATGCAAGGCCCCGCGGCTGGTTAAGTGAATGCAAATAATGTGTCTGGGCGGGGCAATTCGTGTGTGTCTGTCTGTGTGTTCGACTGACTATATTAGGGATTGAATCTCCATGTGAGTTTTAACGAGAATTCAAAACTGCGTTTTACAAGTTTATTGAATCGAATTATGGCTAATCAAGAAGTTAAACATGGCATTACTGAAAGAACTCTGTATTTAATAAAAGAGCTTGCGCATCCGATCAATCAGGGATTATAATTTCCATAATTATTTCCATAAATTTATTTTCATGTTCATTCTTTCTACTCCCGATAATATAAATATTCAAATATTAAACAAAAAAGCCTCAAGATAAATTAAATTTGAATAAAGAATTTTGTCAATGTTTTCAGTGATTCCGCAAAAGACGAAGTTATGCTAGATACTACTCAGCTATGAGTAAGGGTTTTCCATTACTATGCTTCTGATTAAATTAATTATTTATTCTATCTATCTATTCTTAAATGTATTAAATACTTAGATTGATACTTTTTTTGTCTTTTATCAAAAATAATTAAATAAAATAACTAAATAACACAAAGTCACAATGCAGTTTACGATGTCAGCCCAAATGCATACAAGAATACTTCAGCACTGAGCCGAGGGTATCTCCCTAATGATTAACAACATTGTTGCTATTTTCCTTTTACAACTACTTGTTTAAATTTGATTTTCTTTGCCCCTTTTTCTAAGTAGTCTTCAGATATCCGTTTTACTGCTTCAACAACTGACAACCATACAACTCATACTTAAAATCTATTTTCTGAGTTGCCAACAACAAAATTTATTCCTTCAATTAGCTTCAGTCCGAGCGAAGATTGTCAACAACAGCAACATTTGCGACATTTGATGTGTAATGTAGAGAAATTTGATTAGCTACGATTCAGTTTGGCCAAAATCATTTTGGTAGCTGCTTATGGCCATTTACTCTAAGCCAATTTACATTTTTAGTTTATTCTTTTTCTTTTACATTTTTTGCGCTTTAGCTTTTTTTATTGGGTTGAGTGGCAATCAGCGCAGAGATTTGTTTATGGCATTTTCATGCTTGTTGTTATTTAGCTTTCTATTTGTTTACTATGGCTGTGTGCAGCAATAAATGAAAAGTGAGTTTTCATTTCAGCTAGATACATCAAATATCAAATTTGCATATGCAACAACCACAACAACAACAAGCGGAACAATAAAAAGAAACAACTTTAGTTCAGCTCTTAATTTTTCCTATGCTCTGGATTTTCTTTAACCGCATGCGTAGTTTTTGTTGTTGTTGACACTGCTGCTTGTTGTTGAAAACTAATTAAAAGTTTAAATGTTTGTAATTAGCATCGAAATAAATGTCTGCCTGCCGCCACATTATAAAATTAGTAAATTTCATGCCAAACTTTTTGCTGCAGTCAAACATAAAATCAACTCCGACGGAGTTTCACATATAAGGCTGATAAAGTCGGGCATGAAAGTTGATTTTGTGCTCTTTAAGATAAGTTCTAATCCGCTTATGTTTAAATATTAAACAATTTTGAAAATGAATCCGAATAGCTCTTTAGGTTTCTGCATTTAAATTGTAGCTCGAAAATCCTTAGATTTTAAAGGGGGAAAATTACAGAAAAATTATCGAAGAAAATGAAATAAAATCACATATATTTTTTTTTACCCAAATCAACAGTGCTTACCCAAAAAATACACTCGTGCTATAACCCATTCCTGTCGCCCATAAATACCTTTCAATTGTGCTATACTTTTCCATCCCGGTTGTCTATTGCCTCCTCCGGGAAGTGCCAGTGGGTAGGTGTGGCCGGTCTTTCCATCATTTGCACAAGCATTCAATCAACAATAAAAACGCACACGCTTAATTAATTTAACCCGAAAAGTCAATCACGCGAAATGTTGACGAACGACAACAGCAGGACAATGGCCATGGCACGCACCCCGTACCCCCCTTGGCCGTCGACTGGGTCTCATTTTTTCAAGCTCCATCTTGCCAGAGCCTGAAAATATGGCACAATGACAACAACGATAACAAGTTGTTTTTGATTTCATTTGTTGCATTTAAAATAAAAAGTCAAATTGACAAGGAGAAAGGCCACAATCAAAGTTGTTCTTGTTGTAGTCACATAAAAAATGGCAAGGAAGCTGAGAGTAGGCGGGCTGCGGGGGTCATTCGACAATTCTGTTGCACAAACAAAAAAAGATTGGGGGAAAGGTCATCGTTTTCGTTTTCGTTTTTCGGCTACTGGACGCTTTGTTAATGTCGCACTAAAAGTTCATTGAAACGTAAAAAATAAAATTTTAAACATTGACATGCAGACAAAGTAGACAAAAAGATGACGCTACCAATGTCAAGTGACTGACTAATAGATACCCTGTGCGTGAGCACACGAGTAAATTTAACTGAAATGAAATATTAAGTATTTAAACAGCATAAAACAAAGAACAACATAAACAAAAGTATAATAAGCGTATTGTATTGGATTCAACTTCCGCCCAGATTTATACTTTTATTTATTATTTTGATTAAACATAGTTTTAAACAAAAAGAATTTACTGTGTGTATTTTAAAACGTAAGCCTCTTGTAATGCTGTTTAATCTTCATAATAATGTATGTATATTAATATTAATTAATAATGTAAATAAAATATCATGCCCCGCAATATCCTGTAGCAAAAACAAGAATAAAATAAAAGTCCTAAATATGCATGTAACAAACAAACGGCCAAAATAAAACATTGAAAGGCGAGACTCGCTTTTTGTTATTGTTCGGCTTTTTTTGTTTGAAAGAACGAAACATTATCGCATCTATTATTTTCATAACATTTCATCGATCGCCCCAAGCTTTTTGCGACTTTTCTATCTTTGTTTATTTACTCTGCGCCATTACCCATTGAGGCGAAAGTTTCGAGTGGGCAGCGGGCAAGGGTGGGAGAGAAGACAACCATTTCCCAACTCAAACGTGGGCACATTTAAATCTATTTTTAAATGAAGCGCAACATTGATGAGCTGCTTAATAAAGCCACTTATTTGCCTGAAACAGTGCTTGGCAAAAATAGTTCTTTTCGTTGACATTTTCGATGGGGTTTTCACTAGAAGGACACCTCCGCGCAGTTCTGCTAAAAATACACATATATTTGTGTGGCACGTATAAATAATTACACAGCTTTCAAAGTGTTTAATAAAACAGATCTTTTGAAATGACAAATGTCAACTGTGTGGGAGGAATGCTTTCAAAGTTTTACCGTCGTAGCATACTCTGAGATGCTGTTAAATAAAATTATTGTCGCGAATCGTCGAATCTATAAGAATTTTTGATAAAAAAATAAAAAAACCAAAGAAAATTTTGCACACGGGAATACCAGAATAACCCAGTAACAAAAGACACATATATTATTATTGAATGGTATTTAAGTACTTTTGTAAACAATAAGTAAATAGTTAGTACATTAAGTTAAATTATAAAAAAGTGCCTTATATAAAATAATTTCATCAATATAAAATATCGATTTTATTTAAAACAAAAATGTTTAGTTAATCATACAATACTTATCAATCCTACTTATCTAAAAAACAACTACTACGGAAAAAATTAAATCATTTCACTTCGAATTTAATTCAGAGAATTCTGAATTATCATCAATTAAACTAATAAATTCAGTTTAATTGAATTAAGAATTATTTTAATTTTAGTTTAATAACTAATAACTTTTAATTAATTTGAAGAATTTGAAATAATTTTAGCCTAACTAACTGAATAAGTTCATTTTAATCGGCAATCGGATTCTACTGACCGAGCTGAATTTTTGATATATTTAAAGCCCAATACCGTTGATAAAGTATAAAAAACTACACTTCAAGTATACAAAACACAGTTTATCTAATTACAAATCGGAGATTGAATGAACTTTTCCATCTTCACATGTATGACTTTTGTAATATCTAACCCGTTGCTAGCTAAAATTGATCTATAAATTACGCGTTGCTGTTAATTGCAGACATTCGGCGTGAATGCACCCAAAAAGTCAGCGGAGTTGCGTTGCAGTTGTCAGTTGGCAGTTGGCATGGCTGGCAAATCGGGTGAATCGATAATGATGATGGGTTTATTGATATGCAGCGGGCACATTCTGGTTCACGTTGGGTCGTTGGGGCTACGCTTTTCAGATCCGACTATGGCTATTGTGCGATATCGAATGGATTTCGCTCGTGCCTGGAGCACTTAGCACATAATTACATTAAGTTCTGTGCGCGCCTGTGTGTGTGTGTGTGTGTGCGTCTATGTACGTGTGTGTGCATAGCTTAGTTGCCTTTCACTTCGTGTGGGCGTGACATACAGCCAACCAACTGCCGAATGTTAAACCTTAATTAAGCGATGTTGGCCCGTGCCACATTTATCTGATGCATTCAATGCCTGTTTCTCTCACAAACGCCCCTCCCCTTCCCTCTCCCACTCTCTCGCTCTCTCTCTCTCTCTCTCACTCTATCGCCCTCGTAACTACGAGGTATATTGAATATTTCGGGCATCCTCTTTGTACCCTGCGGCCCGAAAATGATTGTCGACTAATGAGTTTATGCTTGTGCCGGACAATTTGCTAACTGAAATGAAATTGAACTTCATTTGTACCGCATTGAAATCTTTGATCATGTTCGATGTTGTTCTATTTTCTTAACACCTGTTGAAACTGGGCCAATTGAGGATTATGTATTTTCGTTTCGATTTTTTAGGCTACATTGTGACAAATTCATGTGATTATCGTGGGATACCCCTTTGCACATTTTTTACAGTTTTTTTTCTGTTTAGTGAAAGTCGCATCCTGAAAACTAAATATTACATTAGCTCGAACTGAAACTCAACTGAACCTGCTTTAAAACTATTTGCAATGCACTCAAACCGAAGCTCTAGTCTGGATAGCTGATCGAGTCAAACAAATAATCCCAATCAAATCAATATGTACGGGCTATTTTAATGAGCTTATCTTTGTTTTGTAAATTTAATTTTAAATAGCAAATAAATATACTAAACTGTAAAATTGTAAATAATACAGTTTTTTCTGATACTGCCATTAAGGCCAACCGAACCTGCGGCTGCAACTCCCTCTGAGCTCAGAAATTTTGCTGGCTCAGCAGGACAAGCGAACTGCGGGCGGGTTAAATGTCGCTGTGTTGACCGGAAAAACGCGGGAAATTAAGGATAATGTAATTTATTGATGCATTGTAAAAGTTAAGCTCCCGTCGCCATTGCCGCTGTCTCGTATAAATTACAATTTGACAGCCTGGCGGCGACACACAGCCCAGACAAAGATAGAGAGAGGCAGAAAGAGAGAAAGAGATAGAGAAAAAGAGAGAGAGAGAGGGAATAACTTTTGTAAAACCATGCGGGCAGAACAAAATGTTCATAATACTTTGCTCTCACAATTTTTCGCACAATTAGCAACTTTTGTTGTCTCCTCACTCGATTTACATAATTTTTTATGCATGCATCACGTACAAAGAAGTTTCAAAATATTTGCACATCCGGGTAGGTTGATGCGTGAGCAGCGAAAGCTGGCAATAGCCAAAAGTCAAAAGTTAAACATAAACAGAAGCTTTTGTATTGCTGTAAATTAATTAGGAAACATTTTGAGAGGCTTCAGTTGCGTAGCAGCACGAACTGGTTAGAATTGGAAATAGATGCGTGCCACTCATTTTGGCCATAGAGTGTTTGGCTAAGATGGCTAAGGCCAACTGGCTACTAAACCACAACAGCCCATTGCCATTGCCCAAGCGGGCAGTTTGCAACGTCGTGATTAAGCCGACTTTTAGATACGGTATCCAGGTCTGGGGCATTGCGTCTCGAACAAATCGAAGATGTATCCAGACACTCCAAAATTTGGCCTTGCGCCGAATGACTGGAACTGACTGACACGTCAGAAATTTCACCTTGCACAAAGATGGTGACCATAAACAGCCAAGTCGGAGCATTCTCGAATCGAACGCTTGCAGCGACACTGCAACCAGATAGCAAGAGAGCTCGTGGGGAGGCGTGTAGTCAGGAGCCTCGAGAGAAGATCGTTTAAGGACCTTTTCTGACAACAACAGAGGAGACGCACCAGCCGTCCCAATAGCTCCGAACAGCCTTCGTAACTATGCAGCCCTATTCAAATAAGCCTCTTACCTTACCTTACCTAAATAAGCCTCTTACCTCTTAAAATTACCTATGTACATCCTTCAATTGAACTAGTTCAGACATTTCGATTTCTATATTAAATCAATGAAATGCGAAACAAACTTTCAGTTCGACAAATATTTCAAGAGTTATTTTTCCTGCCTAGTTATATTTCTATGCCAGCTTGTTAAAACTTGTTGCAGACCTTTTTTCTGCAAACTTAACTAAACACAAGACAAGGGTGATTTACAGAAGTAAGTTTAAAAGTAGTTAGTTACTTTATAGCTCGACATTGCCAGACTCGTATTTAACTTTTTATATGTGCATAAATATAATTTGTTTATACGCACATTCCATTGTGTATGTGTGCCTTTGGGTTTTTTTTCTTTACCATAGCAGCCAATTATGTGTGATAATAAAAACAACACAAAAATGTGGACAGTTTAATTTGCGAGAAATATTTTTGCTGACCATCATCTCCATCTCCGTCTCTGTTTGTGTCTCTCCCTGAGCTTGGAGAATTTGTTGGCTTGTCGGCGACACAGAAAAAACCTTTTAGTTAGCTACGACATTTTTCGGCTCTGACCAAACAATCAACACTTTGCCCGAGCACGCACACACTCAAAACAACACACACACATTCGCATTTTGCCAACTGCCTTCGGCTTTAATTCCGAAATATTCGGGGCGTTGGCATTTATTTTGTCTATTTATAACACCCAGACAGCACATCCCGGCAGCGCACCGTAAACGCCTTAGTAGATGACCTCCAGCCTTACATTATTCTTACCAACACTCCGTGTCTAACTACAACTGCGAATGCAAATTGCTAAAGAGTATACAGCGCATATTCTTTTAGTTCATAGCCGACTTTATAAACAAAGAAAATTGTTATAAATCTTCACGGACATAACTTCTAAACTAAGCCTCTAACTGCTATTTCGACTGAAATTCGTGATCATGGGCAATTGTTCTCCCAAATATCCTGTCCTCATATTTAACTATATTGCTCACTTGTTGTTTGTGTAAATTGAAACTCGACTCTAAGGACACGTCAAACAATAAAAAGCGGCACAAATATCAGAATAAGAAGACATATTAATTATATTGTTAGACTAGGGCAAGTGAAAGTTTGGGTATATGATACCGCTGCCGGAAAGATATGTGAGCTGGCTGTTATTTTCATTTGTCCGAAACGTGCTCGGAAAATTAAATTTTTTTAGCATAGAAATAGAAAACACAAGTGGCGCAAGTTTGGACAGTTTGTTCCGTTTCAAATATACTGGCGCGGGCGTGCGGCCAACTAGTCCGCCCCCCTGCCTCCCCCACCCAACCCTTCATACGTGAGTCTCTCGCATTGTTTGTTTATCATAAACAATAAAACTTATTTTGACAAGTTGGGTAAAATGAAACAGCTACTCGGCAACGGGCCTTAAACTTGGCCGGCAACTTTTTGCCTTATTAGCTGGGCGTGGCCAAGTGCAACGCCTTCCATATATGTGTGTGTGTGGTGTCCAAAAGTTTCAACATTTGCATGACATGCGTGGCGCCATCTGCCGGCACCGTTTGTCATAATACAAATTGCCAGCAGTTATGCAAACTTCAAAGTCCTGAAAACGTCAGACAAAAACGTCGCTGTGATTAATTTTGCAATGCGCAAGCAGCTGAGGCAAGCAGCCCAAAACTAATATTTGGCATGGCCCGCTTTTAGAATAACAGGGCACACACTCTCACAAATACAAGTACAAATACAGAAGCAGCCTCAAGGAGCGCTAAATGTTTACTCTCCCAAATATTCAAGCACACACACATACATGATTGTTCTATGGCCATATATTTGGGTTGAATGCTTAAGTTTATATGGAAACTCTGCTGACGTATTTGAATTCTTGAGAATCGCATAGTAGGGCAGTGTTCAAAAACATAACTTTGTTAATTTAGTGTTAGTTAGTGTGTATATTAATGCAGAGCGTATTTGAACTTAAAGAATTTGAACACTTACTAGCAAATAAAAGTGCGTAGTTAACATGCAATCCACCTCCATAAACAAGCGAGAGAAGGAGATATTTATTTCTTTAAAAGCAACCAAATACTGGACTAAATAAAGACTTAACCAATGGAACATCTGGTTTATAGTGCATTCTGCAATCGGACAGAGCTCATTTCGTTTCTCATTCATAACCGGCAATATTTTCAATTATATCACGTTTCATGTTTTTGCATCCCACTCGAATCCAATTTGTAACCAACTGCTGGACAATTTTTTGTTGTCCACTCATTTTTTAGTGCGGAAAATCGCCGTTGAAATTTTCATGGCGCACGCGATGCTGACCAAAGGACCTGTGGGACAAGGACGCCAACGCGAACGGGGGGCAGGGAGCATTGGCAACTCAACGGCTACTCAGCACAGGAATTATTAACGCAATGGGCCGCATTTACATGCAAGCCGCACAAAAACCCCTCCCCTCCCTTCCACCTCTTAACCACCTCTTAAACTCATCCCTGATATTGGCTCGTAAATTTTTTAGTCAAATATTGAATTGTTGTTCTTGTAGCAAAAACAAAAAACAAAGCAAGTCAATAAATAAAAAATTAAGAGGCAAGTTGAAAAAACATATTGATGAGTTTGGAAAGGAGACCTCGTTGGCGTGTACAGCAATTTGCATTGACGCATTTTAATACTCTTACTGGAATAAGCACTAAAGTTTTGTCAACTTGTTTGTAGTGCCCTGGCTTAAGCTTAACCAATAATCTCTTAAAAGGGAGATTGAGCCGACGATCTATTGAAAACTGTGCATATAGTATTTTTTTTACGATTTACAATAAATTTTAGACCTTGTATGAGATTTTAAGTATAAATATATTGGGAAGCCGACGATTTAAAAATATAATTATTAAAAATATTATTCTAAGCGCTTGGAAATAAATGTTAATATAAACCAACTCTAGAAAATGCTAAAAATAAAAATATATATATTTTGAAAGACTTCTCGGCCAGCACTGAATAAAATGTATTCCAATCGAAATAATACAACGGCTTGAAAATAAATCTTAGTAACATCCAGGTCAAATTCGAAGATTGTTAATTTTATAAATAAAAATAATAATAATAGTAATTATAATAATAATATAATAATAAAAACAATAATAATAATGATTATAATAATAATAATAATAATAATAATAATAATAACAATAATAATTATAATAATAATAATGACAATAATAATTTTAATACTGATAATAATATTAATAATAATAATAAAAATAATAATAATAATAATAATAATAATAATAATAATAATAGTAATAATATTAATAATAATAATGATAATAATAATAATAATAATGATAATAATATAATTATGTAATCATAATAATAAAAATAAACAATAATGAAAAAAAAATAAAAAAAATCCTAAATGTATAGCTATTATAATATTTGGACCTTGAGTATAAAATACAATAAATATATCATCAAATTATTTAAATAACTAAAGTTTATTTTCAAACGGTTTCAAACGGTTGTCAAAACCACATAGGAAATAGATAAGGTATGTTTATTTAAGACGCTCGAGATTTCAGATTTAAAATTTCTGTTTTTATTTTTTATTTTAAATTGCAATTAAAAATAATTAGTATTTGAAACTACATCGAAATCTTTTAAAAGTGCATTTAACATTTGAAACGATGCCAAATTTATGCTTCGATACAATTTCTTTCGTAAACATTTATTTAATATTTGGACTTTTTTCTTATCCAATGACAAATATAATTAATAGCGCACCAGGCGGCGGCCTTGTTGCATGTGGCACATGCAAAATTGTGTGCATGGCCGAGCGCTTTGCGCAACAAAAACAATGTTCGATAAATGCAGTTGCGCATATAAATTGGTTATTTATTGTTGGTTTAACGCTAGCCAAAATTTCGATGCCAAAAAGAGAGTTTTTAATTGCCATTTGCCTTTAAAAACGTGAAATCAAAGCGAACCAAAATGCTGGAATACTATGCTGGAGCAGTTTTATTGTTGGCAATGGGATAACTGGAGGCAGTCACGCACCCACAGGAAATTGTATCTAAATTCAATTTATGCGCCTGAAACCTGTGCCAGCAACACATTTCTGTGTCTGTCTGCCCAGGAACAGTGTGTGTGTGTGTGTGTATGTGTGTGCGGTTATCCTGCGTCCTGGCTGGCCTGGCCTGGCCTGGGCCGGCATTAGCTGACGAGCCCTACATTAAAAGTACGTGTCAAATTAAATTGTTGTGCTGCAAAACAATTGAATTTTGTGCCGTGTTTCATCAGAGTGGCCGCCGCCTGTTAAAGCCAGCGTTTAGCCTAAAAGTAAGCCTGTTGGCAACATTTTATTTTTTTCTTTCCAGCTAAATGGCCGAGATTTATGTTTATGTGTATGCGTGGGATATTTTTTTCAGGTATATGTGTGTTTGCCTATATTTGTGTTTTAAATGTTTTGCCTTGGTCACAAATTATATGTTATATATTTTGTAATTTAAGAAACCGCACACCTGCTGAGGTCAACTGAAAATGGAGCATCAAATATCTGTGTCACATTTAAAATAAATTATGCAGAGTTTTCAGTCGAAATTCAAAACTCAGTCTTTAAGCTGTTTTTGATGTGGAGTTCTTGATGTCTAGACTAGCATGTAATCCGTTGCAGCTCTGAAATCCGTTTGGCAATTGCCAAGTATCGGAATTGGAGTGAAAACGAGCTGTATGGAAGACGATGCCGGGTGAGGAAAGGAGTTGGCCAAAACGTGCGCAACTTTTGTCGAAAAGTTGTTGATAGATAAAAACCGGGACAAGGGTCACTAGGAACACAGAGAAGAGGGAATGCAGACAGGAGCAGGGCAGGGACATGGCACATGTTTTCCAGCGTCATTGCAGCACCAAGGGACATGGGTAATTATTGAAGACAATACGCGCAGGGCTACCAAGTTTGCCTGGGGCCACATTGGCTCCTGGCTCAGTTTCGCAGATATATATATGTGTGTGTGTCTGTTTTTACTGGCCAGGAAGTGCAGTAAATTGTGCGACACAAAAATTGTACCTACGACAGGACAATGGCGTTGAAAATGCGCCATGCAGTGAGCAAAGGAGATGGACTTGATAGACAAAAGAGAAATAGAGAGCGGGAGAGAGAGAGAGAGAGAGAGTGATAGAGAGAAAGAGCAAGAGACATGGTCAACTACAGTGTGCAGGAACATTCAATATGGGTGCCACTCGGGCGCAGCTCAACAGACGCTTGTCAACAGCAGACGTGACTAGACGACGACAACAACAACAACAAAAGGAGGAATAAGCAGCAGCATAGACAAAACATGTTGCGGGTCTGTTTAAGGGGGTTTGAGTGTGTGTGTGTGTGTGTGTGTGTGTGTGTGTGTGTGTGTGTGCGAGTGGCTGAGTGCTTTGAGTGGGTGGAAACACTGCGTCGTTGCACAACGGACGCCTGACTGTTGCTCAAATAAACCCAAGCAATTGCGCATTAAATTGCACTAAGCCAGCTGATGTGGATGCCACGAAGCGCTACGTTAAAAAAAAAAACTAGTACACAATTATACACACACATTCTACAGCTAAGTCTAGTTGCAAGTATAGCACTTAAAAAATAAACTGACCAATTAAAATCAAGTATGCAAAGCAGGGTTTGAACCGAACCTAATAAAACTAACCAAACCAAAATCTTGGGCTGACAAAAACCTAGCACCAAACAACCGCCAATTTTTTCTTAATTACAACTACGTAACTAATCAGCTTTGCTTTAAAACTTATAAAAAATATTTTATTTTTTGGATTTTTTTTAGAACATTTTTAGCAAGCCTTCGGTCTAAAGATATATTACTTCTATATTATTCAAGAATTTAAAATTAATATATTAGTAATTATTTATTTTTAACTATTATCCGTTAGAGTTTTTGTGTTCATTAAAACTGTTAACAACATCTATTAATATATTTCTAATACAATCGTCTATAAATTATAAATTAGTTTTAAGACATGCATTTTTAAAACAATATTTGTTAATACTTAGCACAATTCAAAGAATTTTTCTTATTTATTTTTATTTTTATTAAAAAAAAAAAAAAAGGAGATATTAATACACTTCCAATTAAAACACAAGATTGAAAATGAGCTTGTTCAAGGAATCGTTGCAGCTGTTGCTGAAAATCAATCAACTTGACTTTGTAGCGCCAGAAAAGTTCATTAAACTGTCCCGCTTTGTTACATTAGGCTGTAAATACCCGCTCAGCCCTCCGGCCGGGGAACCACCCCAGTCTGGCAACCCTGAACTTAATATGTTGATTCGTGTAAGTTGAGCCACTAAAAACACAAACTGGCAAAGAAGTGAAATGACTTTCCAATGTGAATAGACAAAGCGAACGAAGACGACAATGGAAATGAAAATGGGAATGAGAATAAAAATGGAGATGGGAATAGAAAAGTAAAAGGATGGGAGGCAAAATCGTTTAATTAGTTGTACAGCTGAAAGCAGACAACGTAAAGGCACGGAATATGGGTGGAAATCGTTAGTTGTTCAAGCTTAAGGCGATATCCAATTACAGGGTATTCTCAAAACTTCAACTGGCTTAAAGGTTTGTTTGTTTTTGTTGAAGCATATTGCAGGTTGGTTTGTGTTTAAAACGAAATGAATTCCTAATTCGCGCGAAACGAGAAATTAAACTCGTTACAAATGGGTTCGAAGTGTAACAACAAATGGCATAGAAGAAATGTTATCAATAAATTTTTGATTATCAATTAAGTGAAGCGTAAATAGAGCATTTAGCATTTAGCACTTTGCCATTGCCATTCGAGTTGTGAATTGCCGTGCTGTGGATTTTCGGTATTTCGGTAATCGCAATTTGGCATTTATTTTTGCGCGTCGAAGCGGAAGATGAATAGGGCAACCGGTTTTGAGTTGCACCCCGCAGCCACCCCTTTGATGGATGTATCTGTGTGTGTGTGTTGGAGTGTGTGAATGAGATTTATGTGATTTGACATCCGGCGCGGCAATAAAGCTACGACTTGTGTATATAATTTGTAAAATGAGTTTCAGCTTTTCATTAGTTGCGATTCCATTATGTACCTTAGAAGTAAGCCCGAACTCATATTAAAAACGAGAAAGAAAGGCTATCTTCGGCACGCCGAAGATCTAATGCCCTTGCAGACCCAACCTTTTCATAACGCTCATTGTCCTTTGCCCGTATCTAAGAAGCACAGGGAAAATAGTTAATGCCGATTTTGGTCAAGATATCTCGCTAAACAAAAAAGGTTTTTGATCAAAAACCCAATTTTCAACCGATCGTTCCTTTTGCAGCTATATGATATAGTGGCCCAATCTTAATAGGACTTTTCATATGTATGAGGAGCATAGTAAAACCGATAAATGCTAAGTACGGTCAAGATATCTTCATAAACAAACTTTTCTTTCATACAACAACTATATGATATAGTGGTCCGATCTTATAAGAATTTTGCATATATATGGGGAGCATAGTAAAACTAATATATGCCGAGTTTGGTCAAGATATCTTGAAAAATAAAATGTTTTTCATACAAGATCCTACTTTTCGACGGATCGTTTCTATGACAGCTATACGATATAGTGGTCCGATCAAGCTGGTTTTGACGTATGTGCTGCGTGCAACAGAAAGAGGGAAAGTTTCATAAAGATAGCTTTAAAACTGAGAGACTAGTTCGCATAGAAACAGACAGACGAACAGACGGACATACGGACATGGCTATATCGACTCAGCTGTTGACTCTGATCAAGAATATATATACTTTATGGAGTCGGAGATGTCTCCTTCTATGAGGTACACATTTTACTACAAAATTATAATAACCTCTGCAAGGGTATAATAACTACACTGTAGCGTGTGCGTACTGAGGAGATAGATTTTATCTTGCCTACTTGTGCATAGCGGAATCAGAAGTCGTGCACTTCTAGCCTTCTTCTTTAGACTTAGCTCGTCGTATGGGGTATGGGTTCTTTCTTCATCCTGCTATGCTACACACTAGTACAATGATAAGTGCACTTTCACAAAGATAAAACTACAAGTTCAAAAGTGTCGAAATCGGGAACGGTAACCGGTATTATGTCAGTCGTTGGCGGCTCAGACGTTTGATTTGGTTGTGGGGTAGCAAGGATGTTAATTTACCCCACGGTCTGTACCCACCCTACCTTGGTGGCACGGCGAATGTCACGGCCACCCCTCTGTCCGTTAATTTACTGGTTTGCACATCTTTAATTTCTTAAGGTTCTGGCGACGAACCACGAAAGTTTTTAGTTAAACATATTAATTTCGATTTCCATATTATTTATTGCCTATTTGTTTCGTATAGGACATGTTTATGCGGAAAGCACTAACGATCAGTCAAAACTGTATCATGGCTACAAGATAAACTATATAACTGATTGTAACTCTGTGGGATAATTAAAAAAAACACAGAAATCATACTGCCTGGCAACTGATAACGGGCTTTGGAGACGGTACATTCAAATTACATGAGATTCCTATATCGGGTAGTGCTGAAGGCTCGCCGATTCACAATTATCATTTTATACTTCAAACTCTTCTGCTGGCTTATGTGGCCATTGCATACTCACAAATTGAAACAAATAAATCCCTCGATGCCCATCGTCAGCATTGTGGTAATATCTGCGGAGCAATTTACATTAGTTAATCTATTTACAAATAATTTGCGATATACCGTACACTCGTCGCCTAATTCTCATGGCACATAGATTTCAATTTACTTTAAGTTTAACATTCTTACGTTAGCAACATATTTTTAAAGGTTATGTTTCAAAATTACAAAATAGCTTGGCTCTATTGTCTTGCCAAAGAAAGGAAGTTTCTAAGACAGTCGCTTTTATACTATTATAATTTCATTTAAGCAAAGCGAAAATGGTTTTAAAATACTAATTCATGAGCATTTAGATCGAAGCGGGTACACAAAAGAAATCCAACCGAACACGTTTACGCTCACACAAAGTGCGAACTCCTTGAGGCTGTTCCCTTGGCAATTTGTATTTGATCTTGGTATGCGGACACCTAATCGGTTCAATTCCTTGCCAGCGACACTCCGTTCATCGGGCTGGAACGGTAAGTTCGACCAGGAGGTAGCTTGGTCACAAATGGATAAGTGCGGGGTGCAGGCTCAGCCGCAATGTACTGGTGTTGCCGCAGTCTTTGTTTGTAGCGATCCCACAGAAATCTTAAGTCCTCTTGACCTTCTCCACTCCCGTAGGGCTGTCGCTCCCTTGGGCGGACGTATGCTTTCAAAATTTCCAAGTTGGTTATGACCGACCAGCCGCGCTGAATTTGTATGTGTATATATATAAGAATACACGAAGGCGTGGTTGCGCAATGGCTGGCCGGTAGCTAAATAAGATTGTACCCACTGAATAGGGGTTTATTAAGAATAACGCACTCAATTAATTTATAACGAATATCACCTGATGGCGGAAAACTTCTGAGCGTGGAATTATGAACACTGGAGACTTGAAATTCGTTGGGCTCAATATGCCCTGAACAAGCCCAAGCTGTGTACAGCCTCTGCACTTTTAATTAGTAAAACTTATGCGCACTCAAAATATGCGTCTTGCTTGTTCTGCTGTCAAATTAAAAAGAATGCAGCGTGGCAATCGGACCTTCTGTCTAACTTCAATTTCAGCAAGAACACACCTACAAATACAATTGTATTTCACCACATCTAAATTATAACGGTGATATGGCCTGATCTATCGAGCATTCCTTCATTCTCGCGTGAGTGCGAGCGAGGCAACGCACCGTCGCTGAGATAGCGCATTTTGCGGCATCACGTAAAAGCAAAAAGCGATTACCATGAGATGAATGCATACATTTCTGGTAACTTTTCTGACTCTTAACGGGTGCTGGTACAATGGGACGAGTTAATGAACATTGTGCCAGCTGGTCCCTACAATACTGACATAAGTTCTTTTAATATATATATAAATTAGGCTAGCCCGACTTTGCCCGGGTCACAAATAAGCCTACTTCAGGCAGATACAAAGCTAAAGTTGAAATCTATGCATTCCACGAATTTAGTCCAATTTAAATAAATAAAAAACGTTTTTGTCCAAACGGACGTCCGATTCCGCAACTTTTTGCAATGTAACAACGCTTAGCAGCTAGATTTGAACCAGCCACCTCTCGCTTGTAAGTCCGAAGTAAACAGTCTCATAGTCACGTTCGCAAAGCATACTTATATGTCTAGGCTATTGTTCTTTGTTTGCTTTCCTGTTTTACAAAGCAACTTTGAGCATCTTTTTCTTTCACTCACATTTGCTCACTTTCCAGCCAGCTTACAGTTTCGACTGTGCAGTCCAGACAAGCTCTTTTATTTATATATTTTTATTGTTGAAAACTAAACCTTACTCTATGCTTTGATCTAATTAAGTGCTTCCATGGTAACTGCATTCATTAAATGCATCCGAAAAATCCCTTTGAATCCGTTAAAGTCAAAATACTCAGCTGTTGCCATCAGCAGGTGCTTCTGCAACTGAATTCTGAGGCGATGGCGAGGTGCTCTGGCATTGAGTTCTTAAATTGGCATTAAAAAGTATTTAGCATGTTAACAAGCCAACGTTGGGGTTTAGGGCCCTGTTGGGTGGGTTCTCAGTCGTACGCAAAAATCAAAATAATAACAACAAATTGATATGAGGCAAAGTTCATATGTAAATGCTAAAGAACACACACACAGAGAGTGAGATAAACACACATGCAACATAAATATAAACATCTATACGATGTGTATATGTTATAGAAATTGGCTTTATAATCGGCTTATGTTTTGATATGGGGACAACAGGCAAGCAAACAAGCTTAAATTAAGTCTCATATATGAAAAGGGCAATAACAAAAAGTAGGCAGCTTCTGCTGGGGCGTGTCGGACTTTTAAATACCCTTCAAACAGGGCGAAGACTGTCTAGTACGCAAATTTGGCGTTTATGTCGTTGAATTTTGATTGTTGACTAATATTATTCATTACATTTCAAATGAATGTCCCTAATCAGTTAAAGTTCCTTCTTGCTACCCAAGACTTTAATATACAGACATCTAGATGTCTAGCTTTGTATGTTCTCGCATGTCCATTATATTTGTACAGGGTATACAAATATATTGTAGCAGGCAAAAGCTAAATTATGAGCATAAATAACATATTTACATTTTACCATAATGCTGATTGCAGATACTAAAAACTGTAAGATATTCCATTTGGGAAAATTCCACAAAAAATAGCTTGTGAAGCGCTTACTCAGAAAAGCTATGAAAATTGTTGAAATATTATATGCAATTAAAATTTAAGGTACTAGAATGTTTTTATCTAAATGGTGATTAGATATCGTAGGAAGTCATCAATAATGATATATTTCAAGTAAAAAGGTAAAAAATAATAGAATAGATGTAATGTAAATTTATGACAAAGAAATCAAACAGAAGATCCTCTATAATAAACTAGCTATCGATAGGTATTATTCGTAGCTTAAGCAATTGTAATTTGGCAGAGGCAAGTGTGTACTGCAAACATTAATTAAGCACGTATTCATAATACTCGCAGCTAGCAGACTTATTTGAACCCATTGAAATATGCTAAGCATCTTAAAGCGACTTATTGTGGCGCCACAAAGTATGCAACGCGTTTATTGTTGCTGCCCGATGATAAGACACTAAGTTCCAAAGATGAAACGACGGCCAGGAGAACCAACACAGGACCATTTATAACGGTAGCGAGCTTCAAGCTGACACACAGCCAAAGCGTCGAGCTGCCATTGTGAAGGCATCTTCAGCAGCGGCTGCAGCAACAGCAATGCAGAAATTAATGCACATTGCGGCAGAGCACTGATGAGGGAGCGGGGTGGGCGGGGTAAGGCGCAAAACCCAAAGCGCTAGTTGCTGCGCTGTCAGACACAAAGGACACTCACAGCAGGGACGAGCAAGCGGACGCTGGGACAGACGCAGCCACACAAAACAAACGATGTGGTTGCAAATTAGTAGTAAACCACCAACTACATCAAGCGTGAGTCCAGGGCTGTGGATCAGCAAGGGGGCGCTGGCGTTGGTGGTGGCGGTGCCATGGGCGTGGCGCGCCCCGTTACACTTAGGTGCAAAAAATATGCAGAAACTCGCCAACTGCAGCCCAGAGCCAAGCCTGGTGAAATAGTGAAATAAGTCAGTCAACCAGTCAGCCAGCGCTGGCGTTGGGTGAATGGCGGCAGTGGGTTAGCCGGGCAGCAGGGGGTGAAGTGTCGGAGATGGAGTTGCAGCTCTCGTCTGAGATGAGAGGACATCGTGTGCGCACAGCTAACAAACAGAATTATTTCGTGCATCCTGCAAACGGATGCATGACAAAGGCAGCATCCAGTGAGATACACAACATCAAGAATGCGAAATCTTCATTTAACCTTAACGAATTTTTAATGCCCTTGTCTACAGGATTTGTATAATCATGTATTAAATTAAACCCTTTGAGCTTTGAGAAATATAATTGGTATTCCATTATACTCACTTATTAATGTCAACTATTATTTATTTAAAAAGAAAATTCATGTATTCTTAAAAATAATTAATGAGCTTTTACCTTATGTAAAAGGTAAAGCAAATTTATATAAAAAACGTTTTAAAAGTAAAGCTTTAAGACAATTTTGATTAAAGTTTAAGAAAAAAAAGTCTCTAACCGTGAATACCAAAATTATTAAATAAAAGAATGATATTTTACTCAACAAATGGAACTTTTGATACAGCATGAAAATTAATACATTTATTTTCATTTATCAAAAAAACTAAAACTAAATAATTTAATTGTTAATTAAGTTTAATAATATTATTTACTAACCCCATGTAAAAAATTCTTTAAAGCACATGAAAGTTTTTTGTAAAAAAAACATGAAAGCTTCAGAAAAACTAAGTTTTTGTAAAATATCGCATTAAAGCTTCCGAAAAATAAAGTTTCACCAAAAGCTTAGCATTCGCAGGTTATTCCACAAAAGCTTTGCGAAGCTTTAAACTTTTAATACTTTATCAATCTCTTATCTAACAATTCTGGGTAAGGTGTTGCCTTTTCTAAGCCATTGCAAAACTCATGGCGAAGCTTTTGAGAGACAGCAAAGCAAAGTGTATCGTAAACTGCATTTGGCATCTCTGACCTCTCTTTCTGGTTATCTCACACACAAGCTCGCATGTGCGTTAGCCTTCCCACTCTGGCTGGTCCTGTCTATGGCGTGATAGTGTTGCCTTAGCGCATAAACTATGATGTGGCCATTGTTGTTGTTGTTGTTGTTGTTGGCAGTTGTTAGTAGCACGGCGAACGTGTGACAAGGCCACAGGAATGCTGCCAGCACCAGCAATGGCATCGCCAACGGCAATAGCTACGACAGACACAGAGAGCGAGAGGCCAGGCAGGAAATACCGGATGTCACCGGATGTGGAACTGTGTGCGCCGTTGTCGTGTGACTTTGGTCATGGTTATGACTCAGGTGTATGCCTCTGCCTCTTGACTAAGCCTCGCCGTTGCCTCGCCCTTGTCTGTTGTCCGGGTGCAACCTGTGTCGCCTTTGTGCAGTCGCGCTGTCAGTTAAATGTCAACAGGATATGTGACTATAATAATTTGTTGATTTCACTCAAACCAAGCACCCCAGCCCCTCCTCCCCCGCGCAGCACCATCAGATTCCTTTAGCAACAGTCTAACTATTGCAGCTGCATTTTGTGATTGATAGCTGCCTAGAAATATGCATCCCAAAGGAATGTTAACTATTATTTTAGATTTGAATTACTTTTAACGCTATCTTTTCAAAAATTTTAGATTAAATTTGAGAAGAAATTGGTTTAAATAATATATCTGTAATAATTAATTAATGAATTAACTAATAAATTATCAAACACTTCTATTTTCGTACTTTTACTCTGAGAAGACAAAGCAAGAGGTTTAAAGAATTTCAGGTCTTCAGTATAAAAAGTATGATTTAAATATTTTAAAATACATATATGGTAAATTAATGAATAGAGTAGTTTATGTTAGTAAAATTTTCAATATGTAAGCAAATGATACACAAGGAAAAAGATCAGGCACTTGAAGTATCTTCAAATTTTACTCAGTAGAGTCTATAACACAACTATCTCAGTTTAAAACAAGTAAGAGGTTTTAGTCGGGAGCTCCCGACTAGGGGATACCCTGAACCCTCTTATTGCAACACCAAATGCAGCTCGCGCTCATAGATAGAGAGTAGCGGGGAGGTATACTTGATATATATATACTATTCTAGAAGCTACATGTCAAGTTTGGTGCCTCTAGCTCTTATTATTCACCAAAATTGCCTAAAAAACATGATTTCGATATTTATTTTTGTCTGTTATATATTACTTGGAAGTGGGGCAAGTTATCGATTATCGGAAACAAACTCGATCTGCGTAGGAACTAGGAGCACCTACATCTAATTTCAAGTCTCTAGCTCTTATAGGTTCTGAGATCCTTGCGTTCATACATACGGACAGACGGACGGACGGACGGACGGACGGACAGACGGACGGACAGACAGACGGACATGGCTAGATCGACTCGGCTATTGATGCTGATCAAGAATACATATACTTTATATGGTCGGAGATGCTTCCTTCTGCCTGTTACATACATTTGCATTTTGTTCAAAAACATAATACCCCTTTTACCCATTTTTAATGGGTTCAGGGTATAAAGACTATAATCCATTTACTTTCCTTAATAGATAACATTTTTAATTTCCACAGTAGGTTCATTGAGCAAACTATTATCACCCTCGAAGGAACCCGCTAAACAACTTAATTACCTTAAGCAGCAACATTTCAAAAATCACATTTAAATTAAATGACAGCTCTGCGAATTGTATTGTAACTTTGTAGGTTATCATCACACGGCGTGTAATAATTAATTAATCATAGGAAATGAAATGCCGCAAAGTTTCTCACCTGGCGCATAATTTGAATTTTCCAATTTCCCACGCCTCATTCGGCAATTTGCCAAACGGGCACATCGATAGCCACCCCTCCGCCCCCCACAAAATCCAGTCAAACCGAAGCCAACTCCTCTATTATTTTTCAAATGTATATTTATTACCGGAAATGTAAAACAACAACAATGAAAGCGCCAGGGGGTAGATGGCAGGGGGGCGGGGCTGTGGCAAAATGACAACGGCGGCAACAGATGCTCAAAATGGTGTATAATGCGGTTAGCTGACGCTAGATGGCGCTGGCACTGTCATTGACAATTTTTTGAACAGGAAATTATTTTAATTGATTTTGTGTGGCATTTGTTATTACAAACGTAAATGAGATTTCGCTCGGGCAGACACAATTGTGCCCAGGCATAACATGACTCAAAAATAACAGCTGCCAAATGCCTTTGGTGAAAATAAATCTATGCCACAAAATTCCATTTCATATCATAACAGAAAAGGAGAGAAGTGAGAAAGTCAACTTTTGGAGAATTTTAAGCGGTCGAAAAACTTACTCAAGGTCACAAAATTTATGCAGCACAACAAAAGCAACAAAACTAACTACGTTCTGCGTTATTAAATACACTGTGCAACAAAGTCCTGGCGATAAATCAAATAATTAAATGAGGAATACGTTAGAATAAGGTTTTTTAGTCTTTGGTATCTACTTAAAAGACTGAGGTTTGATTTTAATATTTATCCATAACATAGAGACATCTATCGAACGACGAAATCACTTTATTTCGGAAAATTCCACCCACCAGTGTGGAAAAATTGCGAAACATTTTTGTTTACCATCCGATCAGCTGCAAAATCATTTTCAAGGATGTTTGTGAGAATTTATTTGATACATTCTTTGGTGGCAAATGAACCGTATTTGAACCGGTTTAATAATCAAAATTTTATTCTTCACCTTCATGATTCTCACGGCAAGACCAACATGGACGGAAACCGTTGAAGCACTTGGTTCTTTATTCGATGCACTTCAAATATTTTTTTTATACCCTGAACCCATTAAAAATGGGTAAAAGGGGTATTATGATTTTGTGCAAAATCCAAATGTATGTAACAGGCAGAAGGAAGCATCTCCGACCCCATAAAGTATATATATTCTTGATCAGCATTAATAGCCGAGTCGATCTAGCCATGTCCGTCTGTCTGTCCGTCCGTCCGTCCGTCCGTCCGTCCGTCCGTCCGTCCGTCCGTATGTATGAACGCAAGGATCTCAGAACCTATAAGAGCTAGAGACTTGAAATTTTAGATGTAGATGCTCCTAGCTCCTACGCAGATCGAGTTTGTTTCCGATAATCGATAACTTGCCCCGTTTCCAAGTAATCGATAAAAATGTATATCGATATCATGTTTTTTAAGCAATTTTGGTAAATAACAAGAGCTAGAGTTACCAAACTTGACATGTTGCTTCTAGAAAAGTATATATATATCGATTATCTTTCATTTTATACCTATCGCCACCTCCCCGCTACTCTATATCTATAAGCGCGCGCTGCATTTGGTGTTGGAGTATGAGGGTTCAGGGTATCCCCTAGTCGGGAGCTCCCGAAAGAACCTCTTACTTGTTTTTAAATAGCAGTGGAGGTCAAGATGGGCAGATTTCAATATTTCACGGGCGTGTTTGTGGAAAGGTAATATCTCAAATTCTTCCATGGACAAGGCCTGGTTATACCCGCTAGTATAAAAGTCTTATTTAAATGGTTACATTTTATTGCTAGAAACTCTGATAACCTAGTAGAGTTAAGAGTTCAAATTAAATATTTTATATTCTACAACACATTCCGCTATTTTGCTGATCAGTGCCCATTTAACCGCTGTTAATTCTGACAGTACGTATAGCTGCTAAATGAAATTCACGCCAGGAAAAAGCAGGCAAAAGCAGGCAAAACATTCAACCAAATCTGACAGACACCAATGGAGACATAACTTGGCCTGAAAGAGGCAACGGAAATTGGTTCGCTGTCGGTGTCCGCATTCACGTTCCCATTTTCTTCCCTCGCCCCGCCGTCCCCCCTTTCGCGTTGACATCCTTGTTTTGGTTATTTGTTCAAACAGATGTTGCAGATATTGCCAGTTGTTATATTGTATGTATGTAGTTGTTGCTGTTGCCGCTGCTGCTGTTATTTGTTTCACTGTGGTCGCCATTGGTTTGGTTTAGTTTTTGCGGCCTGGAGCTGGAGCTGGAGCTGGAGCTGGAGGAGGAGGAGGAGCGTTGTGCGAAACTCGAGGGGCGTGCCGCGCAAAACTTTTTGACTAAAGGTGGGCTCAATTGCCACAGTGGGGTGTGGCAAATGACTTCTGCGTTTTTGCTAAATATGTAATTGTAAAATTTTAACTGAAACTTTGTTGCTGTTGTTGTTGTTGTTGTTGTTGCAACCGTCGTGCGAATTTAATACAATATTTGGGAAATGTAAATTTTTGCGCTGTGCCATTAAGCCACATAAACCCCAACAAAAATGTTTGTTACGTTTTCAAAATATACTCCATGAGTTAATAGAGCAGCTAGAAATTCGGTGTAAATACAAATTGTGGTAAACATGGAAAAATTTATAACAATTTTGTTAGAGGAAACCAAAAAATATGTGGGCAAGGATTTAAATTAAATGTTCAAAAAGTCTAGACAACGCTGTTATTTGATTATTTAGAAATTATTTTAAAAGTATCTAAGTGCAAATCAGGCACAAGAACGAATTCTAAATTCCGAATTTATAATTGAACTTCTATTTTTAAATAAACAAAAACAAGGAAGAACAAATATACAATTGTTGATTTTAGAAAGTTTTAATAATGTGGCCTAGAATGAACTTAAAAACATTTCAATTTTTTTTTTTTAAATAATACTTTAAGGTTAAAGTGCTCTCAAATACTTTGCCCAAAATTAACCGAGGCCATCGACAAAAACCACTTCCAAAATTTGCAGTGATTTTGCCCCGTACAATGGATATCGTCCCAAATTGTGCGTTGCTAAATTTAAGCAACGACCGCAGCCTATTTATAAACATTTAACAGAATTTACGCACACACACACACACACACACACATATATATATTAAAGTGTGGGTGAATTCGTATCCGCTTGTGGCACACCACAAACGCTGCGGCAAGCCCCGTTGCTGCCCCGTTGCTGCCCCGCGTGCCCACAGCCGTGATCGTCCGACAGGTGTCGCCCGATAGCTTTTTTCTCTTTGCCATCCCAAGAACAAACAAGTAAGAGGTTCTAGTCGGCAGCTTCCGACTAGGGGATACCCTGAGCCCTCTTATTCCAACACCAAATGCAGCGCGCGCTTATAGATAGAGAGTAGCGGGGAGTTGGCGATAGGTATAAAATAAAAGATACTCTAGCTCTTATTATTTACAAAATTTGCTTAAAAAACAGGATTTCGATATACAATTTTATCGATTACTTGGAAACGGGGCAAGTTATCGTTTATCGATCTGCGCAGGCACCTGGAGGACCTACAGCTAAAATTTCAAGTCCTTAGCTCTTATAGGTTCTGAGATCCTTGCGTTCATACATACGGACGGACGGCCGGACAGACAGACGGACATGGCTAGATTGGCTCGGCTATTGATGCTGATCAAGAATATATGTACTTTATGGGGTCGGAGATGCTTCCTTCTGCCTGTTACATACATTTGCACTTTGAACAAATACAATATACCCTTTTTACCCATTTTCGATGGGTTCAGGGTATAAAAAAGTAAGCAATCAAATTTATAAAATACTCCAATTAAAACTTACCTTAATTTACTTTAACATAATTTTGTATTAATCCCGTTTCTTGATCTTTGTTTAGATACTTTCTTTCATTTTCACTTACGAATACAAAGCAAAAAGGAAACAAAAACAACACACACACACGCGCAACAAACAGCCGCAGTTTGCCTGGCTGGCTTCTGGAAAATCTTGAGTTCACTGACTTATTTCTTCTTTTAAAACGTTATTATTAGTAATATTTTGCAAATTGACTATCAAAACAAATAATATGAATTCTTAAGCACGTGAAGAAGAAGAAGCCAAGTGCAACCATAACTTTCTTCTTCACCCTCGTGACGTCACAAAAATGTTTACTTATTAGAATTACAACGCGGACAACAAAAAAACATGACGAGCGGAACTATGAAAACGATCAATGCGGAGAGCAGCATAAAAAAGAATGCACTAAGAGCTGCCATTGCAAAACAACGTTCAACTCTCACGCAACTTGTGACGTCACAAGATCATGTTTCTTATTAGCCCTGAGGGTCAACGTCACCCACAGCTTGTTACCGCCAAATAATTTTGACAAGCAACAAGTGTCCGCTCACATCTCACATCTCACAAGCGCAGCTTTTTCGATTCGGCAGGGCAAACACATTTTGTATTTTCGTAGGCATTAATATTTTTACCTTTTTACAATAATAGCGACAATTTATGAGCGAGCAGGCAGAACTATCGAATCGATTATCAACAAGAAGTAGTATCGATAACATTTCTTGAACTCCCACACAGCTCGTGACGTCATAACAACTTATTTCATATGATGTATTATATATTCATTTTATATATGATATATATCTTTTTATTACAAAACTAAAAGATGTAGTTAATGGTTGCTTGATACGATCATGGCATATACAATAATTTATCATCCCCTAACAAATACTCAAAGCGTTTCCAATGAAAATGGCAATGTCATCTTGGTAACCTGTTAAAATCCTGGAAACTTCTTCTCTCTTTGATGTTTGTTTATTTGAGTCATCTCGAAAGGATTGTTGAGGTCGCTAAATTTTCGACTTATTTGTCGACATCACCTTTTTTAATTGTTTTCGGTGCGTGGATGTTTAAGTTAACGCGTGTCTGGTGAAAGGGCAAAGGTTAAAACGGAACGAGGTTAAAGTTACGCATCGATGACGCGCGACGCGTTGCCTTTGATGGGCGCCTAATTAGCGACAAGCCGGTGCAAATTGTTTGCTAATTGGAAAATTAAGATTTTATTTTGAATTAAACTTCAGAATAGAGATAAGCGCGTGCTCAGCTTCAAAAGCACCTAAGTATCTATTTTCCAAAACGTGCAAATCAATTGAAACAAAATAAATACATTTACAATAGTAGAAGTGTAGTATATTTTAATTTAGTGATGGCTTTTTTAATAAGTGTCCGTGCGATATTTTGTCAAGTTCACAGTGATTCATGATCGCGCTAAATAAAACCTTCTCTTCTTCAAAGCATTCGCATTCTCAAAGCCATCAGGTAAAAAATGTTAGATTAAAATGTTAAATGGAGCTTGTCTTTACTGTGCACATGCATACATGTACATGGCACAAAGAGAAGAAACTGTAAAACATAGCACTCAATTGCAAATAACAAGAAATACAATTGCAGTTAGGTTTTATATGCAGGCACTATGAAAATTCAATTACTTAATTTTTTGCTCACCACTTCGACTGCCGCACACACACACATACATACACAAGCACAAACGCCATCTGCCATCTGCAGAAGAAATACATACGTACATACACAGCTGGACAGAGATAAGAAAAGAATATGGACGTGCATAGTGGCGCCACCTGTCAGCTCTTCTAAGCATCAGGCGTTTGGTAGCAAATTCGCGTACACGCCCACCCCGACCCACACTAAATTACATAGGAAACTTTCACATTGCCGAGTAGATGTGTGCGAATGTCTGGCACACACTAAAACACAGTATGCCAAAAAGAAGTGGAAAAACCATTGGAGAAACTGGGGTCTAAAAAGCATATAGACCCCACCTAGACCATCTGCACTCCGCACACACTTGCGGCTCTTTGCATGAGCGCGCAACTTTTCTTGCAAATCCCCAAAATTTTCTGCCTTTCATTTCATGCTGGTTTTGCTTTTAGCTGCAATCTTTTTCTACCCTATAGAAAAAATTTATTAATAGCGGGTATTTTAAGATGAACTACCAAAAAGGACAGCATCCTTATAATTATTTAGCTATTTTGCCTACGTATCGGTAGGCAGCTATTCTGCTAAAAAGCCAAAAGAAAAGTAATTACAGTAAAAGAAAAAGCTGGTTACAGGGCATCTTATAGTCGCACTCTCTCGAGTGATGCTTGCTTGCTACGGAGAGCGAGTCTCGTGAGGACAATGTGATCGTGCTTGCTTAGCTCAAGTTGATTTTTTCCTACTTTAATTAAAATTATTTATTAAAAACCAGTTATTTTAATTTTTATTTTATTAATGTTGTATGTTAACTTATGTTTATATTATACAAAAACAAAACTAAGAATGCAACTATCGCTAGTTAATGTGAGTGCAATAGTTTTTTTCGCGCTTTCATCTCTATCGAAGCTGTTTGCGTTTTTGCGTCTCCTTTGCTTTGTGCACACTTTCTTTATGTTTCTTTTTTGGCCGCGCTGCTGATGCAAGACAAATGCGTGCGTGGGCGCTAAAGAGTAAGAAGAAAGGCAAATAGTAAAAGAGATGTGAGACACACTATAGTAGAGAGAGGGAGAGAGCGCGCATTGAGCGTTCTCTATGCTGGCGCGCTTTTTAGCTTTTAGTTGAATAGAATTTTATTTGGATTTGTTCTGCCTGCATAGTGTAGTGTATACATATGAATGTGTGAGTGTGGCTGAGTCTGTGTGTGTGTTAGGTGTTTGTGTTTGCTGGACTTTCTGCTGATTGGCAACGTGTTAGCCGAATGAAACAAGCAAAAAAAAAATGGAAAACGTCTTCGACAAACGTTGAAATTGTAAAACTAAGCAATCAGCGTCCTGACCAAATGACTTAACTAATTGTATATATCGGCCGATTTGTAGGCTTTTCTTTCACACTTTAGCTCAAAACTAAAAGCCATTCAATGGCTTTCTATTTGAAAAATTATTCTCATTTAGTCGCCCCAGAATGTATGCTACATATGAAAAGCTTAAGGTTCGATTGAAATACAAAACATTTATTTTATTGAAATGCCAAATGAAATTATGCCCTTTTTAGGTTAATAAAAATTTGTACTCTCATTTGCATTGGCTAATTTTCAAAAAAATAACGGCATATTTTAACTTAACATAAACAAGAAACAAGATAACAAAAGGGAGCCGACTAAGCGGCATTTTCCTTTTTCGTTGTATTTCGCAGCGAGAAAACTTAATTATGTTGCATTTATTACATGAAATAAACCTCCTGTTGCCTTTCATGATAATTACGAAACTAAACACAATAAAAAATATATATATATGTATATAATGAAAAAAACAAACAAACAACAAGAAGAACGGCAACAACAACAAGAAATAACCGCAACTACTTAGCAGCATTATACACTTCCGTGCAGCTTCCAAAAAGCGGGCAAAACGTAATTATTGTTGCGGTAAACGCCAGCCACGCCCCGCAACCTACAGCCAGCGCCCACCCACTCGTAACCACGGGCCGTGCTTTTTAATTTCTTTAGAGAAATACTGGCTGAGCGAGTGAGTGAGCGAGACGGAGCGCGAGAGTGGGGGAGTGCGAAAGAGAGCGCAACATATATGACAACGTGCCGCGAAAATTAATCCATTTGCTGTGACAATGACTTTTATGCGGTTTTGCAGCAACGCGGCCGCCATCCGGAATCCCGGACACGGCCCAGTTCGCGGCCAGGAAGCCGGACAGTCGGAAAAAGTCAAGCCGCAAGCCAAATGCGGGCATAGGGCAAAAAAAAACCCAAAAAAAAAACAAATAAAAACCAAAAAAAAAAAAGAAATGTTCAGCAACAAAAAAAAACAAGTTGGGTTGCTTTACAATGCCGCGACATGTAAATATTTGGCGACATTTATAAAATAAAAAAACAAAAGCAAAAATGTTCACCGTAGCGCTGCTCTGGTCCAAGTCCTGTTCCCGGCCCGCGTCCGGGTCCGGCGGCGAGTCCTTATCAAAGCAATTATCTCGAAGATGGCGTCGCCGCCCGCAAAGTATTTCGGCTTTCCACAGTCTTTGTTTGCAGTTGGAAAACGTAACGGAGACAAAGCACACAACATTTCTCTTGATTTTCCTCACCGAGGGACGGATTTTGCCAAATTCCAAATTGTCAATGTGATGGTCAATTTGTGGCCAACAGCCAAGAGTGGAAAAATGTCCAGCGAGTGCTGAGTGTGGGAGTGGAAAATGAAGCTATAGAATGCTTTTCCCGACCAAGACCAAGTAAAAGTGAGCTGATTAGGTGGTAGATGGGTAGGTAGCTCCGGCAAATAAATGTGAGCTAGATACTTGAGAACCTTTAAGTTAATATGAGGCAAATTTCTATTGCTGAGGTTTGAAAAGTTGCTCTTAAAATGTAGTTAGATCTTAAGTCTTTTGATTCAGATCGTATAAAAATATATACACATAAATATTGTATATATATATCGATTGCTATAAAAATGGGAAAAGCTCTTTTTATACCCTGAACCCATTAAAAATGTGTAAAAGGGGTATATTGTATTTGTGCAAAATGCAAATGTACGTAACAGGCAGAAGGAAGCGTCTCCGACCCCATAAAGTATATATATTCTTGATCAGCATCAATAGCCGAGTCGATCTAGCCATGTCCGTCTGTCTGTCCGTCCGTCCGTCCGTCCGTCCGTCCGTATGTATGAACGCAAGGATCTCAGAACCTATAAGAGCTAGAGACTGAAATTTTAGATGTAGGTGCTCCTAGTGCCCGCGCAGATCGAGTTTGTTTCCGATAAACGATAACTTGCCCCGTTTCCAAGTAATCGATAAAAATGTATATCGAAATCCCATTTCTTAAGCAATTTTTGTAAATAATAAGAGCTAGAGTCACCAAACTTGACATGTAGCTTCTAGAATAGTATATATGTATCGAGTATCTTTCATTTTATACCTATCGCCAACTCCCCGCTACTCTCTATCTATAAGCACGCGCTGCATTTGGTGATGGAATAAGAGGGTTCAGGGTATCCCCTAGTCGGGAGCTCCCGACTAAAACCTCTTACTTGTCCATATTAGTCCTTAAGATTCTTTGGGTAAGAGATCATATTGCTTATGATGGGATATTTTTTTATTTGTGTGAAGTTATTTGAAACAAAATTTTGGATACATTCAGATTATGGATTATACAATTTTCCGTAACTATACGGTTTCCATGCAAATAAATAAAATTACAAAAAATAAATGATTTTTTTTGGAAAATTTTCAAAAAAAACTTTGTAAAAAACGTTGCTCTAAAGTGGGATTAAATAATACCTATAATTTCCAAGCAAATCTTCTCCTATCATACTAGGTCTCAGTTTCTGCGCTCTTTCTAACAAAAAATATATTTATAGCCATACAAAAAAGTCGGTAAAAATATACATATATATTAAAAAAGTTAGTGTTCAAATATATCTCAGTAAATTTAATAAAATCTTTTATAAATTCGTTACATTTAATTGGCACACTTACAAGTTATTATCGCAAAATACTTTTCACAATTATTTACACACAACTCTTACAAAAAACCAGAGATCTCACAGCTTAACCAAGTATATTCTGCTTAATGCTAGCCCAAAAGCCTTGGCCCCGTTTAGGCGTCAGCTCGTGCTCAATTTTCTTATTATACTGCTCCCGGAGCAGCGGATCGGAGGGTCCCCAATTCTTTTTGGGCTTGAAGGCACCGCGTATCTTCTCGCGCCACGTATTGCCCGGCTCCCGAATGATGGCAACCAGCATCCAGAAGGGCAGCTGCATAACACCAAAGGCCGTGATGGTCCAGCCAATGCCTGAAAGCAAGCGGAGAAAGGAATGTTAGCGGGCGGATAAGGTTAGCAGGGTTGGGAATATGCAGATTTACCGTAGGCCCAGGCGGGATATGGCTGCTTGTTATAGGTGAGCGGCTCGTAGGTGGCATAAAAGTATATCAGGATAACGGTCATGATGAGCGGCGTGAAGATGCCCCAACAGAGGCGCCAGTAGAGACCCACCTTGCGGCCCAACATGAACTCAATATCTTTGCAGAGACGATCCGTGCCATAGATCCAGCCAATGGTATATAGCTCCGCAATGCCCAAAACCAAGGCTATCATCGAGGCACCAAAGAAATCCACCAGTGTGAGCATATACTGACCGCCCTGTAAAGAATAACAAGATTTTGAATCAAGAACCCAAATCCAATTCAGCAAACCTTACCGGTGTGATGTACATCAGACCTATGAAAAAGCTAACGACTGCAATGAGTAGGGAGCATTGCCACTGCTTGAAGTTGGGAAAGCGATCGCGTATCGCAGTCACCGTGCAGGAGGTCATGGCTATATTGGATCCAATGCCCAGGACGAACAGCATAAGGAAGAAAAGTACCGAGAATATCTGTGGCAGCTGCTTAAACTTGGCTATGGCATCGGGATACGATATAAATGCGAGTCCGGCGCCACCTTTGACCACCTGGCCAATGTCGTCCGTGCCGATCTCGTGCGCCAAGTGTCCCAATATGCCAAAGATGGTGAAGCCGGCCAATAGAGAGGTGGCCGTATCCAAAGCAGTCACAATGGTCGCATCCCGATGCACATTGTGACCGAACTTGTTGAACGAGGAGTACATGATGATGTTGCCAAAGCAAACGGACAGCGAGTAGAAGCATTGCGTGACAGCCGCATACCAGACCTTCGGGTCCAAGATCTTGCTCCAGTTGGGCTTGATGAAGTACCAAATGCCATCCACAGAGCCAGGCAGGGTTACCGCACGCACCAGCAGTACGCCCATGACGACATACGGAAACAGGGCAAGGAAATAGGAGGCCTTGCCCGAGCTCTTGACGCCGCGCCGTATGATCAGAAAAACGCACAGCCAGGAGATTAGCAGGCCAACGACTAGCTCCCAGTTGGGCAAACCAATGCCATCCGCAATCTGGTCCTTCTCGCGCAGCACCTCCTTACTGAGAAAAGTTAAGAGTAAATTGAGTTGGGGACAAAAACCTCACCCAAAGCCAACACCTTTAGAGTTTTATAGTTAATCTAACCCAACTAAGTCCAAATAAAACCCAAGCACTTACACATAGTACAGCTCCGAGCTGGATATAATACGATCTGAATTATTTTCTACCGAATTTTGTCCTCCCATCCAATTATTGGGCGCCGAGTCGATACATTTCGCGCCCCATTCCGCACGACACGTTGCCCAGGGCAAAGGACTGTGGAACGAGTCAACGAAGTACCGACAAAAAATGGCCACCAGTGAGGCGTAGTAAGTGCTTAACATGAACACCTGGAATGCCTGGCCAACGCCAACACCTTGATGATATTGGGGGTAGGGAGGAAAGAGTCAATCACAGATCAATTAGATGCCATAACCAAATGTTGGCCTTGTGAACTTTTGATGTAGGTGATGATGAGACTGAGCTGAGATATTAGTTGAGTTGAGGAAGTGAACGTGCTTAGTTTAGAAGAAGTTTAATTAAAAATCAATTTTTTAATAAATTGTCTTATTACTAAATTAGAAACTTGTCATGCAATAACTCTTATGTAACTTAAACCATTCGATAGAGTAGGATTTTTATTGTAATTCATATTAAAAAAAACATAATATATTTAAGTTCCTAGGTAATTAGAGTTAGTTCTTAGTCTCTTATGATTCATCTTCTCTCTCTGTCTCTTGACAGTAAGACCTCAGACTATACATATTATCTCTGAGAAAGGAAAATATAGCTAATAGTTATTTTAATATATAGAAATATTTAAGTCCCTGGGTAATAAGAAAAAGTCCTTCATATTCGTCTTATATATTGTTATCATATTTTACCACATGAGAAAAAGGTTTCTATGCATCTTAATCGTAAGACCTCTTATTCCTTATAAATCTCTGAGTAAAATATATATACATTTATTAGATTATTTATCTTAATGTAATCTAATTGTTAATTGTTTTTTGTATCTTGGTGGTAGTGCCCTGAAGACGGTTTGCCGATGTGCAACCGAAATATATCGGAAGCAAAAATTAAATAAAATTGTTTCAATGTTTGTTTTTACAAGCCCGGACCTCGAGCCAGCCAACAAATACTTTTTTATATAGACTTAAGTCCTGGGGAATTGGCAAAAGTGTTCATAAATAAGGGTGTTCATATTCGACTTGTTTAATTATATATCACCTGATCATTAAGCTTCATTGCCTTTGCCCTCTGATTATATGTATACGGCGGGGCGGACCAGCAGATTTGTTGGGTTCGTAGCGGGACTCATTCAATTAATGTCTGAGAAAGTGTTATATATTTATAATAAAAATGATAAAATACAAAAACTGTAACTTGACATATTTCTATCCAAATTTTTTAAAAGTCTCAATGGAAGATTCCATTAAAGAAAAATGCCTATCTGGACTATAAACTCTTCCTAGAGAGTTTATCTAGAAAAGCTATTTGAGGAACATGCTCCACAAATTCGTTATTAATTGTCTTCAGCATAAGAAATCTTATATGATATTGTAACTGTCGATAGAAATTGGAGGCTGGATTAGGACAAGAATCCTGTTGGTCCTTCTTGCGGAAGAAATTTAAAAAAGATCCATACCAATCGGGTGTGGATCGATTATTCTTTGCCGCGCCCATCTCTAATAGGAACTTGAGTAAAACTAATTTGTGGATTACTTAAAGTGAGAAATTAAGAATTATTATTTGTTATCAGAATCATAATTTGATTTATTTGTAAAAGCTACTAATTGGTATTCCTACGCTAGATGCAAAGCTTGAGGTTGTACCCTTGTTCCTTTCGTCACGGTTAGATGTCTGTAAATTGAATTGGCCTTGCAACGCGTCGCATGTCAGCTATTGGCTGTTGCAATCGCCTAGGGTATATTGCAGCATCGTCTAACCTCAGTGGTCAATTGCTGTCAATTTAGGCGCCACAAGGGCGGGGCGGACCAGCAGATTTGTTGGGTTCGTAGCGGGACTCATTCAATTAATGTCGCATGCCAATAAAGCGAGCATTGAACGACCATAAACTTGAATCTGGCACTGAATGCTAGAGTGTGCCGCGATAAGATTACCACAACAAAGCACACAAAAAACCAAACCATGCCCCACACACAGCTACAATAAGAACAACAGCACCAGGAACGAGCACTAACAACTACATTTGACAATAGGTAGAAAAGCCACTTACATAAAGTACAGCTCGGCGGATGCGACGGGCTGCTGCTGCTGCTGCTCCAACTGGGGCCCAAACGAATTTAAGCTGGAACTCGGATTGGAGCTAATGTTGCCCCGGCTAGAGGCCACACACTGAACGCTGTTACCCCAAGCGGGACGACATTCGGACCAAGGCAGCGGCGTGCGAAACGAATCGTAAAAATAATTTAACGTAATACCCATTATTCCTACGTAGTACGTGGTGACTAGCGATATCGATATCACCTGTCCAATGCCAATGCCTGCGAGTTACGATTCGTTGATGGCAGTTCGTTATGAATATGATAGATGAATTGTGAATAAATAATTTAGTTCATTTAATATAGGTTGTGAATCATTCTAATAGTTATTAAATCTGATATAATAGCTGTGCAGACCTCTTGATTTCAATTATACTTTTAGGTGAAGTAATTTATAGATACATATTTCATTTAAAATTAATCCCAAAAATGTTAATCGCATATTTTTTTTAAACTTTCGGAGTGAAAAAACATTGTTAATTTCTTTCTATTTGACTTCACCAAGTGTATTTAGACTAATGCACAGCTATTGTATTGCATTATTAACTAAAATATATTAATATGCACTTGCAGTTGTTTGAGATCTGCTTTTGAATCATATTTTGTTGAATTTGGTTTTTAACCCTTCTTTTGCTGTTGATATAAGAAATAGATGAATTCTGATTAGGCAAAATATAAAATAATATATAAAATATTTCATAACTACTTAAAAGCCAAAAGCATAAGTATGTCGTCTGGAATGTCTCATGTATAAATGAGTAAATAAATAACTTATCTATCTTTGTTTACTCGTCAGAATATAAATTTTCCAATGCCTAATTAAAGCGTTCTAAACAATATATTCATTGTAAAGCAATAATAATTGAGATGTTCTTATTCACAAAGCAACATTTTACACAGAAGTGTACAATAACGAGTTAATCTCAATACCCCAACAACAACATCGCTCAGAAATGATTCATTAAATGGAAATTCAATGATGTTAACTATCTTTAACTAAAACTAACAATAACTTGTCACACTTTTGTTTCACATTAATCAAAACCTATCAATCAACTTATTCTGGAATAGTATGTTTATATTTCGTCAGGTCTGCAGACTGGGTTTTAACCATACTGACCAGACCAACCTTACCAACCCAATCTTAAACCAAGTAAAATAAAGAAGAGATCAATTTTAGACCGCAATTTCTATCGCAATTTCCATCTTTTCTGTAGACGTATAAATGAAAAATAAATTGTAACATTTGAATTTGAGCCAAAACACGGTTCAAACCTCAAGCTAAACAAAGCTTTTAAATATGCTTTCCCGAAAATTTTTCGGAGCTTGCAGAAATGGTTAAAATATGTTTTTAGAATCTTTTCCATCCATCAAATAGTTATTACCTTCCCTCTTTAAATTTCTTGTTAACTGTTTAGTTGATCCCATCCTAGCTGCAAGTGCATAGAAACTTCGATTTGGTTCGAAGTTGGCATCGATAATTTCCGTGAAATTTCGCTTACCTTTCATGGCTGGGCACAAATCGAATACCTTAACGGAACCGCGACTGGAAAACTGCCCAATTACCATTTCCAGATAGTAAATCGGTTTGCCAATTAGGAATAGCACAATGAGATATGGTATGAGAAAGGCGCCGCCGCCATTGTCCAGCGCTGTGAAGGGGAATCGCCAAACATTGCCCAGGCCCACGGACATTGCGATACAGGACATTAGAAACTCCACGCCCTTGCCCCAGGTATCCCGTTCCCCCGGTCTTCCGACCGATTTGCCAGCTTCCTGTTCGGCCTCCGTCTGCGTCTCTGCCGGCAGCGACTATGTGTGCGTGTGTATGTGTGTGTGTGTGTGTGTGTGTGTGTGTGTGTGTGTGTGCGGGGAGCAAACGATTAGTTTTGGGTCATTCAGATTTCGGCCATAGCTTTTCTGGCCACTTACCGACATGGCCAACGTGCTGGTGGTGCTCTGTCCATCGTCGCCCACAAACGCTGGATTCCGCTGCGACATTTTCATTCTGGACTCGGTGTATTATTTGAAAGAGAGAGAGATAGAAAGAGTTCTATGAGCTGCGGTCTGACAATTAACACTGGTTGTTATTTTGGTAGATTTTCAGCGGAATTGTGATCATAACAGAGACGCGCCATAAAACTGACAATCAGATAAACCGAGTGCAGATAAAAGCTGAAAATGCGAGACTGCTCGACCTGAAGTTGCCCCTTATTTTCGTTTTAAAATAATTTTTTTGTTGTTTACTTATTTATTTGTGTAATTATTAATTGGTAATCCGTCTTAGGACATTATCAAATTCTTAAGAAATTAAAGTACGGATTGTTTGAGCTCTAATGAATTCAAACAATATATATTGCATTGTTGTTTTTTTTTTGTCTTAATTTATGACGTAGATCCAGCACGTGTCATCTTGTTTGAACGTCGTGTGTCACTACAATTGACTTAGAGATTCAGAGTCAAGTTATTTTTATGATTGTCTAAGCCATTTATATAGCTCACAGCACATCTACTTATTTCATTTCTAACAAAGGGAACGTCTGGGTCTTTATGTATGTCATAAATGTTCATATACCAAGGAGCACCTGTAATAGTTATAGGGTCAAAGGATTTGCAAAACTTTTGGGTTGGAACTGCTTTCTGCTCCTTATTGCTGCATAGCGTATGTCCAATCTGGCTTAATATCTCAATTCCACTATCAGCATTTCTTTTATTTTTTCAAGTATTTTGCTGGACGTTTTCCATAATAGCCCTATTACTCGATCAACATTTCTTACATTAACTCCGAATGTGAAGTATTAGCCTAATTCCACTATCAACATATCTTACATTTTTAGCAAATGTTACATTTTGTTGCGAGTGTGAAATATTGGCCTAATTTGACAATCTTTTATGTCTTACATTTTTGGAATGTTACATTTTTGGAATGTTACATTTTTGGAATGTTACATTTTAGGTGAATGCGAGGAATGTTGCCTGTACGTTTTCCCATTAAAAATCATATTTTTCTTCTCGTAGAAAACCTTGTTCTCGTTTCTATTCTTCGCATTTATAATATTGTTGTTTACTTTATTATAAAAAGCTGAAGGGTACAATAAAAGTACTGTTTATAGTATAATAATATGATTCATGTATTTAGATAGCCCCGTTTTAGGTGTAACTCGATGTTTTTCTGTTCTCTGCTTTTAAGAAAATCTTGTTCCGTTTAAATGAAAAACAAATAGTTTTCTTTTGTAATAAAGCCAAACTAAGGGAAATTCACGTTCTTTGGTTATCTGTATCTTAGCCTTTAAATCTCTCAGGCAATAAATGCCAATGTTATATATTTATGAATTTTCTGTTGTGTGGAAAAAATCAATTAGAATATTCTTAATTTAAAGCTGGGTATAGAATATAGCCTTGTCGGTCACAGCCGACTAAATCAATTTCACATTTTAAGTATTGCTTGAATTGATTAAATTTTAAATTGAATATTTCAATATAGCTGGCTAAGCTCGTCTGTTCGTATGAATCAAGATCTAAGTTATTTATTTAAATATGTTATATATAAAATTATACATAATTAAATATAGTTATATTTAAATTAACTCTTTTGACTTGTTATTTTTGCTACCTTCAACCCATTAACCCATTTCTGCAGGTACAGGGTATTTAAATGATGTCACCTTCACAAGCTCACTAGCTGAGCGATAATTATAAGATAAAGGGCGAAAACATCCCGAACACAAATTTGTATTTGCAAGTCACCAAAAATGCAACAGTTTATGGTCGCAAGATAAACAAATTAAAATGTAGGCATAAAAATACATGATAAACTCTTGAGATTTTGCTCTGCACATAGCAACTGCTGTTAAATGAAATGGAATATTTATGAATTATTCACACATTGCACCACAAGTTGAGAAAGATTTTAAAACCCTGTCGACATTTGACTTTTGAAGATAAGTGAGAATTGTAAAGCTCGTAAAAGCTGAGTTTGATGAAAGTATCTTTGAAAACAGAATAATTTGCCATATACTAAGAACCTTTTTTCAAACGAAGTTTCCTATGGCAACTATATGGTATAGTTATCCGAAGTTGATAAGATTTTAATATTATGTAGGGAGCATAGTGCAACTTATAATTGCCGAGTTTCTTGAAGTTATTTTGATAAACAACAATGTTCTTCATTTAAGAACCTTCTCCTCGACCGATCTTCCCCATGGCAGCTATTTGAAATAGTGCTCCGATCCGGCCGGTTTCAACATATATTCTGCCTGCATTCAAGACAAGATATCTTTAAAGCTGAGACTAGTTCGCATAGAAACAGACAGACGAAGAGATGGGCATGGCCATCAACTTGGCTGATCTAGAATGTATATACTTTATTGGTCGGAAATGTCTCCTATGCGTTACACATTTTATGACAAAATTATAATACGCTTTACACCCTTGTATACCCAAAAGAATGTATATGATATTGTCTATGTATTGTATATGTTATTGTGTTGCAAAAAATAAAGTCAGCCTTTAAAAAGTGCCGCTAATTTCTTTTGTTAATTCAATAAATAAATGAAGAGCCATTAAATAATGAAATTATGACTAATTTCTCGATTAGATGTCTGGAAGTGTTAAGTAAAAATCAGAGTGTACACAAATTAGTGCCCCCATTAAAATGCAGTCAAGTGTCATAAAAGATGTCTAATAGTGAAATTTACTGCAGTGTGCGACACGCAAACAATCGCTTAGCCACAAATTCGAGCACTTCTATAAAGATAACGATCCCCAACAAGCCATTATAACTGGCCGAGTACTGCAGTTTTTGTTGATCTAATGATAAAAGAAAAAACTCGCTCTGTTTGTGTATTTGCAGATTTTTTTAAACAATTTACACATCGTTTCATTTATGGCCATTATTAACCTAACAATAACAAGCTGTTAATTATATTTGGGAGACGGTTAACAACTTTATAATGTGTGCGGGGCTCAAAGCGGGTTTTTCAATTTCTGAGAATAATCGACGCGTTTAGTCTGTGTATTGCTCTCATCGGCCAATTAAATGTCTATTAAAATTAATATATATTAATTGTAACTGCATTAAAATCAAACGAGCTTGTTTGGCTTTACTGTTTGAGCGTCGAACTCACGAGCAGAGGGCCGCTGGTTCAAATCCGATAATATTTTGAATTTTATTTTTTTTCTATTGTATTTGTTATAGAAATGGAAAAGTAATAATAAATTTTGAAATGGGCGGGAATTTGATCGGCTCTATCTGATATTGTCGCGTTTATTGACCACGACACCTGGTAATTTTTATTAGCATGTCACATATATTTTATCATACGGCTATGATAAAACTAACTGGTCAAGGCTTTAAGATGATATGCGAGCTAAAAAAAAAACAATGCCAATGTCCATTTGTTATGTTCAAGCAGAGATAATATAAACATTATATTGTCTTTGGTTCAAGCTCTGCCGAGTTGCAAAACCGAAGGGCGAACAGATAACATTTGTCTTGGTAGTAACTAAAAGCCCAGATAAACAGGTTTTTATAGAACTCTGCTTTAAAGATATGGTTATATCTTAATTTTAATTCAACATAATTCTAAGACGAGTTATCTAGTTAATATCTACCTGATTCTCTACTCGAACCAGAACTTTAGGGAGATTTTGTACACTAAAAAAATCTAATTATAATTTAAGTATAATTTGAAACAAAAAACAGACTTCGGGGAAATGTTTCATATAACCTTTCGGAAGTAACTGCCCAAGTACTTGCTTTTTTTACGCCCTTGTAGGGGGTATTATAATATTCTGATGGAATCTGTAACGCATAGACACATCTCCGACTTTATAAAGTATATATCTTTTAGATCAGCTTCAACAGCTGAGTTGATATAGCCATTTCCTTGTTTACGTCTGCCCGTCTGTCCGTCCTTCCGTCTGTCTGTTTCTATGCGAACGGTGTCTCAGTGTTGATGATATCGTCTTGGATCGATAATCTGTCCAAAATTAAGAACTTCTATAACTTTTTTGATCCAAACTCAGCATTCATTTGTATTACTATGTTCCCTACATAGTCAACATCGGGCATCTATGTCTTGTTGTCTGCCTTGGGAACAATCGGTCGAAAAGTAGTTTATTGTAAGGTAAGCCTTTGTGTTTACAAAGATATCTTGAGCAAACTCGGCATTTATTATACCAGTATACCAAATCTTTAAGATACTTTTTTGTTTTTTATTCGCTGTACCCATTAAAAATGGGTAAAAATGTATTTGTGCAAATGTATGTAACAGGCAGAAGGAAGCATCTCCGACCCCATAAAGTTTATATATTCTTGATCAGCATCAATAGCCGAGTCGATCTAGCCATGTCCGTCTGTCTGTCCATCCGTCCGTCCGTCCGTCCGTCCGTATGTATGAACGCAAGGATCTCAGAACCTATAAGAGCTAGTGCCCGCGCAGATCGAGTTTGTTTCCGATATTCGATAACTTTTTTTGGCAAATAAGAGCTAGAGTTACCAAACTAGACATGTAACTTCTAGAATAGTATATATATTTGCATTTGGTGTTGGAAGAAGAGGGTTCAGGGTATCCCCTAGTCGGGAGCTCCCGACTAGAACCTCTAACTTGATTCTTTTTGAAAACTTCGTTTTTTCAAATGTACGCATTTTAAAAGTGTGATACTTGTATATAATTCATATTGGAATGGAATATTTAACTCTGAATAATATAAATATAATGTAACACCTTCAAACTTTGGTCTTGTAAACCTTGAGACCAAACCCGTAACATTCAAATATGGAATGAAGGAAAGAGGTAAATGTTCACAGTCAGATTCCCAGGTTATTATAAGTAGATCAGGGCTAGGGCAACGCTCGCCTAATACTGCAAAATAATGTGAATATAATTAACTTAACTAGCCAAAAATAATTAGTAAGAAATTTCAGCAAAACGCGCGCTGACTGAAATGGCGTTAACAAACTCCTATAAAAAACAAACAAAGAAAGTATAAAAAAACCACATGTTTTGGTAAAATTGGGAAAAAACAGGTTTTTAATTCTGCCTAAAATGTTTTTGTTTTGTATAATGAGCAAAAGAAGAAGCAGAGCAGAAAACAATGTTAAATCAACTTCAGTTGATGAGTCAGCTTAGCTGAAATTATGTTAAATTATGTGGGATTTCAAGTACCATGCTTCGAAAGATTCTCAAAACTGACGTCACTTTTGGCATACGCAACCAGTTAAGAGCGGTTTTAACTAGTTGCCAACCAAAGACTTGAAAGTTGTTCGGACAACTCTAGAAACGGATGTAATGCGAATTTCTATCAGAGAAGCTTCGGGTAATTTAAGATTTTGAGTGTCTTTTTTTGAAGGTACACGTTTATTTTTTGAAATTCCTATCCCCTTCTTAAATATGTTAGTCATTTTAAATCTTTTTAAGAATCTTCTCCTTCGGACAGCATATTTTATATATTTAAAAATATATATATTTTAACTATGAATATATTTTAGCATTAACATTAATATTAATATTATTAAATATTTTTCTTCAATTATTTTTAATATATTTCTCTATTTGGAATAACCTTATTTAACTCCAATTATATTTGTCTGATACACTTGACGCTCATTATTAACGATAATATTTGTTTCATGCCTCCCCTCCTGCTGGCCCGGAAACCAGTTTAATTGACGCTTGTTAGTCTTATAATGCCCCAATGTCCGGTGCTTTGCATTAGTATGCAAAAACGTGTTTCATGGCGTGCTTGTTACGCGCGTCCCCAAAAAAGACTCCAAAAAACTACAAAAGTATACAAATATTAATGAGCATGTTGTATACATTGCGTATACGTCACAAACTAAACACATTTAGAAAAAAAAAAAAAAGAGAATTTACAAACAACATTTAAAAAGAGTGGTTTTAAAAAGAAGTTTATATACTCTTCATGAGTGGTATATTGTATAAGACAATTGATTAGACTTGATTCTGTTTGATGTGCTTGGCTCTTGTTAAGAAATTTAGGACAAAATTATTCTTTTTTAATTATAGGGTAGTCCTTAAAAAATGAACACAATATCGGAAAAATATAATGAAATATCAGAGAAAAAAATATGAAAACAAAATTGTTTTCAATTTTGATTGTAATAAATTAAGCCCCGGCCCTCGAGCCAGATAATTAAATATTAGAAAATATTAAATTAATTAAAAAAATATATATATTAATAAATAAATTATATGTATATATATTTGTGTACACCTTAATACTCTGCATATTAAGGGTTCAGTTAAAGCCCACTCAATTCGACCAGCTGAAGCTTTTATTTTGTCTCATCAGAGCCAATTAAAACAAACCTTAGCGAAGCATTTTATGCTGGGCTTTTATGCTGTCAGCGGCAGCTGTCCCTGGGCTTGCACCCCTCCCCCTCACACACTCCACACACCAATCTACCGCTAAAAAGATTGCACAGTGGGCAAACGAGTCACGCGCTTGCGCAGCTGCTGCAATGAACCGTTGAGAACTTGCTGGGCTTTACCTGCACTTTAACTGTTAAATTCAACTGTTGTTGTTGTTGTTGTAGCTGCGCCTGTTGATGTCAAAAGCTTCCGCTGCTTAACTTTACGCTGGCTGTGTCTTCTTCTTATTATTTTTCTTTAACTTGGCTACAATTAAGTTTATGCTGATTTACATTTGTTGTTGCTATTGTTGTTTTTGTTGTTGTTGTTGCTGTTGTTGTGGCTGTTGTTGTTTTCGTTGTTGTTTTTGTTGTTGCTGTAACTGGCAGCCAGTTGTAACCGCTTTGAACCGGCCAAAAACCACTTTGCTTTGCCTTTATTCAACTTTAACTTTTGGTCCGCACTCTCAAGGCTGATCTCTTAACTATTTCCTAAGTATTCAAATTATATAATTGTTGATTTTTTATTGCAGAAACATCTTCAGATCACTTCTGAACGTTGCTTCTTCTTGTTTAACTGGGACACTTCCGCTGGACACTTTGAGGCGTTCGCAAACGAAACCGAAATTTAATGCCGCACGTAAGAAAAACCCGTTAATATAAATGTTACTACTATTATTAATGTTATTTGTATAACGTGCGTATTTCAATGGGCAAAGCCGTTAAGTGAACCGACGATCGCTTGGGCAAAGCGCCAGCAGCCAACTGAGTGAGCCAAGGTGCAGCTCGGAGGGTTTTATGGCGAACTTGACTCCAGCCGCGCACAGTGGGCAGTATTACTATAAAATCGAAGAAAATAATATTTTTCTTTAATATTTATTATCGAATTGCCTTTAATAAAACACAGGAAGAAACGATTGAATTTAAAAATAAACAAATATATTAAATAGTATTTTGTTAAACAGAAACAATATTTACTATATAGTCTATATATAGTATCTCATTAAGCAGTGGGATATATTAAGATGCATTAAAAATTGGTGTTCCTCACAGAAAATATATAAAAATAAATATTCTTATTATACTCCAACTTATTCTATGAATAATTGTAAACCTGATTTTGAGTTTGGCTGCTGCCATTTTGTCCCACTGTGCCAGGCAACGCAAAACCACGTCGATCGTTGTTTGTTATTGTTGGCTCAAAGACGGCGGCAGAGCGAATCACGAAATATAGGTGAAAGCTTTGCGCACGACTCAACAGCTGACGGGTTCGTGTCACGGCTAAACGGATCTTATACAAGACAGTTTGAGAGCAGCTATTGAGTGAATAAAAAAAACTACGTAGTATCAATTTATTAATACTATAAGATGTATAATAACTTACTAATTACCTTGTTTAATAATATTTAATATAAATATATTAAAAATAGTCAAAATGTATGCAAAAGTTTCTTTGCCAAAACCTACAGCAATCGGTTATGTGTCTCGACTAATTGATCTTCTACGCTACAGTTTTAGAGCTGCTGTGTGTTGCCTTAAAGGCTTTCGAACTGTGAGAATATCTTATAATTAAAGGAGGAAAGTGTCTCAATGAAGTGGTTACAGTTTGAAGTTTTTGTTTCTTTGGGTAATCGGTTGTGATCGTTACAGTTTGACAGCAGCTGAATGTGGCTTCAGAGGCTTAAAACGATGAGTATATCTTATATTTAAAGGTAGAAAGTCTCTCATGAAGTTTCTACAGTTTGAGAGCCCTTGTGCCTGATGCTAATATGTTTGACTTTCAATGATTAAATTATCGATATCTCAATTTTACTCTATAATTATAAATATATTTCAATATTTTTATCTAAATCTACCATCAAAATCTACATCTTTAATTCCAAGCATCTTGCATACAAAACTATCTCGTGCTTCTTCTTATTTGTTAGTTTGTTTTGCCAAGTTTACTCAACTAAAAGCAAAGCTTTCGTATTTATTTCTTTGGCCTCGTCTTGGTTTCTGTAATGGTGAAGTGAAGTTGCACTTACACTTTTCTCATTAGGCGCAGGGCAATACACACACACACACACACACACACACGCACACTGACAAAGAAAGTTGCTTCACTATGTGGAACACTTGGTCCATTGTTCCTGGACCGCAGTACAACACAAATTGTTATGATAAAAGTTTTTATCAAGTTTTCATTTTATTTTCGGTTGTTTTTTTCATGTGCTTCATCGTATTCTGTGTGCCGTTGATATACCATATAAGATAAAATGGACACGAGAGAGAGAGAGTGCGAGAGAGAGAGAGAGCAAGGTTGAGACAAGCCAAATAACTGGGCAGCTGTATGCAAAAACAATGCCTCGGGGACGGCGCTGCCTCATAAAATTTTAACTACTTGCGAAAATACTGCTAACTGGTAAACTTTAAGCCAAAAATCATTAAGTCTGCAGCCTGGACAGTCACTAAAAGAGTTTCCACTTCAAGACTGTGCAAAATGCTAAACAGAGAGAAATCCAGAGAGAGAGCGTGTGCGAGAGCGAGAGAGAGACAGAGAGAGAAACTTGATTTTAGCTGTGCTTGTTTTATGCTAACAAATTTGTTGCATGGCCATTTTGTGGTTCCTCCGGGCGGGATTGACTTTCATCTACATCCTTAGTATAAGACTGCCCTCTCTTCCAGCTATACGCTGTTTGGCATTGTCATTATGACTGTCACTGGACCTTGGAGACACTATCAACCGAGGAGTGGCTGGATGTGGGCCGTGGAGGGGAGACTCGAGACGAAGGCAAGTTTGGGGCGTGTGGAGCATGTGCCTGTCTACTCTTGCGGCTCTCACAACTTTTTAATTGCAATTAAAAACTAAGCAAAGGACTTTTTGCAACCAGCAGCTATTTTTTGCTCGCAAATTTTATGGCTCAGTCGCTTCAGAATAATATATATAATGCTTATTTTTACATACTTTATATAATACTAACGGCTAGCCCATTTGCAAACATTTGCAACAACGTATTGGAATAAATTGAAAACAAAATAATCTATGAAATTATCATTATTAACATTCAATATTAAAATATTTAATTTTATTTATTTTTTTCTATTTTAAGCGATTATAATAATTATTTTTGATGTTTTTATTATTTAATTTAGTTTTAATATTATTATTTTTTAAAATTTTATTATTATAATTATTATTATTCAGATATTATTATAATTATTGTTGTGATTATTAGTTTTAATTTCAATTTTATTATAGTTTTTTACCTTTAGTATTATATTATATTGGAATATAATGGTATATATTTGTAAATGTTTAATATACAGAGAACATAAATAAAATAGTTCAGGCTTCTTTATAAAAGTATACAACAAAAAACATGACTCTTGACAATATATATGAACACCTTGCTATTAAATGTTTTTTCATTCATTAAAAATATATATAAATGAGATATATATTATATATTTATATATTTTACACCAGCCTCGATAACTTTATGAGGTCATATCTGGCTACTAAAAAATCAATTCACCATCTTCCTTTTTAACCTCGGCCATACACAATACTTAAATTCAGCATTGTTTGTCTCGGGTGCTTTTCCATTGTCTTCAGCATTTCCAGAAAAATAACTCTCGCAGGCCTCATCTGGCTGCTATTGCGTGGATTACATCAACTTATGCCCTGCCAGGCCAAGAAAATGTAGCCAAGACCATTTTACGGCTGTCCATTGCAATTTGGGTTAATCCTTGAGCCTTGCCTGGAAAAAAAAAAAATGCACTTAAATTTCTGGACACATTTAAATGCATTTCTGAACAAAAAAAAAAAACGAGAAAGAAAGGCTATATTCGCACGCCGAAGATTTAATACCCTTGCAGACCCAACCATTTCATAATGCTCATAGTGCTTTGCCCGTATCTAAGAAGCGCAGGGAAAATAGTTAAAGCCGAGTATGGTTAAGATATCTTGAAAAACAAAGAAGTTTTCCATACAACACCTTAGTTTTCGACCTATCGTTCCTATGGCAGCTATATGATATAGTAGTCCGATGTAAATACGATTTTGCATAAATGGAGAGAGCATAATAAAACTAATAACTGACGAGTTTGGTCAAGATATCTAAATAAAATTATGTTTTTCATACGATAACCTGCATTTAGACCGATTGTTTCTATGGCAGTTATAAGATATAGTGGTCCGATCTAGCTGGCTCCGACAAACATATGTACTGCGTACTAGAGATAGCTTTAAAACTGAGAGACTAGTTCGCACAGAAACAGACAGACGAACAGACGGACTTGGCTATATCGACTCGGCTGTTCATACTAATCAAGAATATATATACTTTATGGGGTCGGAGATGTCTCCTTCTATGCGTTACATATTTCACGACAAAATTATAAGACCCTCTGCGAGGGTATAAAAACAAATACCCAACAGACAGCTGTGTTGGCAATTTAGCTATTTTACGGTTGAATTTGGCGATTTTCAGAGGTCGTGAGCCGAAAAATGTTGTAAGTTTCAACTTATTTAGCTATTTATTGCGCTTAGACATCGCATTAAGCCCTTTTAAAGCTATTTCAAGCCTTGGATTCAGCTTCTTTTGGTAGCGGCCGCTCTCCCTGCCAGGCAGTTAAAATTCAAATTTTTTTGCAGGCAGCTGCAAGTGCAGTTGCGCCTCAAAGGCGGCTCCAGCTTCGGCTCTATTCAGTGATTTTGGCTTTGTGGTGTCTCGACGAGCGGCACAAAAAGTGTAGGGAATAGTTGTAGTAGTCCTAGAAGAAGAAGAACTAAAATATATATAAAATAATTTTTGTCTTTGGAGCCCACTCACATGTTATGTGTAGGTAATCTCCTTTATTACTGCGGCAACTTTTTGTGGGGCAAAGCGACATAAAACAGGATTTTGAGGGCTGAGATTTTGTGCGGCTGTTCGTTGCGGCGGGTAGGTTGATTCGAGGGGGGTGGGGCGGGAAGCATTACCAACTTTTGCATAACATGCGAACGAGAGACAAACTGTGAGCATTACGTAAATGTTTATTTTTGCTGAGAAAAGCCACAAGTCATAAAACAAAGTTTTTGGCCCAAAATTATATTGTAGATGTCGTCTGGCAAGAGATGCGCTAATTGAAAATGACTTTGGGCCATAAAATGTGCATTTGGCTAATGAAAATGCTGCTACAGCAGCCTAATTGGGCCAATTGAGCCACTTGCCACAAGTATCTGGGCTGATTCATTTAACTAATTGAAGATAACTTGATAACCTTACCGAACACCTCTCTCGCTTTTCCTCTCTCTCTCTCTCTCTCTCTCTCTCTCTCTCCCAACTGCAACTCGAGACCTTCTCAAGTAGTATCAAAGCAAGGACCAAATCTTTCTCCTACACAATTTCGCATTCGCTTTCGGATGAAAAAACCTCAGTTAAATTTGGAATCCCCATTTAAATTTGCACAGCCTTCGGTGCCGCAATAAGAAAGTTCCACATTTTTCGCCATCTTTTTTAGCCTTTTCCTTCCTTCTTTGGGTAGCATTTGTTTTTTACTGCCTTACGCGTGCGCCTCTACAATTTTATGGGTTTTCTTTTAATGGATTTATAATTTTTTAGCCATAGACAAAAAAATTAGCAGGTCCTGAGTTTTATTGCAAGTTGGTTAAAAGAAGAACCTAAAAGGAGAATTACGAAAAAAGTTTACTGAATATTATGACAAATATTGGGTAAAGTTTTTCATTTAACACTCACCTGTTTCAAGATGAAGTTGTTTGAAATTTTTAAATAAATAAATGAAGTTTAATTATAGCAGTTACCTAAGGTGTCTTCCATACAAAGCAGCCATTAACTGTTTCCATTATTAATATACACATAACGAAAAAGCAAGGACTCTTAAAGCCATTTCCTTTTTGCAGATATAGTGAAGCTCGCAAATGTTAAGTTTATCCGGGCGAGAAAATTGACCATATAAAAACCTTCTTTTCGACCTATCGTTCCTATGTCAACATATGTACTGCCTGTAACAGAAAGACGGACATGTGAAAAGTTGTATGACGATAGCTTTAAGAGTAAGACAACTCGGCTGAAGATGCCAATCTACAATATATATACTTGACGGGGTCGGAGTTGTCTCCAAAAATGCGTTACATTTTTTTTGGGATGAAATTATAAATCCTTCTAGAAGGGTATAAACAACAGAATCTCAAATAACCTGCCAAAAATAACGTGAATATGTAAATGATAAAGTAAATGAAATGGTGACTAGACGTCACGCTTAGCGTGTAGAGCCTTTACAAAATTAAAGAAATACAGAATATCTAACACGTATTCAAATAAACATTAAAAGGGAAACAACATTTTACATAAAAGGAAAGCACCGTAAGTGTTAACTAATTAAAATTTACAGAGATACAAAAATAAATAACAGAGCTACTGAATATGCGCATATGTAGTAAGATATGGGTCACCATAGAATCATGTGCCAATTTACATATTTTTCAAATGCAATTACAAATTTATGCAGTGCCCAGTTGAAGTGGTCAAAGACATAACCCAATTTGTTTTGCCGGCTTCCTTTGGCCTTTGCCGTTCTTTTGCCTCTATCCTTGCGTTCTTTTGCCTGCTTCTTGCCATGCATTTAGCTGCCATCAAATGCGGTTTGTTCCAGTGTCCGGGTTGCTGTGCAGTTCCATTACGTGCATTTCCCGCATCGCGTGTCTTTAATGACGCTCAACGGTGACTGCGATTTGGTTGCCGCCCACTTTTTGCATTTACCGATGCAGCTGCCATAAAATTGCAGCAAGCTTCAGGCCCCAAATTGAGCCAAGTCCGAAATCCGAGGTCCAGTCCTAGAGGGCAAAGAGGCAGCCAGTTGCCTGCCAGTTGACTGCAGTTTATTAGCCCGGAATTGCAGTTTGGACTATTTCGAGCTGTTGCAGTTCAGAAGGATGCTCAGCTTTATGGAGAGCCGGCCACTGGGTGTAGCATACAAATATGTGGCATGCAACAGGTTGTAGCAGTAAATTTCTTACATCTATGGCACATAAATATGGTAATTTAGTATTCAGAGACAATCAGTTATAAAGCATAACTAGTCTAAGAATTGTTTAAGACATTTTAGAGCTAAAAATGGAATAGAATCAGTTTTATATAAAGAAATTCTTTATCCAACGAGACAACAAATCCAGCCCAAAATCGTTTCTCCACTTAAATTTGAATGCTCTGAAATTAAATACAATATTAGAACTTAATTTTCCAATTAGCAAACAATTTTCACCAGCTTGTCGCTAATTAGCCGCCCATCAAAGGCGACGCGTCGGGCGGCATCGATGCGTAACTTTAACCTCGCTCCGTGTTAACCTTTGCCCTTTCGCCAGACACACGTCAATTTGCACAGCCAACGCGCCGAAAACAATTAAAAAAGGTGTTGTCAAGAAATCTGGCGTAAATTTGACTGTCTCAGCGAATCCTTTCAAGAAGCGCCCAAGTCAGATGAACAAATGCCAAAAGAAATGAAATAACTTTTCAAAAAAAATCGTAGAGCGATGGAGGGGGTGGGGGAGGGTGGGGGGGCGTGTCATTTCCATGGCCATTGATATTACCGTATGTACTTGTGTAAGGGCCCAAATTTTATTTCTGAGCCATCAATTTTTTATTTTTGTACTCTGAACCCATTGAAAATGGGTAAAAAGGATATTAGGTATTTGTGGAAATGTATGTAACAGGCAGAAGTAAGCATCTCCGACCCCATAAAATATATATATTCTTGATCAGCATCAACGGCCGAGTCGATCTAGCCATGTCCGTCTGTCTGTCCGTCCGTCTGTCCGTCCGTCCGTCCGTCCGTCTGTCCGTCTGTCCGTATGTATGAACGCAAGGATCTCAGAACCTATAAGAGCTAGAGACTTGAAATTTTAGCTGTAGGTCCTCCTGGTGCCCGCGCAGATTAAGTTTGTTTCCGATATTCGATAACTATTCCGTTTCGAAGCAATCGATAAAAATCGATATCAAAATCCTGTATTTTTGAGCAATTTTGGTAAATAATATGAGCTAGAGTCAGCAAAATTGATTTGTAGCATCTAGAATAGTATATATGTGTATGCATTGGTGTTGGAAGAAGAGGGTTCAGGGTATCCCCTAGTCGGGAGCTCCCGAAGAGAACCTCTTACTTGTTTTCTAGTGAACTAGGCTTCGGGCAACGCGGCGCGTTGAGGGAAAAAATAATATAATTTAATAATTGCAATTACAGCTTAGTAGATTCTTCTTTCAATTAATGCTAATTATTTCAATAGTTTTGCGGGGTCGTGAATATACGCAATGAAAAAAATATAACAAATTGAGTGTTGCGATTCGTAAATGTTATGACGTCACGAGCTGTGGGAGTTTAATATGTGCAAACGACTCAAAATTTGAATGAATTAATTGTTTTGAATGCTCTGAAACTGTAAAAAGTTTTTGTATTTAAGATAACTTTGCTGTGAATTGCACATGTTGCATGCAGAGTTGCGGAATGCGGAATCGTTGAAAAAGAAATGTTGAACCATTTGTTTTGCTTATGTTGATGAACACAATATATGTATGTGTATGCTATATTTACGCAATTCACGCAGAAGTACGCAGATGAAGGGAAAGATTATCCGTTATAGAGTAGAAAGGTGAGTTCACAATAGAAATTCTCCAATATAAAACGTTTATACATATATTTTGTACATTCTGCATTAATTCATACTAGTTTCTTTAAGTTGTAATAACGCTGGCCCCTCAGTGCTAAATTGTTACGCATTTCGAAGAAGCTACACCCCCTTTCACGCTGACCTCCCTCTAGTCAGCTGCTCAGCAGCGAAAATTATCATTGGCGGACCGCAGTGCCTGCAGCATTTTCAAGCCCAAGTGCCTGCGAAAGTGGCCGCCAATTTTTCTGGCTTGTTTGACAATTGTTGCGGTGTGGCTGGAAAAGCATGGACGACATTTAGTCCATTCGTGCGCGCAACTGCAGCAGCCAGCGGAAGCAGCGGCACGTGACCATGACAACGATGCCGCCAAACATCCATTCGGTTGCAACGACTTCGAGCACCGTGCACCGTGCACCGTGCACCGTGCACCGTGCACCGTGCAACGAGCACCGAGCTCTGCTAATGTTGTGCTAGTTGTTATGGCTGTTGTTAGACTCAAAGAGTCATGCAATACAACTACTTCTTCTTCTCCTTCTTTTGTGGTTATTCTTATACCCTGTAACCAGAAAGTGTGTTCAAAAAGTGTAACATCCGAAGGTACATAGTTTAAACTATTAGACTTTTTATTTTTTTTATATTTTTCTTAAATTTATTTATTTATAATTAATTTGTTTTATAATTTTTTTAAAATGTTTATTACTCCTTTTTTATTATTTCTTCATATTTATTATTTATTTTATTATTATTTACCTAATTATTTGTATTCAATTATTTATTGTAGTAATATTTATGTATTTATTACTATTTTTTATGTTAGTATTTTCATTATATTTTCACTATGCCATTTATGTCATTATCCAATATCATTCGAAATCATTTGTTAAAAATGATTTTTTCAACTCTGCGCTGCTTTTGTTTGAAAAAAGAAACATTTTTTATATAGCCTGGCTTATTGCTGCCCGCATATATTTTTGTAAATAATATGAACGATGTCGAGTACAGGGTACCTTCTCGTCGTACACTCTGAGTTGTTGTCGCTGTTGCTATTGTTGCTGTGGTGCGTGCAGTTCACAACTTCTCAAGTTTTTCGTAGTGAGAACACTTATTTCTCTGCCTCTCTTATTCCTTTCCTTCACCACACACCGACCCGAAAAGTGCCGCACTTAAACTTGAGTTTTGCTAAACAGTCGCTAGGAGACCGACGATTGCGATCAGCATCTGTAACTTTAAGAGGCTTTAAAATGGGAACTTGAGTGTGACTTAAGGATGCACGTATAAGCCGTTATCGTAATCTTGTTCCGTAATATATAACATATTTAAGGAGACATTTTCGACACCTTGAGGTGCACATATAACTAATCTGTTTAAACAACCGAGCTGATATATATATTCTTACTTGCCTTTTTCTACGCTACCTAGTTTCTCAGTTTTAAGCCCATCTTAATGCAAATTGGAATCTCTTCGTCTTTTTGCTGTGGCTTTGATAAGTTGATTACGGCAATGTTCTGGTCTTGGTCTTAAATTATCGAGTATTGCTCGATGGAATCGTTCAGTGTCTTTTGAGCATTTTTTTTAACGCTGGTATTACAGCTGCACATGCTAAAATATGTTATTTGCTTGTATGTATATTTATGTAAGCATATGTGCAATTACGTACTCAGAATGATTTTGGACACTCACACAGCCAATATTGGAACAAAACAAAGCTAACTTAAGTGATATCGATTTGTGGTTATACAATCAATTGTTTTACAATTTGTATTCACAATCTGCGCTGTCTTTATAATATAAGGAATATATTTCAATGAGCAGCAGTTGGCATGAAATATGCTTTAATCAAACGCTAAACGATTCGACTTTAAGAACTTAAGCTTCTTAAGTTTGAAGATATATGTTTGATAAATGTTTTTTCATATTGTATATTTACAGAGTCTTGTTAGCAGTTTACTAGAAACAATTGGTTAAAAGCTAAGTTCTTGTGTTGAACATCTTTTAAGCACACTTAACAATAACGAATCTAAAAGCTTAAAAAAAAAACATTAAAGCTTAAGGAAACGCTATTTAAAGAACTTTGGCCCTATATCTTTTAATTCACTTATTATTTTTTCACATACTTCTAAAATTTGATGCCAAATAGTTTATAATATGGTTCCCCTTAAAGTCTGATTTGCTCTTAAAACAAAAACAGAGCTTTATGGCATGCCGATTGCCTGTATGATAATTGGAGCAACCGAATGGATGATGATCAAGAGAGAAAAATATATGAATAATGTATATTAATGTAAGCAAAATGCTTTGTGAGGTATTTTTTCTTAAGTTTTTCAGCTTGTCAGCTGTCGCAGCCATTGCGATTTACCGTTATTGCGGCCATGAGAATCAGCAGGTGTGCCAATCCATGCCGTGGATGCCAAACCGTTTGAAATTCACTTGCCTAATGCGACACACGCGCACGCATGCCTCTGTGTGTGTGTGTGCGAGAGTGTGAGTGTGCATAAAACTCAATTCAAAAATACTTAACAAACATTTATTTGAATTTTCTTATTTTATTTTTGTACATTTTTATATAAAATATATGTATTTTAGTATTTTCTTCTTGCATGTGGCAAAGCGACCAACTGCTTCTTTGTTGTTGTAATAAAAATGCAAATAAGTTGGATGGGTTGCGTTGTCGACGGCGTATGCAAAGTGCCAAAAGCGAGTGGAGTTTCTCCCCCTCTCTCTCTTTCTTCCTTATTCTCTATGCAGCGGCAGCCATACACACATTCACATAATTTTAATGCCAATTCAATTTAATGGTTCATTTCATATGAAAATTGTAAAAAGTCATTGCTGGCCGAAAGAGTAAAATACCAACAAAAAAAAAAAACATAGAAAAAAGCAAGTAGGATTGCTCTAGTTGAGGGTGATCGAGTCGTGTATACCCTATACCCTATGAGGTTGCAGCGCACCTCGGCAAAATAGTATAATTGATAATTTCAGATATATCTGACTAAACTAAATAAAACCTCAATCGATATATTTTATAATCGATATATGTTCCAATCGAAATATACTTTAGTATAATATACCTTATTATGCCAGCGATGCTTTATTGAATACTTTTCTTCACATCTCTCAATACCCTTTTTAGCCAATTTATAAAGCTACAGGGTATCAAAAAAAGGCGTGGAAAACTCAACTCGAAATATTTTCCCTTTTTGCCACTTGGTATTTTGTCATGCGTGGTTTTTTCTTAGGGCTTTTTTTCGAATGGTTTCGTGCGGGGGGCCTGGGGGGTATATCGGTTAGTTCGCAGTGGTCCATTGTGTTGATGCATCTGTGGGTAACAAAAAGAATATTTTATTTACTACTCCCTCATTCTCTCTCTCTCTCTCTCTCTATTTATATACATATACATATATATCGCAATATATATTTGCGTGTACACACACGACGCATTAAATATGCGAAACATGCATTTGCATTTTGATATCACAGAGCTGAAAGCGAAGCAAAATGCTCGCATATCTGCAACTCCCTCACCGCGTTTCTGTGCGTATTGTAATAGAAAAATCATAAATAGCAAGCATTTAAATGTGAATTTTCCCTTCAGCTGGCCAACTTTCACGAAAGCATTTCTGATTTCTTTTTGCAGTTATTCGATTTCCATGTTATAGTGAATTACTGTAGTTATGGCAACTAATGCATTATGCTCTGTCAGAGGATGTCCTTGGCAGTGTAAACGGAAGTGTATTCAATTAATGGTGAATTCTGTGCCACACTGATTGTAGAAACGACAAATATTAATAATGGTCTAGATAAGGGTTCTATTGAGGTAAATTTGCAGTGATCAGAATTAGATTTATATCTTAGATAACTAGTCGGAAAGAATTACAAATAATATCTATTATTTGTGAAAATAAAATATTACAAGTGTACCTTATAGATTAAAGAAATCTGTTTGAAGAATCAGATGTTTGTAATGTGTCTATAATCGAAGTCAGGTTGAAAATGATCGCGCTCTTTGGACACAATTAATCGATAACTAATCAGCAATAGGCACAATATTTATCGATTATTCGTGAATATTAAATATTAAACTAGAGGATATAGAAATAAAAATAATTATAACTTTATTTAATGACAAATGATTAAAAATATGTTTATAAATCTTTTAAAACTTATATTTTTATAGTTTTAATCATGTTTTTATTATTTGATGTTGTTTTTTAAAAAAAAAATTGTATTACTTAACAAATTTTTGTTAACGATTCTAGTTAATGACAAAAGAGAAGCTAATCGTAGCTCTATCTTAACATATATTGACCTCAACTTGATCTTTTTATTTATAGGGTACAGGACAATGTCTTAAATGCTCTTCATCTCAATTTAAATTGTTGTTTTCTTTTTCTTCTTGTCGTCCAATCTACGTAATGTGTGTGTTTTGCTGCGACTTCGTCGTGTGAACATTTTCAATTTGATGCAACCTTAGAAATAGCTCAAAACTCTTTGAAACTCACATGTTTGCAGCAGCTCGGACTTTTTGGGTCTTGAGGGGTTGGGTTTGGTAGGGAAGTACCCCGGACATTGCTGGGCTTTCTAAGCAACTTGTAAATGTTGAATGAATTGAATTATAATCGTATGTTCCGCTTTTTTAGCTCTGCTTGTTTTTCCACTATAGAACATAGTGTCAATAGAACTATAAGAGAATTCAAAGGCGCGAGCGAGAAATTGCTTTACCAGAGTCATACTTCCATTCGAAATAGATCTCCTTGTAAGCTTGCGCCAATGCCAAATCCTCAAAAGAGTTTGGTTTACAAAAGTTTCTGAAATGTTGTTCGCGCCCCGAAAACTCATTTGCCTTTATGGTCCTGAAAAAGGTTTAGCTAACGTGTTCGGCAACTCCCTAGACAGCTTTCGAGATTCTATAAAAAGCTCCACGTGTTTTGCTCTACACATTTGTTTTTTTTTCTTTCTTTTTTTTCTACACTTACCAAATTGAATTCGCGTTTTTTTCGACCAACTAGCGAAAATTCCTATGGCGCTTTTTACCTTATTTTTTGTTGTTGTTTTTGTTTTAGGTGTGTGTCCCGAGCAGATTTTTTCAACTGCTGGGCTGATGGGCGGGGAGGGGAGGGGCTTGTGTCTGGCCGGTAGGGAGGGGACTTAAACTTTAAATGTCCTGTAAGTAGGCAGTGCGCCGAAAATATGCGGCACGCTAATGGATTTTGGGCTAATGGAAGCGTCGACCTTTAAAATGTAAATAAATGTTTTTTTTGTCTGGTTTGTGTGTGTGTGTGTTTTTTTTAATGTTATATTTTGCTTCGGGCTCGCGGCCGTGGCTCACCTTGTGCTTAACCCCTTGGCGCCGACGTAGGACGGACGCGTTGCCGCTTTTAATGCCGCGTAAATTTTGCAGGATAATCCAATAAAGAGATTTTCGCTGTGGCTGCCGTTGACGGTGCCCGTTGGCAAGCGCGCTGCTAAAAATTTCCCAGGGACAAAGCAACAACAAACTGAACGAACGGTTTTGTAAAAGTTGGCTCTGAATCTGTAAACAATTGTCGCAACTCTCTGGTTCTGGTTGTTCTGGTTTGGTTTTGCGCCTGGCTTTGCCTCGGATATGTGCTGGGGCCAGCTGCCTGGTTGCTCAAAACAAAATGTTTTCTACGTTATTTAGTACTGTTTTCGAGCTTAAGAAAAGCGTACAAGTTTTCCTGATACCAAGTTTTTCAGACATAAATGATATTTGTCCGAGCATGGGTTGAAAACTATTTGAATTTTACGATGAAACAAAATATATCAAATGAGTTGCAATTAGCATGGAGTTAATAATAAGGTATAGTAAATATTTACCATATAAATGCTTCAACTAATTGATTGCATAAATATTAAAAAAACAAAATCGTTTTCTGGAACATATTCCATTGTCAAAATGCAAACTATTTGCAAACATTCATGGGACGGAACTAAATCAGTTGAGAAGCTCCAGGGACAGCTATGCAATCGCGACGCATACAAAACTGCACTATGGGAATGGTCATCAGCAGCGCATTGAAATAATTGTTAGAGTCCGTCAGAGATTCAACACAAAACAAAAAACAGGTTGGCATAGGAAAAAAAAAGGGAAAAAGAGCTTTAACTAGAGTGTTTTTAAATCATTTAACACGTGTTTGCGGCAGCTTAAGCCTCCCTTTTTTTTTATTTGCAACATATTTCGATTATTCCACAAAAAGGCCTCTCAAGTGGATGAAATGGCCACTCGACAGCGCTAACTACTTGAAAAAAACCGTGAGTGTAATTTCCGAATAATAATTCATAACAACAACAACAACAACAACAACAACAAGTATAACAACCATCAACATAAAAATTGTTTTCAACAACTAAAATTCATTGAAGCGTTGACTCATATGCATATTACTCATACGCACAGTTGAGCAAACACTTGAAAAGAGCGCAAAGTAAACTAAAAATCATTTAAACATTTAATTTTTTACACGCATTTTAACAAGCTGTGCCAAAGGTACGCGTCATAAGTTTGGATTACAATATTAAATATATTAAAATACATTTATGTTTGCAACAAACAAAAAGACTTTTGGCTAAGCCGCAATCAAATCAACTTGCGGTTGCCTTCAAAATACAAAACTATTCAAATTAGAACAATTTAGACGGTAACTAACTGGCAGATACTCTGATTTAAGTCAATATTTGACAAAGATTTGTGTTTTATGTTTTGTTAACTGATGTTAACTTGTATTTTTCTAAATAAGTTGCCAGAGTTGTCTTCATTTAATTGCTCGATTAGTCAAGCCTTAAATATATTTAAGAACCCTTTTCTGCATATTTAAATTGCAACAAAGAATGAGTTGTATATAGCTTAAAATAACTACTAAATAAATTTCTAACCACAAAATATTCTTTACAGACTTTAAGCTCAGTTAAATCTCAAAGCGAAAACTGAAAGCCAAAAGCGAAACTCAAACATCAAATGCGATTCATTTGCTGTGTTGTATCTTTCAGTTGCCGTTGTCGTTGTTGCTGCTGCTGTTGCCTTCTCATTTCATTTGATTTCATTTCACATTGCAGTCGAGAGTTGAGTGCGAAAGACAAAACAAATAGCAGCGAAGCGTTGCGCAAATTCCTTTAGCAAAAAATCAATAAATTTCAAAGGAAATAATTAAGCAAGTAATTGACTTGGATTTCTTTTAGGAATTTCCACATAAATCTCGCTGCTAAGCCAGCCAAAGCTGAGTATCTCTCATTGACTGTGTGTGTGTGTGTGTTTGTTTGTGTGTGTGTGTGTATTTCTGCTGAAATACGAGCTGCTAGCAAGAAAGGCAGCGGCCGACTTGTTAGTTATGTCCCGGCATGTGAACCCTCAGCCAACAGCTGAAGGGATGCGCGTTGTGGATTCTCCAGAAAGTTGCAGTTGCAGTAAGACACACACACACACAAACACAAACATATATAAATATATATATATATATATATAGAAAATAAGAGAACGATATTGAGAATGGAAGGGCTGGCTGTAAAGCGGGAGGGTCTGGGTAAGTGTCTATTTTGCAGTTTCCACATGCTTGGAATGCGAACACTTACACTTGAAGACGTTTACGGTGCGCTGCGGTGCTCGGTTCGGGGTGTTATAAATAGACAAAATAAAGGACAACGCCTCGAATATTTCGAAATTTCCAAATTAAAGCCAAAGGCAGTTGGTCCAAGTCGCATACTTGCGTTGTTTTGTGTCAGTTTCTAACCCTTTTTAATTTGGCATATAACTAAGGAAGATAGGAAAGGAAAAGATTTAAAGGATCCTTAAGTAGCCACAACTCCTTTACTAATTGCCTAATGGAAATAAAGGATTTTTGGAATGATAACGAAAGATGACGAAAATTACCGCCTAAATTGCGATTGGAACCTTGGAATCTTATAATCCGCAATTCCCCCAGAAAATTAAGGTAATTTTAGCTGCGAGTAAAAAAATGGAAAAATGTCTACCTAAAGTTGAGGTAATTTTAGCTGCGAATACAGTAATATAGGAGGAATATTAATAAAAAAATGGGATTTTTGGGAGATGGTCACAAATTTCAAACCAAATTGCAATTAGACGCTTAGATCAGTAATTATCCATTTTATAAGAATTATTTTATAATTTAAGGAAGAAATATAAAAGATTATTTAATGATCTAATCTAAGCGTCTAATTGTTAAAATTCCTGATCATAGTTAATTTTTTTGCCACTCACATTTCCGCTAACCCGTTAATGGGAAAGTGGAATCGGTTACAGCTGTCCAAGACTACTTCGTGCCCTCAGTACTTGGCAATATCAATTCCAGGGCACATTCAAATTTAGATGTGCTGCCATTTGTGTCGTGGAGGGGCAAAGGTCACGAACATCAACTACATTGGCTATTTGAGCAATTTTCTTTCTCACTCGGCTGTGCGAAATGTTTGCAAAGCGAGTTCAGGGGTGGGCAGCCGGTTGGAATGGGTTGCTTCGGTGGCCAGTGGCTGGCATATTAGTAAGAAGCCGTTGAAAAAAAGGTGTGCATGGAAAAATTGAAATGCTTTTTAGCCAGCAGATTGCTGCCAGTTGTCGGTGTTTTTCTGGTTCAGCCATTTCTGTCTCTCTCTCAATAACCTCCACCCAATACAATTCAGATTTGATGCATTTACATTTGCACCTGTGCCACGCACACACACACACATTGAAGATTTTGTGTTGTTACCTTAAGTGCCATTACATGCAATCGAGTTTTGAGTCGAGTTGTGTTCCGTTTTGTGCTTTCAGTTGGGCAGTTTTGATCCTCTTCCACACTTGCTACACATAAGCGCATAATGCATATTTAAGCATATTTTGTAGTCTACTTTTATGGGCGACTAGCAAGAGCGACCGACCCATGTTGCAATGTGAACTTCATCTAGACAATTTGCTGGCTTTGCCCAACTGCCGCCTCTTGTTAGACTTCTGAGCGTATACTATGCTACGTCAGCAAATACAGTTTAAATATTTAACCTTTTGGTAAACCGTGTGTTTAAAAGTGCAATGCAATTTTAAAATCGATTTTATGTGGATTTATCAGCGTAGGTAAATGTTATTTTAATGCCAACTTTTAAGCGGTTTTCACTTTAAATTGTATTCGGACAGAAAGTCTTTTCAATAATTGGTATGTGGTCTACTGTGTATGATTTGTCTAGTATTTGAATATTACACAAAGCAAACAAATATTTATTTCTTTTGAGAAATATATAACAGAAAATTTTGTAAATTTAATGGGGATCCATTGTTTCCAATTCTAGCTTATCAATCCAAAAAGCGCAACAAGAAATTTATTGCTAGCTATATAAATATTACAAAAAATTCAATATATACAGCTGTCCCTTGTCCCTTTCCACCAAGTAAACGCCCGTGGAGAATTGAAATCTATCCGAAACATTTTGATATGAACCAAATGTTAGAATCAACGGGTTCCGCCCATGTTAGTTTTGTGGTGATTATTTTAGGCTCGACAAATAAATTTCCATTAAATATTACCTTTGACCCGCATTTTCCATCCAAGCCGCGCGAACTGATCAAAAACGTATCAAATAAATTCTTACAGAGATCTTTGAACATGAGCTTAAGATCGATTGACAAACGAAAGAGTTGCAAAAATTCCACCGATTTTCCACACAAGTACGCAAACTATTTTACCCTGAACCCATTGAAAATGGGTAAAAAGGGTATAATGTAGTTGTGCAAATGTATGTAACAGGCAGAAGGAAGCATCTCCGATCCCATAAAGTATATATATTCTTGATCAGCATCAATAGCCGAGTCGATCTAGCCATGTCCTGCTATGTCTCTCTGACCATCTGTCCGTCTGTCCGTCCGTCCGTTTGTATGAACGCAAGGATCTTAAAACCTATAAGAGCTAAAGACTTGAAACTGTAGCTTTTGCTGTAACTTTTAGCTGTAGGTCCTCCTAGTCCATGCGCAGATCGAGTTTGATTCCGATAATCGATAACTTACTCCATTTCCAAGCAATCGATAAAAATCGATTTCGACATCCTATTTTTTGAGAAAATTGGGTAAATAAAATGATAAGTTTATTCTAAAAAAGTATATACATATATCAAGTATCTTTCATTTTATACCTATCGCCTCCTCCCCGCTATTACCTCATAGCTATAAATCAAGCTTATAACCTTGTATTGCCCACCAATTTAAGCTACAATTTTAATGCAAATTACTTTTTGGGCATAAACAAATATTCTACGGTACAATAAGATATAGTGTAAAAAATTTATTAAGATCGATTAGGAAGCACGTGTTTGCGCAAATTCGAAGAATTTCTGTATACATGTACACACACATTCATCCGCGTCGGCTTCGAATCTATCAGCAGCATTGCAACTGCGATTGTATTGTTTTCTGTGCTGCTATTTTAATAAGTTTTTTTCTCATTATTACTTAAGGATTGGTGTGGCTGTTGAGTAGCGGCGGTGGCAAGTGGTGTGGTCTGTTGCGAGTTCGAACCCTGCCAAGGGTTTTTTTTTTTTAATATATCTTTATTACTACAAACGAGAGCGTAGCGCGAGCTGCATTTGGTGTTGGAATAAGAGGGTTCAGGGTATCCCCTAGTCGGGACCTCCCGACTAGAACCTCTTACTTGTTATGAAGTGATTCAAAGATAAGTTTTTAGCTTAAGCTTATCATGCAGAACTTTCAAACTTCTCCCTTACAACCTTTCACCGGCTTTTATCATACAAGAGGGTCGGAAGTTGCGAAAAGTGTGAAACACGTCTCAAATTATTTTCCAAGAACCTCGTCTTGGCGGGAACCTTCGGTAAGGTAACTACAGTAAAAATTTCAGTTTAATATAAAGATAGCTTTACTTAAAACTAATCTACAGTTTCTCTTAAGTCCATTTGTGATTTCATGACTTCTTCTAATCTTTGCATAATACGTCAATTTTTACGAATACTGAATTATATTCATTAATCATATCTTTATCCTTTTTTGACTATTGTAATTTTAAATTTAAAATAAATCTTGATAGCTGCATTCTCCAATCGCTCTCTCTCTCTCTTTCTCCCTCCCTCTCTCTATCTCTCTCTCTCGCTCTCTCTCTCTCTCTCTCTCTCTCTCTCTCTCTCTCTGCGTATATTTAGTTACCTTACCTTACCTTTATAATCTTTTAGCATTAGCATTAAAAATATTTTAACAATGTCCCAACATCGTCGTAAACCCATTAATTATCCCAAACTACATGAACAAATACAAAGAAGCAACTCTTAGCAAGTGTCTATTATATGCCTGGGTTAAGTACTCCTCAAACGAATGCATCGCATTAGATCAGCTTCTACCGACTTAGAACACAACTTAACTTGTTTTGTGACACGGACTTTTGACGCCATCAACAGGCAAGCGCTTGGTTAGGATGGGATAAGGATAAGTATTGGTAAAATAAAACTTAACCTTACCTTAACCTGTAACATGACTGAATAAACACAATTTTCTTCTGTCTTGCTGCTTCGCTTGCTCGTTCGTTCGTTCGATTCATTCATTTCGTTTCCATCGTTCGTTTTCGTTTGTCAACAATTCAATTCATCAAGCGAAAGTTTCGTTTTGGCGTCGAATTTCGTTACTTTCAGTTCTATTTTCCTTAACTAAAACACCCTTGAGAGTTATTTTGTTTACCCTGTACGCGGTGAGAAAATGGATAGATTAGTTGCCGTCCATGGACGCGGCTTTGCACTGCTTTAAGCAGCTTTTAAACGTGAACAGAGTATTTTGCAGTCGAAACATTTCAACTGCAACGATTTATACCCTCTACCCTTTGAAAAGGAGTTTAATGCGTGCTCTGTAACATATGTATTTTCAATGTATGCTGTTGTATATTATATTAATACAAAAACGATAAATATCGTTTTTGAGTTCCGATTTTTTTAACACATCTGAAAAATTAATGGGCCTCGGGATGTCTTATGTAGCAAAAGTATTCTGGTATGGCTTAAACAGCTCACGTATTTTTGAAAAGATTGAGGTGCTAAGCTCTCTACAGGCAGTTTTAAAAATTCAGATTTTTTCTAGCTAAAGTCAACTTTATTTCGACATCGTCAACCAGAAACTTAAAATTTTAAACAGATTTAGTTATCTGTAGGCATTTTAATGACAGCGAGCAACTCTTGATATCCAATTTTTACTCAAAATGCTCAGCTATTTTTAGTTGCCAGCCCTAGTTACAGGGTATCTGCTAGGAATCAGTTTAGGTTATTTCCAAATGTTACTTGTTTTTCTTTTCTACAACTTTTTTTTCTGTTTATTTGATCATCTTGGCTGCCACTTGCAGTGCACACAACAAAACACACTCAAACAGACACACACACACAAGGACACTCACACTCACGGGCAGACAGACAAGCAAACAGTTTTTGGCCAGAAAGGCAAGGCGACCTTCTGACTGACATCCTTGACTTGGCTGCCGCATAGACTTTTACTTTTGGCTTTCGCAAATATGGCAAATGTTCTACTATTTTGGTGGAAGTGCGTGTGTGTGTGTGTGTGTGTCTGTGTGAGAGCAAAAAGTTTACAAACTTATATTGAAAAATGTTGTTAACACGCAAAAGTTTTTCGCAACGTTTACACAGCAGCTACAACAACAACAGCAGCTAGAAAATCAAGCTAAACAAGTGGAATTCAATAACTGGACACACTGTGCAAACAAATAACTGAAGCGTAGGTCATGTTAAAGTGCTTGGAAGATGCTCTGGGATGGGTCACCGGCAGCCCCTGGGATTCGGTCTGGCAATGGGCATAAACTTTTTGGGGGGGGGAATGGAGCTCAATTTGAATAACATGCGAGTGTTCTTTTTTTGTTTGTTGTTGTTTCTTTTGGGAACGTGCTCACCTTTTCTATGGGCCTGTGTAAATATTTATTTGAGGTTAAGCTCAACAGCCATTTGTAGGCGCTAGCCCCGCCCCAATAATCTATAAGTATTTGCCTGTGTGTTAATTCAGTTTGAAGTAACTTTTTCACTTGTTGTTGCCTTTGTCGAAAGACTGCTTAAGCATGGGCTAATTTGATTTGGTTGCTAGCTCAAAAGATGCACTCAAAGGCAGAAATCCCCAAGCTGCTGCCCTTCAATCACGGACATTCTATTCAAAACGCTGTTTCTTTGGTATTTTATGTACAAAGTTGAATTGAGAAAGTAAAATATGGAGAGTTATTATACTAGAAATAAATTGAATAGAAATGCATACAAAATGAGCTTGGCAAAGGAAAAAAATTACGTTTGATTAAATATAAATATTTACGAAATTTAGTTCCCTAAATACATATGTATATCCAAAATTGATGTAAATATTTATTAGCTAAAATAAATATATATTATATATATACATAATTTCAGGAATGCTTCCTCCTAACCTAAAAGGTTTTTATTTTTATACAAAATTTAATAAAAGTTTCCTAAGTATTTTTAAAACTGCGTCAATATATTTACTTTTTTCCTAAATTAATATTTTTCTTAAACCTTGTTTATCCTTTATCAAGAGAGACTGTCATTACGTAATTACGATTTAATTTTTATTGTTCCAATATTAAACTCCTATATATATTACAGATAAGTTTTGTTTCTGCTCCGCCTTAGGTGGTAATCAGTAATCATTGCAGCCAGCTGGTGTTAATTTTAACCATTTCTTAGATACATTTAATTTATTATTCTATTGATTGACATTTCGTCAAATAAATGTCTTCATGCGCTTGAAGACGTTTGCTTTTCACATTTCTTTATTAATAGTTGATTAAATATTTATTAAAGCTTGGTTAGCAATATTTGTATCTAAGCACAAAGAGTTGAAAGAAGCGCGCAACTCAACCACCGCAGGAAACCACAATTTCAATTCAATTGTTAACCCAGCAGAAACCACAGCACATTTGCTTTTCTGTCTGTCTGTCTGTTTCGCATCGATACATTCATTGATGCTAAATAATTCACACATAATTTAACAAAGAGTTGACATCGACTGCGAATGCGACAGTAACAGGGGCAGGGACATTTGTTGTTGCTATTTGTCGCTTGGTTTTTTATTTATTTTTATTTAAATTATTTACCATATTATCAAACGTGTCACACGCAAAACACACACACACGCACACACACACACACACACACACACACACACACACACACACACACACACACACACACACACACACACACACACACACACATACATACACACACACACACACACACACACACACACACACACACAGACACACACCACACACTCATGTCTTCAAGGATGCGAATGCCTGCACGTAGAAGCCGGGAATGACAGTGGGTTGGCGTGGTTGGTTGTTCAAATGGTTGGTAAGGAAACGCTTTGGGTGGAGCTCGGTATGTGTTGTTTTCGTTAGGATTTCAAGTCGTTGCGATGCGCTCATACATAGAAAATGGAAATCATAAATTGTTTGTATAGCAACAAGCAAAAGAAACAAGCATACAAAGAGTTCTGGATACTCTTTTTTACCTATATATATAAAGTGAGTTGATCGGCAATTTTGTCTCTAGGGACCAAGTTAAGGTGAATATTCTTATATAAAAAAATAATATAATTTATTTTGAAATATAACTTTGAAAATTCACCAAACCAACAAGGCTGTTAAAAGCGTAGAAACCTTAGTTAAGTGTTGTATAACGAATATAGAGTAAAGCTTAATACGGCTGTGAATATTTGTGAATTTTTGAACTAATAAACAAACAAAGCTTAAGAAAATATATGTGTCCAATTCAAGTTTAACAAAAGTGTTTTATAAGACAATTTACATGTTTATTCTGAAAGAAAATTATATTTTTATATTGAGCACAAAAAAGGGTGGAAGAGCAACATAGACATTTTTCTTATGTAGCAGTGTTGTAAAACATGGCATAGATTATTGATTATGTAAAGTATATAAATGCCAATCTAAATTTCGTAGACCAAATTTATCCCTAATTTAATTTTTCCATTTCAGTGTTGTTAAACTGCGTTTAAATATTATCTAGTGCTGTGAACCGACAGATTAGATCTTTAATACAAGGACTGAGGCAACTTATTATAGAGTATCTGTGACTTTCCATGCCCGCGGCAACTGCTGTAAGAGCAACTTTTCGCTTGCGTCAAATTTAAAGCAAAAATCTAAATAAAACCCGACAAGTTCCCGGTAGCATGTTTTGCCAGCATATCGGTATATATATGATTATATTGAAGTACTCGCTTTGCCGCTGACATCCCCATTCCCTTCCATATGCCTCATTTTGCTTTTGTTTTATCGAGTTGGCGTTTTGGCGTGGTGGATTTTGGTGGGGTGTTCGCAAGCTGTGAGCCAGCTAATCATGATTTGCAATTTAATTTGTTTGCATTCGCGTGCGTGGCGTAAATAAATTGATGGCACCAGCCACGCCCCCACGTACAGGATGGAGCTTCCCTCTCCCCACTCTAACTGCTTAAAGCCAAAAACAAAAACAACAGCTTAAAAAATTGTTGTTTGAGATACTTTGCGCGTAGCGCTTCGTTTGACTTTGCACACACATTTTCATTTTGCAATTATTTGCATATTTGATCACGTAGACACGCCCACAAAGAACCGCCCACAACTTTGCCACCGTTGTTCTCGGACTGGGTGTGTGTGTGTACTACAAGTAATTAAATTTCTTTGCCTTTTACACGGGACGCGTGTTAATTTGGCAATTGCATTTTAATGCTGTTTTCCATTTCCATCCGATCCCAGCAAGCATAGTTATATATGCCTTGACAACGTAAGTAGCTAAAAATGTAAGCAAAAATGTTGTCAATTGCTTCTAATTATTAAGTTATCCTTTGTTCCTTCCTGTTTTGTTTTTGAAAACCTTATAACAATTTAAGTTCGGGTTTTTTTTTGTTTATCCAAAGTTTTGCCCAGACGCAGAGTAGAAGATAAAAAATCATAACGCCATTTGCACTTTGCCATAACATTTCCATAAGTTGAAAATATTTTTAGCCATTTAGTTTGCAATTTTGCCCCACTTCTTGCATCGCAACTGGCATCAAATTGAATTTTCTTTGCGAACATTTGCCAAGACAACTTTTATTGCATCTGGTAGGTAATCCTTGAACAAATTTGACTTATCCCAGAGTTTAAGATAGTTACGCCAAAAAAATAAAAATAAAATGATGCTGACATACCGCACAGCACTGGAAAGTTAGCTAATAAAATAAGCTAGTTTAATTAAAATGATATCTGGTTCGGAATTGAGCTAGAAAATACTTTAGAGTTGTTCATTTCGTTTGAAATGTTTACCACATGTTAGAATCATAAATTTTAAAGCCGGCGATTACTCAATTTAGGTCTGTTTTGTTTTTCCGTGTTTTCCTATTTTTATATCAATTTATATAATGATAAATTCTACTTAGCCGGAAATTACTATACACACACACAGTTATTTGATTGCCGTTTCGAACAAGACTTTTGTCAATGTCAATGGATAGATTAAAAGCAGCAGAGATAGCAGAGGATTGTCAACGAGAGTTAATTGGAACGGGATAATGTGCTGAGATTAAGTTATTGGGCAATAATTTAATATTTATATTAACAAGCAAGCCAATATTTAGTTACTTGAATTCATGAGAATCGCATATGAGGGCAATATATAAAAAATATTTTATGTGCAGTTTAGTTGGTATGAATTTGTTGTGGGACAACATACATGCAAGCACATATATGAACAAACATTTGTTAAAAAATACCTAAAAATGAAAAAGTTGAATATGATTTCAAATAGTAATCGCTATGCTCAAACGTTGCTTTTATAATAAAAAAAGAAATTCAAACATGACACACAAATGTGTGTCATATTACCCATTCGTTGCGTTGGTCAAGGCCACAGACAAAAGCCAAATTCTCAGGTAACACAAAAATGAAAGCAAATGAACAGATGGATATCGAATGCTCGATAGCACAGAAAGCAATTGAAAATGATTTACGTAACACGTTTACATAGTGTGCACTTCAGTAGGTGGGGCCGCTTCACAAAATTTAACTGGCAGTTAATTACAATTGACACTCGGCTTTACGTAGCTCTAATCGTGTATTAATAAACTGAGAAGATTTATGACTTTGTGGCTATGGGTGAATGAGTGCGAGAGCGGCTTTGATGGAGTGTTCCTCTGTGCTAATTCTTTAAACAACGTCATGAGACAAGCGCAACAATGGAAATTGCCACTCAAAACACTTGAGCACAAGCGGGGAGTAGGGGTGCTCATTGCAATCTATACCAAGAAAAATGGCAAGGCAATGTACTTAAGTGCCTGCTCTAAACGACAAAGTGCAGCAGCAGCAGCAGCAGCTGCCCATTGTTGTTGCCGCTACGGCAGCCATACAATTTTACTTCCTTATCGCCAGCTCTCAAGTATAGGGCCCCCTCCCCCCAATTCCCTTCCAGCACTGTCGAACCCGATGAGAACTTCAATTTACAGCGCCACAATGAGTTGTGCTTGAGTTCTAGCCAAAGCTAAAGATGAGGCTAAAGGCTGATGCTCAGACTTCAGCTTCAACTTCAACTTCAATTGCGCCGGCGACAAAAGGCGACAGCATTTGATTTATCAAAAGCGCAGCAGAAACCAGCTAAAAAGTGGCAACAACAAAGAGCGCAAATCACTTCCGTATAGAAAAAAAAGACCAAATGCCAGGCAGGAGGAGGTTGTTAGATCGGCGCCAGCACCTCAGCATGTTTATGACTTGGAATTTATTGCGTTTGATACGCGTATCTACCAATGCAGGAGAGCTAGCAAGGACAGAAACGAGTAGCTGCCAATTGTGTTGTGTGTGCACAGGTACAGTTGTTTGCAGTCACTTTTATTAAACAATGATTTATATACATGTATATAAATAAGTATATGTATATGGCTATATATCTTCAATTGTCTTTTGGGTATTATAAATTTATTTAATTTTTATACCCTGAACCCATTAAAAATGGGTAAAAGGGGTATTATGTTTTTGTGCAAAATCCAAATGTATGTAACAGGCAGAAGGAAGCATCTCCGACCCCATAAGGTATATATATTCTTGATCAGCATTAATAGCCGAGTCGATCTAGCCATGTCCGTCTGTCTGTCCGTCCGTCCGTCCGTCCGTCCGTCCGTCCGTCCGTCCGTCGGACGTCCTTTGTATGAACGCAAGGATCTCAGAACCTATAAGAGCTAGAGACTTGAAATTTTAGATGTAGGTGCTCCTAGTTCCCGCGCAGATCGAGTTTGTTTCCGATAAACGATAACTTGCCCCGTTTCCAAGTAATCGATAAAAATGTATATCGAAATCCCGTTTTTTAAGCAATTTTGGTAAATAATAAGAGCTAGAGTCACCAAACTTGACATGTAGCTTCTAGAATAGTATATATATATCGATTATCTTTCATTTTATACTTATCGCCAACTCCCCGCTACTCTCTATCTATAAGCGCGCGCTGCATTTGGTGATGGAATAAGAGGGTTCAGGGTATTCCCTAGTCGGGAACTCCCGACTAGAACCTCTTACTTGTTTATTTTAATTTTATTATATTTTTTTAAAATGTTTATATATTTAAATTTATATTTTTTTATTATATTTTTCAAATACATTTTTAGATATTTTTAAAATATATTTATAAGCGGATATACCCGCCCTTGTCCGTGGTACGTATAAAATACATAAACAAACAGCCAAACCTCGTGGAAATCGGATGAGATTTGACCGCGTTGCCGGGAGCGAAATATTGATCTACGTCTATATAGGATATTTGAGGGCACAATTTTTACTTGAATTTTGACCAAGAATGTTGCCAACTTTAGTTGTAAAATTGAACAAGAGGCCAAGCCATGAACAATGACCCGAAAATCGTATAAATCGGTTGAGTTTTGACCTATGTCTATTTAGGATAAAAGCGGGTATACCCCGCTCTCAAACATCTTTGAAAATTAATTTGAAACCGATCGGTCGGTAAACAAAAAACTTTCATGTTACCGTTTTCCGTCAATTTACCACTGTTGCGGGTGAAATTTCCAAAATCGCTGAAACACGTATTCAGTAAGTTCTTATGTGGAGCATTGAAAATAAGTTTGGAGCAAATCGGACAAAACTTGAAACTTCTTGGATTCTGCGAAAAGTATGAAACACGTCTCAACTGATTTTTCGTATAGATCTTGGAAATAAATAGCACGAAACGTCACCCACCAAATCTTTGACCTCCATTTCCACCAAGGAGGAATTAAAAAAGATTTTTGAAAATGAGTTTAAGGCCGATCGGATGATAAACAAAAAAGTTGCATACAAACGTTTTTCTCGATTTCTCCACACTTGCGGCTGGTATTTCCTGAAACCCCGTCTTAACGTGCGCCTTCATTACGTTAGGTAAATACAGTTGAAATTTCAGCTTCAAAGCTCTTACGGTTTGGGCTGTGCGTTGATCGCCAATCTGTCAGTCAGTCAGTCAGTTAGTCATGACTGTCATTTAATATAAATATTTCTCAATATCATTCACTAAAAATCACATGATTCGTTGCTGAACTTTCCATCTGTTTGATATATAAATTTTAAAAATTTTAAAATTTTGCAAAAAGTTTCTCGAACTCTGGAAACTGTCCAATGCTGAAATGTGAAATACTTAGTATTTTTAATATGCAAACATTATTTAAATTTTAAAAAGCTAACCGAATTTTTCTTGAACCAAGTTTACTTGAGTTAATATAATTTTAATTCTTCCACTTTAATATATAAATAATGATTTAAAACTGTCGAAGAACATTCTTAATTCTTAACAAAACCTATATGATCGTAATTGCAACATAGACAGCTCGTATTTTGACTTTCTGAAAATCTTATCACTGTTTAAAAAGTCAATGGAACAGCAGTCAGACACACGACTTTGCTTATCATTTAAATTTTGTTTTTCGGGTCGCAAGACTTATTAATTTAATGCGATTAATAAAATGCAATTAAAGAAAATAATCTTTTCATAATGCTCATAGTACTTTACCCGTATCTAAGAAGCACAGGGGAAATAGTTAATGCCGAGTTTGGTCAAGATATCTTGATAAACAAAAAAGTTTTTTATACAAGATCCTACTTTTCGACCGATCGTTCCTACGGCAGCTATATGATATAGTGGTCTGATCTTAATAGTATTTTGCATAAATATGAGGAGCATAGTAAACTTAATAATTGTTGAGTTTGGTCAAGATATCTTGCGTTACACATTTCACGACAAAATTATAATACCCTCTGCAAGGGTATAAAAAGGCTCCAAGAAAAGAAAAAGAGTTTGCACAAAACATTAGTGAGTATGAATGAATGAAGAAGACTTCGGGTTAATCATCATTTGGGTAAATTTAAGTGGCTTTAGGTGCCAACTATTCCAAGAAATTCTCGGTGTACCTGGCCCATCTTTCGAGGCATATGGTCCATTTAGATCGCTAAATAAAAAAAAAAAAAAAGAAGAAAGATGAAAGGTAAAATTGGTCTTTAAATTAAATAGTATATTTACCAGAAAGAACATTTTTCAAACCACCATCCATTGAAGAGCACAGTTAGCCGTAACCCCATCATTATCCCGATCTGGTGTTGAGAAATTTTGTTTTATATGATACTTGAAAGAATCTCCAGTATTTCCGGTAAAATCTCCAAGCATTTTAATCTTATACAACTCTGTCTCGTTGCTAATGACAAAGTTACTGTATCGGGCATAACGGGTTTCATTTTGAAAGTCCTCGAGAAATATATATAGTTCGTGAGGTTGCGATTGGGTCAGTATATGGAGTTTCTCCAGTCCGAAAAAGAACTCGCCACGCAAATCCCCAAAACCTGCCTTGTACTCATCCCAGCCTCGGTTAAAGCTCACACTGCCATTGATACGGCGTTGAATAACGATCCACCCGGTACCAGCGAGCTTCGAGTCACAGAACACTAAGAATGGATCCATATCGAGTACCTTTATCGGATACACATCACTTTGTTTTCCTAGGCAGTTAGAGATTATAGACATTGCTTTACACTCTGAGAGTTTCGATTCAAGTTGTTTGATATTGGCAACATTTAATTCATTATCTTCATGCTTAGCTCGCGATATTTTTAGTTCTTTATCTTTTTCATTGATTTGGTAATCTGCCGATTTAACTTTCGATTCCAGATTAGTTATGAGAACATCATTTGAGACGAGTTGTTTCTCCTGCATTGCAATATTGCTCTTATACAAGGCGGTTAATTCGATTTGTTGAGTCAGTTAAAGATCCTTTTGCCTGATTGTTTCCCTCAAATTAAATACAATCGCGTTTTGCTCATTGATTTTACTCTCTAACATTGCGAATTGTTCTTCCTTTGCTCGCATAGAGGCTGCGTAGCTAAGAAGCGGCTTAACCACTTTATAGCAGTAGGATCCGCACTGCGAATCACTTTCTCTCGAACCCCTATTGCACTGCGTTAAACTTTAAATTAGAATGTAAATAATTGACATTACATTTGAGACACCAACCGAGTCTTTTGTCGATACGCCATATGATTGAACTAGTAAGGGCATTGTTAAAATTGCCAATAGTTTAATATATATTCCCATTTTCAGTTAATTAATTCGAGATTTGCAAACGTTGCACTGGAGTTAAAATTATAAACTGACTGAGACCTATTTGCGAATCGAACAAAGAATACAGATTTTAGTATCTTCAGGGAATTATCAGTTCTTAAGGTTTTTTACTAAGAAAGATGAGTTATTTGGGTTATCAGTAGAAATGTGAAAAGCATTTGAATGACAATTATAGATATTTCGAAAAGTTTTAAGCACTCCTCAAATGAATTTGAGCAAAGATCTTTGAATATGAGTTTTCATCGATCGGATGATAAACAAAAAAGTTTCATACAAACGTTTTTCGCGATTTGTCCACACTTGCGGGTGAAATATTCTGAAACCCCGTCTTACAGTAGAAATTGCAGCTTCAAAGCTCTTACGGTTTGGACTGTGCGTCAGTCAGGAAAAACAATTTTATACATAGCTATTCTATTATTTTATATGTATACGATTTTATTATATTTTTATGTATTTTACATAAATATTTATTTTCTTATAATTAAATATATTTTATATATATATTTAACTTTATTTATATTATATAATATATATTTTTTAATTTTTGATTATTATACCCTGAAGCCATTAAAAATGGTTAAAAAGGGTTTATTGTATTTGTGCAAAATGTAAATATATGTAACTGGCAAAAGGAAGCATCTCCGACCCCATAAAGTATATACATATATTATTGATCAGCATCAATAGTTGAGTCGATCTAGCCATGTCCGTCTGCCCGTCTGTCTGTTTCTATGCGAACTAGTCTCTCAGCTTAAAAGCTATCTTTATGAAACTTTGCAGAAGTTAGTGTTTCTGTTGCACGCAGCACATATGTCAAAAGCCAGCTGGATCGGACCAGTATATCATATAGCTGCCATAGGAACGATCGGTTGAAAAGTAGGATCTTATATGAGAAACAGCTTGCTTTTCAAGATATCTTGACCAACCTTGGCATTTATTAGTTTTACTATGCTCCTCATATATACATATGCTAAGTGCTTTTAAGATCGGACAACTATATCATATAGCTGCCATAGGAACGATCGGTCGAAAACTAGGTTTTTGATTAAAAGCCTTTTATGTTTATCACCTTCACCAAACTCGGCATTACCCATCTTCTCGGCATTAAAAGGTTGGGTCTGCAAGGGTATTAGATCTTCGGCGTGCCAAAGATAGCCTTTCTATCTCGTTTTTTCTTAAATTTGCGTTTACAATCAATATTATTTTGATTCCAATATATGCGTTTTTTTTATTTAATACTTTTTTATTTTAATTTTTATATAAGCTTTTATATATATAATATAATATATATAATATTTAGCCTCATCCGTTTTCCTTTGGGTATAATAAATATATTTTTATTATAATTCTTACGTTTTCTTTTTTAACACATATATGTATATTAATTTCAAATTATTTGTTCTTATGTCAATTTTTAAAAAAGCTTATAGGAATGTTTTTTGTTAATACATTAGACTCTTTATTTAATTTTTATGCTTTTTTAAACTTAAATTTATTTATTTGAATTCAAAATATGTAACTTTATATTTTATTATTATATTTTGTTTGCTTTAAATCCCTTTTATAAAAGTTGTCTAGTTTTCTATATCTTCTGTGGCTAGATTTTCTTAGAGATCAGTTCGTTGCCTTAGTGTGCATGCGGTTTTAGAAGAAAAACCGAGAGGAAAACCAGAAAAACTTGGCCACATGAAATTTGCTCAATACTCACGTATTTGATAGCTGATTCTGTTCTTGCTTTTATAGTTGTTGTTTTGCCTGTTGTCTGGTGCTGGCAGCAATGCAAAAAGGACCTCACATAAATCTTAATAAGCAAGTTGGGGGCAGCCACCGCAGCCTCTGGCTCTGCTCGGTTCTTAGTTTTCGTATCTCGGTTGTTTCCTTTAGTTTTACCTGTGCAGCCATTTGGTTTGAATTTCCTGCCATTTCCTTACACGTTTTCCCTCTTTCCCACCTTCAGCTGCTAACCGTCTTTGGTTACTGCTAATTTTTTGCACGCCTTTGCCTGTAAATAAAACACGTTGCAAATGGCACGCCCCCAAAGCAAATACACACAACACACAACACTCACCATATACACACACACACACACACACACACACACACACACATGTACATGCACAATAGCCGCCATAATTCAACATAAAATAAAGCAGATACCTGGCCAAAAGATTTGCTACTGCAGGTGCTTGGCCAAGTTTGCCTCAAACACAGTCTAAAGTTTTGTTCAAGAAATAGTTCGAATTTTGGGTAAGGACTTAAATATTAATAGATTACCTTTTGAAATTCAATACTTTAAGGAATTTCGAAAGGGGTTCGCTCTTAACTTCTGTGTAAAATATATAATTGACTGTAATTGTGAATATACAGTCGGCTAAAGGCTTTGATTATGTTAAAGCATGTTAAAATTCTTTATATTAATCACTTTTAAATCTTCTTTTAATTATTATATTTCATGCATATGTGTCCGTAATTTTACTTTAAATTAAATTCACAGACTCCAAAGCGGAATGAAATTTGAAAGTCAAACCATATCTAATTTACAACCGTCTACCGTTGAAAACGCTAAACTACAATAACACAAAAAAATATATATATAAAATATATATATACATATATTTATACAAAAATAAAATATAGAAAGAAAGGCCGAAACTTTTCTTATTTCGCATGAAAAATGCAAAACTTTTTTAATATGCACAAAGTTAAATTTCATTTAAATCAAGATTGCTGCGGATGCTGTTGTTGTTGTTGTTGTTGTTGTTGTTGCTTTTGCTGCGGGTGCTTCGCTTGCTTTCTTGACGTTTTGTCATGGCTTTAACTCTTTTTTAAGTTAACCCAAAAAAAAGGAACCAAAATTAAATAAAATGAGTTCCCAATTGAACTTTAAGCGCAGCCTGAAAAAACTATACAAAAATAAAATAGTAAAAAATAGAACACAAAAAAAAACAGGACAAGAAAAAATGTGCTGGCAATTTGCGTTTGTTGTGTGTGCAGCCAAGCAAATGCATTGGAAAGGCAGGTGGGCGTAGAAATGGGCGTGGGCTGGCTGTTTATGCATTGGATGTGCAGTGGTGCGCATGCTGCTTATTGTTGACAATGCAATAACAACAATAACAGCAACAACAACAGCAACAAAAACAACAACGACAACAGCTATTACTGCAACAACAATAATGCGGCTGCTGCAGCTGAAAGTTTTGTGTGTACGTTGGGAATGCTTTAATTAAATTTGCCAGCTATATAATTCTTGAAAACAAAAACATTTCAAATTCGTCACTTTACAAAAATTATAAAAAAATCACTGAAAACTAATATAATACAATATTTTTGTTACAAAAAGTACAATTTATTTACTTTTTTGAGTCATGAAGCACTTTTTTGAGCTGCTGATTTTTAGCATTCCAATGTAGTGAATAAAGAATGTGTGTGGAATGAAAAGTCCCCGCCTTTGTTTTTCCAATATAATAACCTGATTCCACTATGCTCAATATATTTTACATTTACAATCTTCACAGGCATTCGCAAAGAGTGTAACATTCGAAGAAAATGTAAGAAATGTTGATAGTGGAATCAGGCTATAAGACTAAGAAGCTTTTTGCTCAAAAAGGCGACCAAAATAGAATTCACGTTCCGTAAAATGTTTGCATAGATTTTCTTTGGCGAAATGAAGTAGAAATCGAATCGTGTTACCAAGCATTTTGCTATGCCCAAGCGACGCGCGGCTTTTAATGACATGCAACTGTGCAGTAAATTTGGTCCGTCTATATAAACACATACACAACGCCAGAGTATGGGGAAAAGAGCGAGAGAGAGCGAGAGAGTGAGTGAGCGAGAGGGAGCGCGGTTATGTGGGCATGAGAGTGAGACATGCAGTGCATGCAAATGCATGCATGCATGCCACATGGGCAACCACAAATGCCAAAATTCTCTTGCTGTGCTGTGCCCTCAACTCCCGATACTTCTTACCTCTGGCACGGCCCGCTGTTGCCCCTGCCCTCGACTCTGTCTGCCGCTTGCTGTTTGGTAGTTCGCTGCAAGTCCATGAAATTCATTGATTGCAACTGGTTGCAAAACAAATACAAACATTCCGCTTCCGCTTATTGGACAATAATTGGCGCACAAAATTATGCAATGAACATTTTGTTGATACTTACGTCACTTTAACCCTGCGCCTAACAGCAGGGTTAATAACGCTTTCATTAGTCACACAAATGTTAATAGTTCAGAGAAAATATGAAATATATAAATATACACAAAGATATATTTACACATATTTTACTGTAGTTCTTGTTCAAGATCTAGCTAAGCTTTTAATGGGGAATAATTGTTTATAAGTGTAATGGAAGCAAACATATATATGAGATCTTCTATATTAAATAAAATATATAATTATTTAAAACATAAATAGGATTTGCAAAAAGTAATTGCGCCCCAATTATATATTATAATGAAATAATTGGAATATTATAGAAGATTCTCTTTGAAAATATAAAAAATAATAATCTAAAATGACAGTATAATATACAAATACTTTATGTTCTATGTAGCCATAAAATGTATACGCAAGTCTAAATACTTAACATCTTCTAAGGGTATTTCTTAGTCGACTAATTGTCCACTTGCCTAGCTTTATTTTACGTGCAACATTATAAGAATAATATATAGCTTAACTTGCTTTAAGTAGGGTTAAACTAATTGCCATTGGCGCTGCCAACTCGTTCCAAATTGCGTGTTCGTATTGAGTTCGATGGAAACATCAAAGTGCGCTGCCCACTTGAGTTAGGTGCAAAAGCAATTACGCGCATTGACTTTGTAATTAAAATCGATTTTCATCAAGTTTTACAGTCTACCAAAGCCCTTTTGATTTTCAACACCATTACGCAGCTCACACACACACACATAGGCAGAGAGATGTGAGCCAACAATCAGTTTTTGTGTGCCGCTGCTGTTTTGTGGCCATTTTGATTAGAAATTTGGCACGTTCCCTTAGTCTGTCGTCCGGTGTCTGCTTGCCTTATCCCCCTTCACTCGACCCTTTTTAACCGACTTACACTCTTCAATTAATCTGATGGCTGTAGAGAGTTGTAGATGCAGCTACGGCTTCATTTACTCCCCATCTGAGCTTTGCCTATTGCAACCGCTTCATAAGTTCTGTTTGAGCCGGCGTTTAGCATCAAGGCGATAAGTGTTTTTCAGATTACTTTTCATTATGCCTCGAGCTGATATTAAAAAACAATTAATAGCATATAATAATATTAAATTGAAAAATCTGTGTTGTGCTTTTTATGTTAACTTACATTTAATGTTAAAGTTAAATAAGCGTCAACGCAATCTATTGGGGCTTCTTTAAACTGAGGTTAAATTATGTTAGTGCTAGCTTTACATTAACTCTATACAGCTCTTACATAACAGTGTTCTCTGATAACTAGCTGTCATTTATTTGAAATTTCCATTTGATAATAAATAACAAACTTGGCAGTTGTAAAATATATGTTTTGTATTTACACAAACGAACTAATTCCTTTAACATTTTTTATATTTTGTATATGCTAGTTTAACAGTACTAATCTCTGTCGTGTGACTTAGAACTATAATTATAACACTAACATATATAATAAGGACCCACTTCTAAGTGTTTCTGCTACTTCGCCTATAGATTGCATTTGAGACTCAAACGTGCAGCTCTCTAGAAAAAAATGTTTTATGGAAGTTAAACTAAATTAACAGGTTGTGAAAATCATCTTTTTAGTAGCTTACAGAAATTCGCTCTGCGTCTAATTCGCTCTTATATGTACATAATAAGCTGTTAGGTATATGGTATGTCAATGTTTTATGTTATTTGTATTTCATCTCATTTTGCATTATAGTTTCAAACAAAGCTCACTTTAATTAAAATCGTATGTTGACCCTAAATGAACCTTATCTTTGGCTTCATAAAGCAGACGAGAGTTAACAGAAATCTGTTATTTAATTATTGCCATTCTGTGCCTGGGAACACCATCCAAGGAATAAATATTCAAGGAAAAGTATAAGCATACGCAATTTTATTTTATTTCCTTGATTTCTTTCCTTTTTTGGATAATTAAAAAAAACAAAAAACAGGTTGATTTAACGTCTGCTGCCTGACAGTCGCCTATCTTACCGTTATGCCTGCCTTTGCTTTCGCTCATACTTGTGATGCATTGTGCCAACAACAATTCAATTCAATTGAATTAAATTTAACGCCATTACTCGAGTGCTTGTCCTCGTCATCGTGTCCCAGCGCGTGGCCCGTGTAGTGGTCCTCGACTACAAGTCATGTCCTGCCCAGCGTATTGCCATTGCCCATATGTGTAATCTGTTTGCCAATATTAAAATATTCATTCACCTTAATTGTCAACGGCCGGACCAGGGACCCAGAGACAGAGCCATAGCCATAGCCAGAGCCAGGTCAGCCCAGCATATAGATCGCCACAACCGCGCCAAAAGCTCTTCACATACACACACACACACACACCCCCTCACACACACACACACACACATAATAACTTGATCTCTGTTGAGTTGTCAGCAGAACATCACGAAAATTGTAACGAGCGACATAAAAACATGTTTTTCTTTTTGTTTTATATACACTACAAACAAAAGAGTATGTTACTTTATGTAAAATCAAGCACTACGTATTTATATTGTTTACAACTGCATTAATTATAAATTGAATTGAATCATTGGATTTAAGCTAGAAAATTAAATTAAAAAAATATAATAATTATAAAAATAGATAAGGTTCAGCTGCTATGTCAACTTCTTTTATATATTCTTCCAGATATATGGGGATATATGTGAATATATATGCATAAGATAGATTTATATAAATATATATATGGATATAGATATATGGTGTATATAATATATATTTTTAGGATGTTTTAAGGTCTATCAAAACAACAATTAAAAATGTTTTATTTTTTTGCTAAACCAATTGTAGAAAATATACTTAAAATGATAAACTTTTGAAGCTTTGAAAAATATATGTTTTAATTTATTTATTTTATATGTATTATATATATTTATGTATATTATATATTTATATATATTATATTTTATATATATTAATTTTTTTCTTTGAATTTTTCTAGAGTATATTGTGGGCGTCTTTAATTTATGCATTTCATTTTTATTTTTGGTCGTTTTAACATTTTGTTTTTGTGTGCGAAATTTTTGCCACGGCTGTCTACTGCTGTTGTTGTTGTTCTTTTTATTTATCTGCTTTCGGTGTGCTTTTTACGGCATCAGGCCAAGTGGTGGCCATGAGGCGGTACGGCTGTGGGTATGGTTCCGGCTATGGGCAGCCCACAGCAGCGGCCTCAACGGCAGAAGCAGCAGCACAACAATTGTAATCACTGAGAATCAGCATGTTTCACATACCAACACGAAAATCTGTCGAACATAAAAAGCAAAAATGTTGCCACCCTCATAAAATGAGACTGTGTAGGTACCGCTTTCACGTGTGTGTGCGTGTGTGTGCTTGTGTGTAGGTGTGCGTATGTGAGTGTATGCCGTGCCCATTCTGGCACAAAATGCTGTGCTGTTCAAAAAGCAAACGGACTCTCGAACCCTTGTCCTTTTCTCTTACCAATTTTTTGTTGTTTCGCCTCGCTAAATGTACAAAGTTGCGCCGTGCCGCAATGCGAGGTAATGCCCAGCTACACCCCCAATCCCCGACGCATTTCACCTTTGCGTCGCATATGAAAATTCAATTTGCTTTTCAATATTTGTCTCACTTATTTTGTATTTTGTTTGTAAGCGTCGGCGAGCGGCATTTAAATTTCATGACGAGTTGTTGTAATAAATGATTTTTATGCGCTGCAATAAAAGCGCCCAACAAATGGCAGCAACAGACAGAAAAGGATGCATAAGACTAAAGGCATCTAAAGGTCCTCAGCTGAGTTGTAAAAGCGCAGTTATTTGCGATGTTCAATTAGCACTGAGTGCCGGGCTACAAGAGCTAATTACAAACTGAGATGGCAACTCGTTTGAATACTGCAGGCAAAAATTATTAAAAACGAGATTGGAACAAAAAACCTAGCAGTTACGGAGAGTTCTACACTGGAATCAAGTTTGGGATATAAAGATATAGATATAGATATAGATACAGATATAGATATAGATATAGATATAGATATAGATATAGATAATAGATATAGATATAGATATAGATATAGATATAGATATAGATATAGATATAGATATAGATATAGATATAGATATAGATATAGATATAGATATTTAGATATAGATATAGATATAGATATAGATATAGATATAGATATAGATATAGATATAGATATAGATATAGATATAGATATAGATATAGATATAGATATAGATATAGATATAGATATAGATATAGATATAGATATAGATATAGATATAGATATAGATATAGATATAGATATAGATATAGATATAGATATAGATATAGATATAGATATAGATATAGATATAGATATAGATATAGATATAGATATAGATATAGATATAGATATAGATATAGATATAGATATAGATATAGATATAGATATAGATATAGATATAGATATAGATATAGATATAGATATAGATATAGATATAGATATAGATATAGATATAGATATAGATATAGATATAGATATATGATATATTATTTGTAATATTTTATCAATTACAATTATAATTCGTCTGATGTATTTATGTCTTAATAATAAATGTTCTTTATTTATTGTGCTAATAAATGTAAAGTAATAATCAAGAATATCTACTTAATTTCAAAAATTTACATCTGTATACATATATCCCATATATTAGAAGCAGAATTTTAAAACTTTCTTATAAACAGAACACAGTTAATTGATAATACAATAAAATTCAAATAAATGTATGTATACCAAAAGCTTCTCAAAAATTATCACATATCTGCAGAAATAAATTATCTGATCATTTATTTTGATTAATAATAAATATAAATATGAAAATCTTTTTTAGACCTCAATATGTTTCTCGAAAAGAAAAGAAATGGAATAACGCATTAAATTAATGACTTTATCTCTTGCAACATTTTTCTGGTGATTTATCCAATAGCAAAAGCCTTAATTGGCAATTCGAATATGTACTCGATGAGCTTAATTTCCGATAAAGATTATTTAGTTACACACCCAGGGCTAATTTTGTATGTCCAGCTTTTTCTGGTATGAGATTTATGCGCCCGCCTTAGTTTCTTTTCGCTCAGGATTTGGCCACTTTTTGGGCCTCAGACCCCTCGATTTCCCATTTCCTCTACTCCATCCACAAGCACCCTGGTGGCATGTCAATAAGCCATTTCGTGGGCTTCTCTCGCTTAGTTTCGGAAATATCGCCTGAATGATTTTCGTGTTAAATTAATTAAATTCAATGCGTGCTCCGCAAACATTTGACCACCAGCCGATAGAGCCAAACGAAACAGCTGCTGAACGCTTGCCAAATCAAATCGTGCCATAAATTCGCAGACCCTGTAATTGGCTGAATACAATGTGTTAGTTGTGTGGGTTTGTTTTAGCCAAGGTATCCCAGCATTAGGCAACAAATGACAACAGCAACAATGTTGGCACAGCTTTAGCCGCTGCAAACATAACTCTATTTTAATAATATGTTTAAAAAAGGCTTTTCTTTAATAAAGCTTAATTGCAATGTCGTTTTTTTTTCAAGGCTCACATATGGCTATTAATTGAATTGTTCAATTTTTTTTTTTTGCATTTTATAATGTATCTGTTATCATTTTACAATGCATATGCAATCGAGTGAATAAGTTAAGCAGGGTTAATTAATGCAGCGTCATATATAAGTCATATGTTATGACATACTGTTTATTTGGTAAAATATTTTAATGTATTGATTAATGTATTGATTAATAACAATAATATTATTAATATCATATATGTATTATATCATTATCATTATACATTATCAATATTAATATCAATATCACTTCCAATTATCATTATCGTTATCATTATCATTATCATCATCATAATCATAATCATAATCATAATAATAATTATAATCATTATCATTATCATTATCATTATCATTATCATTATCATTATCATTATCATTATCATTATCATTATCATTATCATTATCATTATCATTATCATTATCATTATCATTATCATTATCATTATCATTATCATTATCATTATCATTATCATTATCATTATCATTATCATTATCATTATTTATATAATCACCAATATCATTATAAATATCATCATATTAATGATAATGATAAAAATGATGATATTTATAATAATATTGGTGATTATATTAATAATGATAATCATTATCAATATCATTATCATTATGAATATTAATAATTATCATTTATTAATTTAGTTAGTCTATCTAACAAATGTTTGGTATAAACTGTTCAATTGATTTTTAATCAATTATTAATAGTGGAAATCTTCTTTATGTATTCTTGTGTGCATTTTATAAATTCCGCAGGAGCTTTGTTCAGAATAAATACTTGCAATATAGATAACTATTTTCTCATGTATTTAAATATTCCATTTAGGCCTTAATTAGTACACATTCGAGGAAAGCATTTATTTTTTAGCCTGTTTGTTGATTTTTTCATAAATAAAAACTGTTCACAGGAAATTCACATGTGGTCAGCGCTTCTTCAACGTGTTTGTATGCAGCAGCTGTGCAAATATCTCTTATGCATATTTACTCCTTTCCCCTAAAAACTCTTTTTTTTTGGTATATCTACATAGAGTTTGCCACCCATTGCTGAGTAATTAAATTTTACGCGTTAAACAACAACAACACCGTGGGAAAGACAGAGACAGGGCGAAACAGAGAGACAGCAAAAAAAAAACTGTCCACGCAAACAGAACTGAAACCGAACTGAAATGCAATTGTTAACGGCCGGCAGTTGGTTTTGCAAATCGTTTGACAGCAAACCAAAAGAATAAAAAAAATAAAAATAAAATTCGCATTTAAAAAAAACAAAATAAAAACAAATATTTCTGTGGTCGAGCGATGCTAATGGAATCGACAGAAATGTGAGATGATGATGATGTTTATATTTTAATGGAGGGGCTGCATATAAATTGCCTGTAAATTATGTGCAAAAAACCATCGATTTTGAGGCATTTCAAAATTGTGGTCTGTGTGAAAATTTTTATTAATAACATTTGTTGCCAGCCCATATTTACATACAGTTTTTATATAGCCCACTGTTGCTTTTGTTTTTTTTTGTTTAACTTAATGTTCATATTTATTCATGTTTATCACAGATGTTGCCTTTGGATTAAGCGGGTTTATTTTGACATTAATGACAGGCGTTCCGTGTAATTGGAATTTGTGGCATTAGCGGCTACGTTTAAAAAGTATTTAAATCAATTGTAAACGATACTGTTTTTGGCTAAAATGCTTTATAGTTAATCAAAGTTTTTTGACGTGCATGAAAGTGTTTGATCTGTGTTTTTGTATGATTTGTAATTCCTCATTAACATTTAATAATAATATTATAAAGTATTGTGTCGTGTATTCCCTTATTCTTCAAATGAAGGTTGTTTTATATTTAGCTTAAGAATTTTTAGTTCCTACAAATTGGAAACCGTAAACTTTTTTTAAATGTTTTAAAATTAAAATAATTCAGCAGGCTTATTTATTTTATTAATATTTATTTAATTTATTCACTTATTTTTTTATTAAGTTGTTTACTTCTAGATACTTAAGATTCAAGAAAAGTAAATTTATCTAATGAGGATATGTTAAAAACTTATAAAGTACTTACTTATATTAATATTTGCTTACATTTAATATTCAATCTCACGAGCATGATCCATACAGAATTTATTTAAAATTATATTTGCTTTATTTTATATTCATTTCAATAAACAAGATCATTGTTTAAATTTTTCTTGATTTTATTTATAAAAAAAAATACTTGACTTAAATTCAGTTAAAACAGAATGTTTTCCTTGTGCAAAATGTGAATTATTTTTTTAACACAACTTTATTGCTTACATTTAGCACACTACAAGTTTTATTTACTCAAGTCTATTGACAAAAGCTGGTTAAAATTCTTTGGTACATATTTTATTCATTTCCATCAATTAAAACAACTTCCCATGGAACACTTTTCATGGGGCCACTCATTATGAGCCGACTACGATCAGCACCCAATAAAATGAAATAAGCTAATGAACTAAACAAATATAAATGGTGTGGCATTAACCAAAAGCTGTGAGAGAGTGGGGTGAGAGGGTGCTGGGGGGCAAAGAGCAACAAAGAAAAGTTGCCGCAAAGTAAACAATGAAGTATGACTAATTGAGTGGCATTTGTCAAAAGGTCTTTGGGCTGCAAATTGAATGTAAAGCGTATAGATAAGAGAGCAGCAAATGCAGCAAATGTAATCAATTCGAGTCTATGTGCAGGAGCGCATGTGTGTGTGTGTGTGTGGTTATGAATGATGGGCAAACATTCACAATTACGGCAATTGCTTATACGCCCCCGCGTACCGCTTGTAATTTTAAGGGTTGGTTGGGATGGAAATTCAATTATGGCCAAGGCATCTTTGTCAACGTGGCCCGTTATTTGTGGCAAACGCAGCGAAGCGTTCCTAAACCGGATGAAGATGGCACTGGCAACGGCTCCTGCCTGGTCAATTGATGGGCTCAGCGAAAGAAAGAGAGAGAGAGAGAGACAGAGCGATAGAGAGAGGCTTTCCCTCATTGCATGTAATCAAACAGTTTGCGTAGCAATTTTCGATTATCGTTTGACTGATTTCGTGTTAAATCAATTAAGACATTGCCCAAGTTGCCGGCCCAACGAATTGGGACGTGCGGTTGCCCGACGTATTCGTGCCTGCCGCCTATTTATCTAATAACCCCAGGCCAATACATACGACCGATACACACACAAGCACGCACACGTCCATCTGTATAGAAAGTCAGAGAGAGAGACAAGACAATTGTCTTGTGCCTTATTGATTTGAGCGCCTGAGTTCATGGACTTGTTTTGTTTTTTCCGTCTTGATTAAAGCTGTGTAAAAACACTTTTCAAATTGTGCAGTTTTCAATTTATGAAACAGAAACCTTCGCCCCTTCCCCCCTGTATTTTGCATCTTTTTTGCCAGCTGACAAGCGCAGAAGTTGCTGCCACTGTGGCTAAAAGTTTGTCAAAAACTTTGGACTTTATTTTGTAGCCGCATAAACACTTTGAGATAGACCGATTCCCAACGTAGTCGAGGCGAGTGGAAAACTTTCCACGTTACACTAGCCTTGCCCAAACCCCCATTCTCACCCCCTGCATAAATGCTCGCTAACAAGCCGAAAAGATTGCAGCAAAATTCAAATTGAAATTTGGTATTTTGCAAAAGAAAATTTGTTACAAACTGTCGCATACTTTTCGCCCAAAATGGGGACAACGTCTTCAAACAAAGCTTGCAAGCCAATTCAAAATGTTTCCTTATTTACATTTTCAAATTTTAAATTGCAAGGAATGTCTTTAAAGTATTAATTAAAATTGCCTAATTTTAACAATGAATTATTATTATAGATTACTGTGTTCTATTATTCTTGATTTAATAATAATCTTTTCTATTCAATTAAATAATGCGTTTGGAAATTATTTCTGGCTTATTCGCTTGAAATTAAAACGATATTTTTTATTCCTTTTCACTTTATATACGTCTTTTGTTATAAATTTAAAATAATTTTCTAGCTAAGTTTTTTTACCTAATTGAAATGAATATTTGGTAGTTTGTTTATGCCTCAATATCTCGCAAATCAAAATATTTAGTCTACTTTTTTAGGCAACTGCTAATCGCATCAATTGTGTTTATGTGGTCTCTAAGTAATTGCAATCTGGTTGTTACAATTATGCATGCATAATTGAACCTGGGGACTCGAAATGAGAGCCCAATTCGGCACTTAACCTTTTACTGCCGCTGTGCTCAGTTCCAGCTCCAAGTGCCAGTTCCAGTTCTGAAGAGAGCGAGAACGAGACGGCATGAATAGCCGATGAAGCAAAAGTGCCGTCATATGAATTAATGAGCAGACACTGTACTGAACAGCAATAACAGCTGCAAGTGAGAATATGCTATTATAGGGTAAACGACTATAAGATACCCTGCACTCGTGGATGTAGTAGAGAATTAATGAAGCTTTGTGAAAAGAATATCACTCGAATAGAGATTGTCTCAAAAAGTAGTCTGGAATTATCCGGATAAATTATTGCTATGCTCGCGATAAATTTCATAGCGAATATACAATCGATATACATAAAACTAAAGCTCTTATTAATTTAAAACATTAACTTTTTAGGTTCTAGGTTTTGGCAATACCACGTTTCATACATAAACTGGCAAAAGGGTATAACATGCCAAACTATAACTCAAGACTCTTCGACTACACAAATATATACATATATTCACATGTACATATCAAATGGCACTATTGAGTGTTATAATCCGCAGGCCTTTTGCATTTGCTTTCACTTGTGCCGAATGCCTTTGTGTTGCGTGTGAAATATTCATGTGTTGCTTGCCTGAGTGTGCGTGTGTGTGTATATATATTGGATTATTTGAGCGCGACTTGCGTGCGTGTGTGTATGTGTGTGTGTGTGTGTTGTCTTGTGTGTGGGAGCAACATGCAGCAATGTCTTAAATCTTCTCTTCCTTTTTTTCTCTCTCTTCTGGGAAAATATTTGATGTACTTTAAGGATGCAACTCGAGATGAAAAATGTTGTTGCGTTAGAAGCTAATCAGGGAGATTGTCGTAATGAAAGTGGAAGAGAAAGCAAAAAGGAAAAGCATTGACTTTAGTTTATATTCCGACCTGTAGAAAAACAGTTATTGATTGATCTCATTTGCACTTCAATACACTTGATTCATCAAGAAAATATAAAAGAAACATGTTTTAATGAAAATAAACAGTGAGGTATAAAAGAAATTTAATTTAATTTAAAATAAATTTTAAATTAATTTTAAAATACTTTAACTTAAATGCAAACAAAAAAAATTGTTATCATTTAAGCAATTACCTAATTTGACCGCTGCTTTACTGCACTTAAATTCCTGTGCCCCAAAAAGCATGCAACATTATTTGTACATGAGCGGAAATCAGTGTGATCAGAGGTGACAGAATAGCGCATGAATATGCTGCGAGCTGCATTCACCGCTTGGGGCTAGAGTGGAGCGTGGGTTGGGCGAGCCAAACGTTCATTTGGCAATGTCAAAAGGTTGGCCACTGAGCTCATTTTACCTAGAGCCACGCCCACCACTTTGCACAGATTCATGCATAAAATTATAATAAATCATGGCACGCAATAAATATGGCACCCACATCGAGTCAGATACAGTCTCTCACACACTGCATCCCCTTGCTCTCCCCCCTTAGCAGCATGTGCGTGGGCGTCGATAAGCTGTCCACCCCCGCCCGGAAAAGAAAAGCATCTAAACATAATCGAAAACGCGTTCGCATCTCTTACGCTGCTTTTCTTGTATTTAAATATAAATGAAAATGTTTTGCAGCCTGATTGCGGCATATTTTGACGCAGCCGCCGGGCGCTCAGCTGAGACAGCTGAGGCAGGGGAAATGTTGAAGGGGGGTTTATATTTTGCTTCTCTTTGATAAAATCACGTACAGCTTCTGGCCAGTACTCTTCAAAAAGCGCTTCAGCTCTTGAGTTTAATGCGCCACAAAAAGAACGTTGCGCCTTTTTTCTTGCTGTTGTTGTTGTTGTTTGGCCTCAAGTGTTCTTGTTAAGGATTCACTTCCTCATTGTCGCACTTGTGCTGGTTAAGAAGTCACACATATGAGAACCGTTCCGCCTGAATAGTGTTAAAGCTGGCCATTTTATAGCTGCTAAGCGTTCCCACTTATGGAATCTTATTTTCAATTTCACGCCTGATTGCAGCAGTTGGATTGGGCTTAACAATTGTTTGATTTTGTAATTACCGAAAAGTTAAAGATTTTAAATTTAAAATTCAAACATAATTCCCAACACTTGAAGGCATATGAAATGAGCACAAAGAGAAAAACTAGTTTATAATCTATTCTAAAATTATTCATAAATTTCTTTTAACAATAGTTGTAAATTTTTATTGCGATTAACTTCATAAAAAGCACGGCGAGTATCATTTATATTTGGATATATATAGGTTATATCGACAGGTATTGCATTTGCTACCTGTTTAAATATTTAGAGGTAGTTTTTCCTTTTTAGCTGATTTGCCCTTCGTATAGCTGAAATTTCAGTTGCCAATCGCGCCAGTCAGCGTCAAATGCAAATTTAATGGTCTATGTAAAAGGTAGCCTGGGCAAATGCTTTTAACCACATCCGCTGCCATTAGATGCTACAAAAAAGCAACAACAATGGAAAATGACGCCAGTGGAAATGTGAAAATCAATGCGCATTAGTGGCTGGCGTTATTTCATCTTATTCTCTGCCCGAGACGGCAAGCCGCATCGCTAATAGCATATCAAGTAGAGGTTGTTGGGCCCCACTTCCGCTTCCCCATTCCACTGGCGTGTGACGCATTTTGCATTTGGCCAAAGGTAGTAAAGCCCACCCAATTCATCCAGAAAGCAGACCACCCGCTTGGCTCAACAGCAAGGCTCATCAATTTCAATAATATAACTGAAATACACGGAAACCTTAATCAATAGCTTAGCTAGCTACAGTAGTTATTGCTTAAGTACGAATCAAGTAAGGGCAGCTACAGGCTTTTTTACTAAAGCGGCTTCTGACATATTCCACCCACAAGCGTGAAAAATGAATGGAAAACTGTTTTGCTTTTTTTTATCAAAAAACCCTTTTATATAGGAATCATACAGTTTAATCGTGTTTGTATTGGGTTGGGCATTCTAAATTGAGTGATAAACTGAAAAATTAAAAAAATCAAATTAAGTTTTTCATAAACAGTGCTCACTGTAATTATATTGCTGTCATGCAATCCAAAATGACAACATTCTCAAACAAATGCTGACGGGGCGTACAACATCTCGTCCAGCTTGGGAACGAAGTTGCTTTACTGCTGTTGCTTCTTCTTCATCTGCTGTTTCTGCTTCTTGTGGCATCGCCTGCCGTGTCCTGTCATTCGTGCATGCAATCCTCACACACACACACATTAGACAGGCAATGCATTCAAGCGCAAATTAAGCTTGACAAGCAAAAATTAAACTGTGCATTTGTATAGCATGTGAGATTGTACATGTATCTGTATCTGTATCTATGCGTGACACACAGACTCTTTCTTTCGCTCCCTCTCTCTCTCACACTCTTTTTGTATCAGTATCTGCTGCTTGCTTGGGCAAAATATAATTTCCTCATGTACAGTTCATTAAACAGAGCTAACCAAGTTGAAGGCAGCACTTAGCATGGGTTTCTCTCTGTTCCTTAAAATCAAATAAATATGCAAAATGAAAAAAAAAAAAATAGGGAAAAACAAAGAGATAAAAATACAGGAATACTTTTTGACGTTTTGAAACTAGCAGTTGCAAACACATTTTCAGGTAAAATTATTTATTATTAGGACAAGAAATTTTCGGTAGTCAGGTTAATTATCGGATATGGACTCAATTTATTATGTTTATATTATCGATATCTTTTCAAATAATGTTATCGGTGCAAGCAGATTATTAAAACTCATTTATAAAAAAGATCATTATGATTGAGCAGTGTAATTGTGCAAAGATCGGTAGACAGAAAATTATTTGAAAAATATGCTACCGATATCGAATTAGTCAATGTAATCGATACATGCCGAATACTAAAACTCTTCTAAAGAAATATCAGCTGCCGTCTCATATTTAATAACTAAAGCGTAATACCCACAGTTTGCTGGGTAATTTATTTCAATCACAAGGCCCCAGCCAGCATGACAATTAACAGCTTCGGATCGCAATAATGCTTGGCATGGTATGCCGCATAAAAGTACTAAACAAAATGTGAAACAATTTATTATCGACATGAGGCAACATTTAATGAGTTATAGTTTAGTTGTGATGCGGTTTTATTGAATAGCCGGCTTATTGAATTAGAATGCAGATATAAATATATGTATTCATCGATTCATGATGTTGTTCATGCAATGCGCATAAAACAATAGAGACATAAATTTTAGCTCAACAGCGAGAAAAGCAATTCATACTCGCACCATAAATAAAAACCACTGCAACATAATTTTTATGTTGCTTTCTATAGCAAAAAAGAAAAAATGGCATAGAGTCAAAGAAGAAGTGGCAAAAAATGACAAAGGATAAGCTCAATGCGTCAAAGGACGCTTTTGTTTGTATTGTGGCACAGCATTGGTAGGGCCATAGGCGTCAAAGCACTTAACCGCTAGACACAAAGACAAAGCCCCACTCTTAACAGAGTTTGAACCTCAAACCCTCTAGTTCAAATCCAATGCCCGACAATGACAGCCATAAAATGTCTGCCCTTTATATTTTGGTTGTTGTTATTTTTGTTGTTTTTTTACTGGCTTCACTCTAGGCCTGGCCAAATCAAGCACTTCTGCAAGCCCATAGATTTATTTGGTTGCCTTTTTTTCTTCATTTTTTTATTTTTATTTCTTTTCTCAATTTGACATTGAAGCGCATTAGCTTTGACATTCGCGTGAGTTTTCTACGCTCTGCGCCACAATGATTATGACTCTTGAGAGTTTTTGCCACTCTCTCTGTCTTTTATTTTTTTTTCGCATGACTTTTGCACTTTGCTCAAAGTTGGGGAAATTAATATTAGCGACTGGCGCAGATACTTTTCGTAAATTGCAATCTCATCGCATTCTTATCTCAGTGCAGCTGTTGAAGTTACGAACTAAGTGCCCTGCATGACAGGGAATCTATATAAATAACTCACGATTGAATCGACCTTTCAATACTTTTGACTTTTGCCGTTCAATGTGTGGTAATCCCAAAGCATTTCAAGTTGAATCGCTCAGATACACGCATTTATGAGATACATTTATGTGAAAAGATTAAACTCTTCTTAAAGTGGCCTCACAGCAGGCTTTGATTGATTTTTCATTTGTTTTGACGCTTAAGGTTAACATAATAAAATGATCTAGTTCCACAATGATGCTATCATCTACTTCTTTAGAAAAGTGTTATGGAATTAATATAAATTAAACACAATTTTTTAAAGTTATATATGGAAATGAACTAGTTCAACTGGTTACAAAATGACTTAAGTTTAGAGTTCAGTTATCGGCTTGAATATCAACAGTTATTCATCCCATATGAACGTGATTAAGATTCCCATTCATATTAAAAGCTATTAAGCTTTTTAAATAGAAATGAACTAGTTCAATAAGGACACTTCCATCCACTTCTTTTTGAAATGGTATTTAATTGTTGTGCAATTTATTAAAATATTCTACAGAAATGAATAGAGTCACTGGTTACAAAAGTAAATCATACTAGATGAACTAATTCCAATATGACAACATCCTTAACCCAGTTGTATAAAGCTTAAGTTATTTTCGTGATTAAGATCCCCATTCATATCAAAAGCTATTCATTTGAATAGCATTCGCTATTCTCTTGCTAAGTTTTAAGAACCTTTTAAATAGAAATGAACTAGTTCCGCTAGTCTTAGCTCTAATATCTCTGAACGCATTGGTTCACATGCCATTCAAATAAAATCGTATCTGGCTTAAGCCACAAAACAATTGCCCGCATTACACAAAATGTCTGCTCTGGCCCCGAAGACTTGGCTTAGTAAACACATAAGACAAATTCTATCTATATGCAATCAGCAAATATGGTCGGATGCCATACATAATGCAGGCACTTTTTCCAGGCAAGTGGAAATTATGTCAAAACAAACGCAAAACCCAAAAGCAACTCAAGTCATTCAGTTCAGTTCTGTTCAGTTCAGTTCCGACTGACAGTTAGTCATTCAGTCAGTCAGTCAGCCAGTCACGAGAGGCATTTCAATTATAGGCATGCACAAATGCTCAACTAATATGATATGCAGAGCTTGAGCGAGAGAGTGTGTGCGAAAGAGAGAGGGGGTAGGGCTGAAATTGTTGAGAAATCGCGTCAAAGACTCGAGAGCAGCTGCCATTTATCAGTGCCCAAGCAATCTGCAAATTTCTACGCTGCACGCTTGGTCTTCTTCTTCTTTTTTTTCTTCTTTATTTATACGCCATTTACAAATTCTTATTGCGGGGGTTGCCACACCAGGTCGGATTGGGGGCCGGGTTTACTTTGTGCAATTGCAGTGCAGTTTTATTTTTGCATATGTCTGGCAGCATTTGTAAGGATTTGCCATGTCTTTCTCTCTCTCACTCTCTGTATGTGTGTTTGTGTTCGTGTGTTTGTGTTGCAAGTTGACTTCATTCAAAAAAGTTAATTCATAAATCGCACAAAGCGCATAGATACGAAAGACGCACATGATAGAGGCAGTACCCAAACCCCTGCACCGATAAAAACACAAAAATGCCATATGCAAAATGCATTTAGTCTCTAAGATAAAAGCTCGCCTGCAGCGCGCAGCGGGTGTAAAAAAACCTGTGGCAAGGGGTGGGTTCCAGCGGGGTAGCTTGGTTGGCAGTTGGGCCTGGTGCCTGGTGGATTGGGCGACCTATTCAAATAAAAGATTTCTATCAGGTGGCTCTTATGGCGCATGAAAGTACTTAAATTTGTTTGACTTGCATTTGCCGTGGTGTTTCGACCTTTCTTGTTCACCATTGCGTTTCATTATGCGAACAAAGCCGCTCACGACTAAAAACTCACGACTGACGACTTGTTAAACTTGCATTCATCAGAGACGAGCGACATCTTGTTTGCAAAAGCGTTTAGCAGATTGGTTCCAAAAGATAAAAGTACAATGCATCCTTTAATGTGTTAAGTATATCTTGAACGTGTCAATCCGGCCACTTTTAAATAATGACTTGGCTCTCTCTGGGCTTAAAACAAGAAACAAACTATTCCCTGATTATATGGCTCAAGAAACTACTCTGCGTTGTAAAATCCAATTGTACTTTAATTGTTTAGGAAATTCGCGCCGACTTCTAACAGGTACAAGCTGCATGGCCTCGACGTCTGTAGAAATACAATTTTTATTGCTTTTTTCTTGTGAATAATAAGTCATATAAACAAATTAGAACCGGCAACTTTCCGCTTGTTAGTTCACAGTTCAGAGAATTTGCCATCTCGATTGATTTTGATAATTCTTATACCCTTTTATTAAATAGTTTTTGAATTCAGGCTGAAATTTTGTCTTAAGACGCATTGGTTTAAAACCCGGCTTCGCAGCCTTGACTAAAAATTGGCATCAAGCCCGTGTTAACCAATTGCATACTCAAAAGAATGCTATTGCAAAAGAATGCTAATAAAAAACTATATAAAGTAGTGACAATTTAGAAAAAAAATACAGCATTACTTAATTAGACTTGACAAATACTAACAGAATGATGTGACAGATGTAGATAGCCAGGCGCAAGGCTGTGTCATTGCTACTACTTTCCAAACTCTTGGTCGACCATGTAAAAAGCGATACCAAATAGGGTGAGATGACCAATACGACTAAAATAAAAATGCATATATGCGGCCAAACAAGCTTCTTAGTAGTAGAACTCTCGAGGGTCAAGCACGTTGGCGTTTCTTTCAAGAGCATCTTAGTTGATTTCACGTTGATTAGCTCAAAGTCAATTCGGCTGCCAATTGTTATGCCTGGATGAAATCGCGCCAATTTGGGTGCAGCCAGGTTTTGCTGCTCCACGCTGATCCAATACACCATATTCTTGGTCTCTGCAGAAAGGGTATTAATTGTGAACATAGACTTTTTGTTCTTAGATTTCTACCTGGCATAATGTGTTTCTTTCGCCAGTTCTGTCTTAGGCCTTGCATGAACTTCTTTTGCTTTTTCATATTGCGTATGGGCGTTATGCGTCGTTTCTTCTTGACTACCCGGTTCGGCTGTGGAATGTTACGCGGAGCTGAAGTTTTGATTCTTTCCAGCAGCTCTCTGCTGGATATCTGATGTACATGCTCGCTGCTAAGCAGTTTTTTCAATTTATATGATTTAAACACTTTTGGGTTTGGTTTGATTCTCTTCGATCTCTCGCGGCTCACGCGACCACCTGAGCTTGGTTGTACACGTTCCTTTGAGGTTTTTGTAGCCATATTCAGCTTTATTACTTGATACAGACATTGGGCACGGATAAGTTCAAAGACATCAGCTGGGGGAATTTTCTGCACAACTGGGACGACTTTTGGCTGTTTTTCTTGCACCTCGACAAAGTATGGCTCCTCGTAGTTGTATATATTAATGCCCAATTCAGCAATATGTTTGTTCTGCACCCCAATCAATTCACCAGTTGTGGTTAGCCATGTGGTCTGTCCGGCATTGGGTTTCTTAAAGATCCACGAATTTGTTCTCTTAGCTGTTTCTCCCTTGCGCTTGGGTTGGTGATGCGGCTCCTCTGTGCCCAAACGTTGTTTGCAGGCTGTATGTTTCTTTGAGATGTCGATCAACCATATTATTCATATTATTATTAAGTCTCCAGTGCTTACCATCGTTTATAATGTGTATATCCAATACGAGTAATGCTTCCTGTATGTTTTTGAGAAAAAGCAAGCTCTCGAAAATATAAAATAAACTATTCCTGTTCAGACTGAACTATGCCTAAGTCTGAAACTAAAAAGCATACGTATTTATTTATTTTCAAAAAGTTCCTATATGTTTTACTCAAAAGAAATGAAAGCAATTGGCTATTTTATATCAAAGGCAATAAATATAAATAATTATAAAATGTAATATATTAAAATAATATAAAAAACTTTATAAGATATATAAATAGCTGGTACATTATTTATAATAAAAATAACTCAAATTGACTTCTGTTAAAAAAAAAAATTCTTTAAAAAAAAAGCTGCGCTAGTGAAGAAGGATTTCAGACTTTCAATCTTTGGCTTGAATATGCCCACAAGTCAGGTGGAAATTCTGAAATTAACATAATATATTTTTAAAATAGAGAGAATTTAAATCGTTACTTTTTATATACACTTTTAACATGCATTAAATTCCTTATAAATGTACTCAATCTCCTCTCCTCTACATCCTCTATAGACATATATATAATGTGTATGTATGACACGTTAAATATGGCATATATTCAGAGTTGAGTCCTTGTGGCATTGTCGCCATAGAAAATCGAATCATAGTTAGCATCTGTTTGGGTAATACTCATGAATCATTCATGAAACGTTTGCACAAAATGCAAATCGGGTTAAATCCTTACAACAAACAAAAGCTGCACGCACACAAAAACGCCGACTAAACAATGTAAAATGTTAAATAATTATTTAAAACAGCTGCGGGAGCTAACGAATGCAACAAAACACTATAAACATTTATTTACTGTTTACTTTTGCCCATAAATTTATGGCCTAATGTAGCTGCCCTCGCACCTATCGACTTATATTTCTCTCGCTTTCATTTTATTAAAATTAGGGCTTAGCGTTTTTTACATCAAAAAATCAAATACGCTGCGCAATAAATTGTAAAATTTGTTTTCATTGTTTAAATAGTACAATTGATTTAAACTAATATGAATACATAAAATAAAGTGCCACGAAATAAACTATGAAAAAAATACCATTAAAATCATTTAGTAATAAATTTCTATGGAAATGGTGTCCGACAATAGCGACCACAATAATCTTCGGGGTAAATATGTATGTAAACTGACAAATCGTGGCAAAAAATTAAATAACACCTTTGGCACACATACACATACACAGACACACGGCAAACAAACGTAAAGCTCTTGGCTTGGTGTAGGAGGCGTGGCTTTAAATTTAGAAGTACAACGAAAACTGCTGCCTCCGCCCGACTGGCAATTATACACATATTTATGAATGTACCGAGGGGCATTCGCAGTGTTTACTTCAAAGCAATTAAAAGCAAACCAGCAGCAAAGGCAGCAGGAACAACAGCATCAGCCCCAGCGATGCGAGTGCTTTATCATATTTTGTGTTGCCGAGTATTTGCTAAGGTTTTCACTAGGGGGCAAGAAGTGGGTGGTTGGGTGCTGGTTTTCTTTTTGCAGACATATGAAAAGCCTTCCAGTAAAATGGCCACTCAGGAAACGAAGTTCGTTTATATTGTGTCAGGATATAGTATAGTAGCTTTGTGTTTGTGAATGCGAATGGAACTGGAGCGCGGCATACTGGGCAGCGGATACTACAAAACTGGGTGCTGGACACTGGAAAATAAATATAGAACGCAGCTACGTCTGCAGTGCACAAATAAGCCCGGGGCCATAAAAGAAATACGTTTACTATGTACTAAAATTGAGTAAATGCTGCCATTACAGGCTGCAGTCAAGCCAACGAGCCCCTCCACCCTAAGCCAAGCCTCAGCACGCCCCAAAGTGGAGCCTGCTGCTTGTCTTCTATGTGCTGTGCCATTATTTTGAGTGCACAAACACACACACACACACAACATGGCCAGCGCAGCAGTAAAAAAGACAACAATAGAATGGCCAAGCACCGGGGCTTCAATTGTTTGGCAATAATTGTGAGAGTGTGTTAGTGTGTGTGTGTGTGCAACATAAAGGATGGGGTGTTTGAGGCTCCGCTGCATAACTGGTCCATCAGGCCTCTGGCCAAAGAGCCTGCGTTCAATTAATCGTTTGCAGCGTTTGCTAAAATCAATTATCGCCTGCTACTGCTATTGATATCGATAATCGAATTAACCTCATTCGACAGACAGGCACAATATCGAATGCCGTTTAAGAGCTCCATGGCTCGAGCAAAGGAATTCAATCTGAGCAACGGCAACTGCCGCCAACAAAAAGCCAGAGCTGTTCAAAAAGTTGTCAATTTTTCTGCAAGCAATTTCACAATTTTATCTTTATAAATGAGTATTGATGTTTTTAAACACTAAATACTTGCATTTAATTTAAACTGTTTCAGACACAAAACTAATGCTTAATAATTTGTACAAAAAAATAAAGAAACTTGTTGTTTATTGTCCATTTTTTTAGTATTAATTTAAACTTTGATTAAATGAAGCTTAGATATTTACTGCAATATCCTTTGCAAAAAGTATAAATATAATCACATATTATCATGTACAGAATCATGTTTATTAAGTTAATTCTCACTCGTAGTTTTCTAAAAAGATTTGAGCTGCTCTCGCAAAAAAAAAAATATTCATGCCATGCTCGATGCATTTGCCTAGGCATCTAAATTGCTGTTGATTTCTTTTGCCATTTCGTCATAACAAAGCCAATTGTCGGCATGCCATGGCAACGGAGAAACAACTCAAAATGATTCCATTGGATTGGAGTTTGCAAATGCGATTAGCAGCATAAATGAAAATGCCAATGAAAATGAGCTTGAAAAACCGCACTTTAAATTGTTGTGATCCCGAAGCAGAAGCTAATGGAATGGAAGTGCCCCGAAATTCAACAGGAAGCAAACTGAGTTACCACTTTGGCAACATTTCGTATGCAAATTTACATGCACACACACCCAACAACACCCACACACACACCCACGTAAGAGAGCTTGAGATACAGATACACTTCAGGTAACAATCAAAGCATTTCACAGTCAAGTGTTTTTTGTATTTTTTTTTTCTTTCTTCAAGTGGCTTACCACAGCATTTTGCACTTTTGTATTGTTTGTTTAGCACTTGAGTTGCAGAGGCAACGTCTATCTCTTTAATTTACAAATATTGTCAGCATTTTTCTGATATAAAAGCACAACAAATCAGAAATGATAAATAATTTACTAAACAAGTTTTTCTTTTACACATGCTGCAAAGCAAGGCTTGAAGCACACGGGCTCAAACCAATCGTTCAAAAATTGTATTTGTTGTATTAAATGCTGTTATAAAGTCAGTTCGAGGTCAGGATACAATTCCAATATCCAAACAGCAGTGATGATTTAAAAGCTTTCAAATAATTCGCAAGATTTACATAATTTTATTCAACTAAAAACCACAAAAAAGTTCTAAATATATATCTATAAAATGTTATATGCTCATGTTTTCCCTCATGATGTTTCAGTATTGTTGTTCTCTTTGTTCTTTAATACCCTCTCAGCTTCAGTATAATAGTTCTTGTTACGATTCAGCTCCAGCGAGAAATCTGATTTCTTAACCATTATCATATTAGTGAGAAATGCACGCCGCTCGGCATTTCTTGTCTCACTACTGGAGTATATATTTGTATCTCTATCTCTGTCTTTCGCCTCATCTGCTTGGCTAGAGGTTGGCATTGTGGGCATAGAACTAGACGCCTCGTAGCCTGTATCATTTATGATATAGTGTTTGGTATTTTTGAGGAATTCCTCAGCTTCACGTAAGCGTTTGGTGAACTTTTTGTCGCGTGGCTTTTTCGTCGAATGCTTATCAAATTGATCCAGCTTCGAATAGATATTATGCAGATCCAGAAATATTTCAGCAATATCCTCGCTCAACACCTTGGAATGATGTATGTAGGAATTTAAGGATTGCTTTATTGTCTGCAACTCCTCATGTAGCTGATCAAAGGCATGCAAATCGTATAGCACTTTCGGCACCACCAGGCTCATTAAAGTATCGAAATCCTCGAAGCGGCACACGCCCTGCATCTGTTTAAGCGTCTTCTCCACAATTCGCGTCACCTCCGCCTGCTCGGGGCTGTTGGTGAGTGATAGGTTTGAACTGCTGCTTATCTTCAGCAGGGATTCCAATCGCTTGGGCGGGCTATTATCATCAATGCTCTCTTTTTGCTCTTCAGAATTATTTGGTATTTCTGTCCAGGAATTCTGTGGTGTTTTTGTAAACATTTTGCACAATATTTTTTTATTTATTTTGGTAACTATTACAAAGAATTTTGAACATATATTTGCAAGTTTTATCTATGTCTAAGCTAGTTTTATAAATCTGTAAAATGCTGACTGCTCAGGAACAGGTAACTGTTAAGAGAATTGGAAAAACTTTTGTTATCGGTTAAATATAGGAGGTTAACTGGCATTGTCCGGATATCGAATATTGTTGGCGTCAATTTTGGGCAGATACTAAATAGCTCGAATTGCAGACAGAGTCATAGACTCAGAGATGATAAAATACGAGCAACAGTTGCCACGGTCGAAGCTCCCCGAATAACTTAAGTGTACTTGATATTATTAACTAAATAAAATTGCGCCGCTCCGGAAACTCCACGAAAAAATAAAAGCCACATACATATATGTAATTCCCTTGGCCAGATTTTTTTTTGTTTTTGCATTTGCAATGGCTGTCTAACGAAATTTTGTGTATTTGCTATGGCCACGAGCGCTAAATCAATTGCCAAAACAGAGAACTGCGCACTATTTCCTGCCTGCCATGGCGCTCGAACATATTTCGTAGCATTTTTATGACCCATGCAAAAAAAAAAATAAAAACACAAAAAAAATGCCTACGCACAGCTCTGCAGCAGGGGTGGTGCGTGGGGGGGGGGGCGGTTGGGAAGGGGTACGGCTGGTAGCTGGCCATTGGTCATGCTGCTGTTCATGGCATTCCACGCGACGCTGTGCGCTGTCAACAATCACGAACCAATTGTCTATAAATACCAGGAACGTTAAGGCAAACTCACTCACAGCACGAGCAGCAGTAGCCAACTCCCCACTTCGCCATCCAGAAACCAATCCCCAATCCAGTTCTGTACCAATCCCCCGCAGACTACGCACAAAAGTGTCCATGGTCATGCCGTGCTCTGGCTAGTGGCTGTGGTACTGGGTGCCCCATTGCAACTTCCGTTCTGTCGTTTTTCATTACATCGCATGTAACTTCCGGTTTGTTAAAGCGACACGCACTGCGACTCCCACGACTGCCCCATAGTCCCCCCTCAGCCCTGTTCGTTGTTATGGCTGCTGACATCCGTGCAAACAAACGAACCATCGAACGTATACGTACCCGACAGCCACTAGCCAGACTCGAGTTGTCCCTATGCTGCTTTCATCCCCGCCACCAACTCCTCTTTCCGGGCGCCTATGTTTGTCCGCACGTTTAGACTGGAAATGACAAATTCACTGTAGGTGGGCTCTAGCTCTTGGGTCTCTTGGCCGCTTCGCTTAACTCCTCCAACACGTTTGCGACTCAGCAAACACCATCATCAATTTCCGTGGGGAAATCACACAAAATTTTTAGCACAAACAAAATGTTTGCTTTTGCTGCCAGCCAACCGATTTTTGCATGCCACACTCTGTGGCATATCTCGGCTTATCTGACCAAATCGGTTAGGGAGGGGCGAGTTGTTTTTTTTTTCTATTTTTGTTTTGCCCCTCTGCCAAAAGCTAAAAGAATTAGTAAATACTCGCCTAGCATACCGCGTGGTATTGCCAATCGTTATTTGATTTTACTGCTCGAGGGCTTTCCGCTTGCATTAAAGAAACCACAAGTTGGTGACTTTATTTACCATCAGCTTAACAAGAGGTTATTTCTTAAGATAAAGAAAATCATATCATATTTTAACTTATAGAAATTAATAAGAAAAATTCGTTCTAATAGAAACTCGAGCTCCTACGCTTTCTCATAACGAATTTTTAGTACAAGAATTGATTGATTTCCGATTGCATTAAAGTAACCACAAATTGGTGAATTATTAACAGAACCTTAACTAGAGGTTACTGTTTGACACAAAGAAATCCAAAATATGTTCTAAATAAGATACAATTATAAGAAAAAATTTTTCCAGTAGAGACTCGATTTCTTAACCTTTCTAATATAGGCTTATATAATAACTAAAATTTCTGAAAGTATTTACATATGATGCCACTGCTAAGTTTAAAAGCCAAATAACTTACTCTTACTTAAATAAAAAATAAATTTATACAGGCTGTACTTCTTTCGTTGTTTGGCGCTTGCAATGCTCAACAAGTTAAAGCTTCGAAAGGGGGTTAAGGTGTTTGCAATTCTGACAACGACATCAAAGTCTGTTCATTAAGAATTGAATAATCTATAGTAAAACTTTTGGTTGCATATGTGTATAAATAGGCTCTGAGAAAAAGAGGAAAGAAAGATTTTAATGACTGTATAAATGGCCATCAGAAATATTCATGGAATTATGTGATCCTTGAGAGACCAAAACGTTTACTAGACTCAGAAACTAAAATTAATTTGTTTATAATAATTTTAAATGCCAGTCAAAAGGCCGTCTAAAATCCGCCAGTAAACTAAATTCCTCACAGTCTAGTCGCCTTGGAAAATCTTCGGATAATTTACAAAGAAAAGCAAAGAAAGAGAAAATGTTAAGAGTTCTTTGTGGCATGACAACCTGGAATTAGCACATTTCCGTATTATTTCGACACGTATTAAGGTAAAACCCGCCAGTAAACTCAACTGTAGCCAGTAGACTTGCCTTAGCTCTAGCTAATCTCACAGATTTCTTTTTAGAGCCCAGAAAAGTAACACTCTCCCACTATTTCTCAGGCGGCATTCACTCTGTTCTCTACACTTTGGGCAACAAATTAACGCGAGCACTGTGAATGCTGGAGGAGTTAGCTAGAGGAGCTGAAGGAAGGAGCTGCTCGGGCAGCAGCTTTGTTGGAGCGGTGAATGTAATTACTTTAATGTGACCATTTGCCGGCGCACTGCTGAGCTGGCCGTGGCCCAGATAAAGATAAACTTTTGCAATTACAACGCGTCGCAAACGAAGCAGAAATACAAAGCGCAGCGCCAACTGATGGAGCTGACCAGACACGGGCGATGGGACAGCAAAATGGAGAATATATACACACACCAAAGACTGTGGGTGGTTTCGGGGGGGCAGCGATGGCTTGCTGTATACGCAGCTATAGCGCAGCTCGATAGCATCGAATCAGTTTATTTTTAGTGCATTTTCCTTTTGGTGCCGGCTAATTAGTGCGCACAGTTAAGACCGTTAAACTTAAAGTCGCGTCTCATAAAATTATGCTTACTTAAATTAAATCGCACAGGCTTTAAAAAAAAACTTTCCCAACTTACCGGCGTGTTGAAAATTCGTCCAGCAAGACAATAAAAGCTGTAAGTGCTCTAGTCGAGAGAGCCTAACTTGCAGATACTCTGCACAGCGTTCATTTTAAAGCACATTTGGAAACTGATTACACACCAAAACTTCACAAGGTCTTCCCCTGAGCTTGCCGTGGGAGGGAAAATAAAGGAATTGCATGCAATAATTTTCCGACATTTTTTCCACATTTGCTTGTGGAACTTCCCATACCACGAGCTTCCTAATCTAGTTAACACGATCAGAGTCAATCAGTCAATCAGTCCATCAGTCCATCAATCAGGCAGTCAGTCGTCCAAGGCAAACAGTGTTATATATGCAGATTACACGACATCGATTATACCCTTTATGATCCATTTTCAATGGGTGCAGGGTATTGAAAAAAGAAAGCATATGCCAGACAAGGCCACGTAACGGCCGGAAGGAATCATGTCCCGACTTAGGTGGTCCTGACTACACATAAACTTTTGATGACTTTTTGAAAGTTTTACGTTCTGAAGTGGGGAACACAAATTACGCGAAAGCGCGGCGCATGTCGAGGGTAAAATAGACGGCCTCTGTAGTGGCAATAACAAAAACAATAACAACAACAATGACGGCAATGTTGGCATTAAAACGTCAACAGATTGCCGAAAATTGTGCGTCAAAGAACATTTGGCATGCACATAACTTAAAGCTTCAATTATATTTAAATGATTTTCAAACGGGACCCGAATGATGGGAAATGATTTAATGAGTAGAGGCATAGAATTTGAGTATTACAAAAGGAGATAAAAGTAAAAAGTCCAAGTATGACAATTCGACTACGAGGACACCCCGAAATAGGGCAAACATGTATGCCTTATTTCTGAACACCCAAAAACTGGCACGCAAAACATATGCGGCAGATGATTGTCTAGATTGACTAACTAGCCTGAAACAAAAATCTGTGCGATTCTTATAGTCAGATAATCGTCAGAAATCTGACCAACTATTATTTTCTTTGCCAGATTTTAGGCACATCGATTGCTTACAAAGTTCCTGCCTGCCTGATCGTAGCTTTAGAAAAATGTGTCATATACATAATTACTGTATCTACAAATCTATAAGCACTTTAGAAACATAAATGAAACCGAAAAATTGCTTTTGGAACCAACTAGCATTTACCTGTCAAAATAACAATTAATCCATTTTCTCTATAAACAAGACCGAACATGGTTAGTAATTCTAGTTGCACAGTAGAAAAATTGCATATATTTTGTACAAACAATGCCCATAGAAACCTGTTGTCTCTTGCAAGCCTGATGAGGCGAATGCCAAAAGAGCCAAAGCTACATCACGTCCCACATGCCGCGTAGACAACCATGGACTGGCCAGAAAGAACACGCTCTTGGGCATAACCGAGCGCCTCAACAGGCAATGCTATGATCTGTACAAGGTGGATAGAACCGAATGGCTTGTTAACGCGGACGAGTCGATTGGAGTGCAGGAGAAACATAAACAAGAACTGGGCATGATAACGCAAGAGTTCTTCAAGCCCAGCTTTAAGGGAGCACCCGAGCTTCTGCTCGATGGTCCAGTTGTGCGGAAGGCGGTAAACATATTCAAGAGCCCCATCTGCAGCGATACCACGCTTTGCAATGAGAAACCTAAAGATTCGGGAGCATATAAAATGAATAGCTTAAAAAATCTGCTCAACAATGAAAATGTTCAGCTAATTGACAGCAAAGAGCTGCAAAATCGCATTAAAACTGGCTGTTCAAGAATCACGTCACGAAAATGCAAAGTAGACAAGGCCAAAGAGAGAACTAAGACACCCAATGAAAAACGAAAAAAGACTCCACAAGAGGTCCTGCGTGCGTGCAACAGACCAAAGTCCCACGAGAAGGCGCTGCCGCCAAAGTTACCCTGGCGAGAGAACAAAAATACAAAGCCTGAGCTGGAGCAGTCATCTCAGCCCAAGACGATAAAATATAAACTGAATGATACTCTATTGCCGATAAATGAGGATATACGAAAGTTTTATGAGAGAAATAAATCGGCCGAACCTAAGCGAAGGTTGCCAGTCGAACCAAAGAAAAATCAACAGAATAAAAACTGTGAAAATTGGCTGCAAAAAATGGTACCTACGTCAGAGATAAAGAACCAAAAAGAAATTCCACAATGGAAATGGGGTCAAGAGCAAAAAGCTAAAGTGATTGTACCAGGACATGAAATTGTATGTCCACCCAAACGAAAATTAAATGATTCAAATAGGAAAAAGTCGGAGGTTTCAAGAAAAAAATGGAAAAATGCCTTAAATATTAAACTCGATAAGATGAACAAGAAGTTACCAGTGGGCAATACAAAAAGAAACAGTTCCAGCGATTCGAATTCCCACTCCTCAAGATATCAGAGCTCTAGCGATCCGGATAAGACGCCAAGGTCCAATTGTTCTAACGATCCGGATAAGACGCCAAGACCTAAAAAATCTAGCTATCCAGATAATAAGTCAAAACCTGTCAAGAGTTCTAAGACCGGAAATCTAAAAGAAACTATATTACCGAATAACAAGGTGAAGAGTCGAGAAAAACATTACTCAAAGCAAATACAGAAAGCGAAAGCACAACTAGAAAATTTCAATGAACACGCAGAGATATTGAGTAAGAAAAATATTAAAATATTGAAAAAGAAAGAAACTGAAGAGAAGGAGACCAGAAAGAAAGAGTTGATGGTAAATAAAAAATTAGTAAAGGGGACCAAAAAACAAGAGAAGGATCCTAGACGTGAAATCACAGAGATTAAACCAAAAATATTAATAGAAGCTAAAATTAAACAGAAAGATAAAATAGAAAAGGCAACCAAAGAAAAAGAAAAGCTTGTACAGAAAGTTTTTAAGCAAAATGAACAGAAAGTGAAGACAGAAAAGGAAATCAAAGCACAAGAGCTCAGTTCTAGAAAGAAAATTCTAAAGATTAACAAGAAAGTATTGATTGAAAATAAATTAATTGAAATCGAGCAGAAAGATAAAATAAAAAAGCAAATCAAAGAACAAGACAAGGATTTCAAAAAGGTATTCGCTAAGATTGGACATAAATTATTAAAGGAAAAGAAAGCCGAACATAAAGCAGCGGATGCCAATAAGCAAAACGTAAAGACGGAAGGAAAAGATTGCGTAGAAAAGAAACCTAAAGAGCCCTTGGAAGATTCGATTAGGAAAATCTTGAGTAGTAAACGGGAAAAAATCAGAGAAGAGGTAGGTTTCAATTTCGAAAACCTTAAATTAGAACAGTTAAAAAAGCTTATTATCAAATTAAAAAATATCCACATAATGAAAAAACAAATTTCCATGGGCGGTATAAAAACAAAGAGTCTTAAGCGGCTGAAAAGGAGGTCAAGAAAAAAGAGTGAATATAGAGAAGAATCTAAAGAGCTGAACAGCGGCGTTGAGAATAAAGAGAACGAAATAACAACTCCATGGAATTTCAATGTCCCTAATGAACGTTTTGCCGGCAAATCCATACAGGAAGCAAACGCGCCAATCGATCAAGCCGAAAAGCTCAAAACAATTACATATAAATTCGAGAAGAAGAAGACAGCTGTTGTAGAGGGTGTAAGACCAAGGAGGCCGCTCTTTTCAAATAAGGAATTGGCCGCGAGGCAGGTGCCGGAGAATCTAAGACTATTTTGTCAGACATATATCGAACAGACCGTCGAACATAAACTAGGAACATTAAAAGAAGCTGACAGCAGTTCCAGTATAGTCGTAAGAAGTATGTAGCTTATATTGTCAGGCCTATTCAAATACCTAATCGCATAATCCATTTTAGATTTACATATGGCCAATGAAGTGCAGTTTGCTAAAATACAGCCACAACCAAAACTAGGTATACGTAGGGAGTACGATCTGAAGATAATATCAACAGAGCTTGATTGTGTGGTGTCTTTAGAGGCGCCCTATTCACGTTATGAAAGGGATTCACTTTCTGACACACTTCAGAGCTTTTTGCTTTGCCTTTATTTTGTACTGTTCATTTTTATTTTATTTATCGTATTTGCCGAAATGAACCCTATCTATTGGCGTTGGCTGCTGCGGCGATTAAAGTACTTTTATTTTGATAAAAAATTTATTTTGCAAAGAAAATTAAATATATAAAATTAATAATTAATAATTTCCTATGGTGAACAAATAAAGTATTTTTGATTAGGGTTAAGTAAATGTGATATTATTTTAAAACTGGTCGCATGTAGTGTTGTGACTTGCCAGTTTTGAGGGATCTTTATATATACAATTGATTGTTTTAAATATTCGCATTTCGATTTGTTAAATTTAACCGTGTTTCTTTAACATACATAATTATTGTATTTCCTATATTTATCGATATATTTATTTAATGTGCAGCAAACGTCATTTTACAAAATGTCTAAGAAGTGCATGATAGCAGCTCTCAACCGATATTTTCATCGATAAATTTATCGATAATTTTTCAAATTGATACAGTTAGTACTTAAAAATGTTGTACGCTTGCCAGCAAAGGACTGTGTAGCGCTCAAAAATATTACCTACAGCTTTAGTGCCACGCGTTGTACCAAATCTCTTAGGCCTTAATTAAAGTACAGTGAGTTCGCGGTATCTTAAACCATTCTCTGATTGGCTGCTCCCATTTCGTTACCTACTTATAGTCCAGCTGAAAAGAAAAAAAGCCGAACTGGCCTGACAAACTTTTCAGTTCTTAGCCATAAACCATATTGGACTCGATGCAGCCTGGCGCGAGAGCAGCTGCGCTAATAGTCCAACAGGACGCAAATTGCGAACGCAGTGCAGGCAGAACGCAGCCTTCGCACTTAAGAAGATTAAAGATCCGTTTCGTTAGTTTCCACATGGTTTTCTTTATCAGTTTGTAGGGTATTCGCGCTCTGCCAGGACTAGTGCAAACTGCTTTAAAGCTAGCGTACAATTATTTTTGTCGGCTTAAAAGAAAAACTGTTTCAATTTTAACTTAAAAAAGAAGACATTTAACCATTAAAATTTCTTAATATGATGCAACATCCATAAAGTGATATATCATAAGTCTCCAGTTAGAGATATTTACACAGAAGCCCAGTTAAATGAATGCAGTTATTTGTTTGCCCCTTCAGTCGCCACGTAGTTGTCCAACTTTTCTTGCAAACAGGACCAATTTCAAATAAAATACCAGAGAGGGGGGAAAATGGCTGATACTAAGTGCTTGCGAGAGGGGGAAGGGGTGGATGGTAAGCGGGAATGTGTCAAATCAACAGCAGCAAATTCAATTGCAAATAGTGAAACACATTGTTCTCCTGTCTCACAGTTTCGTTGACAATTTCTTTTTTTCTATACTATGTTTCGACAGACAGTTTGTCGAGAGCAAGGGGCAGGGGGAGGAGAGGTTTGGTATTGGGATGCGCTTTGGGGATTTATTGAAAATGCTTCGATTTATGTTTAGTGCGATATTTGCATTTTGGCTGACAAACAAAACGCCGATGCGACAAATGCAACGGAAATATGCACTCTAAGTGTCGCAAAGGGGTGGCCAGATAAAGAAGGAATCCCATCAATAAAATCTGCTGGGACGAGAACGGAAACCTTGGGCTATATAACGTTTTTTAACTTACAAAAACGCATGTACAGTTTAGCTTGAACAGGCTGCAATTAGACAGTTGAATAAGATAAATAATAAATAATATTTAATAATAAATTATTAATTATTAATTATTATGTCAAATATCGAAAAATATATAAGCATTTTATATATAACTGAGCAACAAGATTTTGATTCATTTGAATATTTTTATCAGAGCTGATATTTTATTTTTGCTTAATTATTTAACCAAATAATAAAATGCTCACAATAATAAACTCTAACTGCAACTGAATATTAATATTGACAGAACAATAAACTCCAGTTGATAAAAGTTAAGTTAATGAAATTGTTTGCAAAAGTAATATGTAAAAGTTATCTTCCTCTTTAGAAATTTTCCTATTAAAATAAATTTTAAAAAATTTGTAGCTATCTTGAGCTCCCTTTTTTCTTTAGATCTGTTATCAATTGGCAGATATTTTTTGTATCTACTTTTTTTTTATATAAGTCGCACAGAGAAAATAAACTTCTTAATAAAACTATTTGCTTTATCAATTGTTGCTGCTGTCGTATCAACCACATGTTACCACACACCCAACGTCGACAATATATTTTAAAATTAAAAAACATACCGTTTTTATCCATCTTTAATGGGTTCAAGGTATAAAAATTGTCACATCATTTTTAAGAACTTTTATGGTTAATTATGCTTACAATGCAAATGTAAACAAAATTATTCAATAATATTTATAATTCCCATTTGTTTTAATCTTATGCATTTACATTTCTTGACAACCAAAAATGTTAAATTCAAAATATAACGTACCGAATTTATGCCTTTATACCAATTCACATTCGAGTCTCTTTTCTCCCTCTCTCTCTCTCTCTCTCTCTCTCATTCTGTCTCGTATGTGCTCTCCGCTCTTATACGAATACATTTGCCGGCATTTGCTGCTGCTGCTGTTGCTCCAGTTTCAGTTTCGGTTTCGTTGGTCTTGTCCTACCGCAAGTAAAAACTTGGTCAACATGTCGGGTCGAATAAATCGCACTCTCTTGCGCTCTCTTTCGGAGTTCGAATTCAGCGCTTGTGCTGAGTCCTCGGTAGCTGAGTCCTAAATATGCTCTTTCGGTCTCCCTTCTGTACTTTTTTTTTTGCTGTGTCAAAGCTATGTTGGGCCTCGTTTGTAGTTTCGCTTTAGGCCAGTCGAGTTTATGTCTTCATCGCATTTGAAATTTATTTGCATGCCGGTCAGGCCGGCAGCCAGCTCTATAAATTAAACATAAATCAGTTGCACGGCAAATCATTTGATTTCATTTCGGGGAGACTCTTTAACTAAACCAAACCCTCTGCCATATACCCCTTGGCCCTCTAGCCCAGAGCTCGCAAATACACAAAAGACGCGACTGTCACGTATTTCCCATGCATGAACAACTTTGAATGCCCAGCGCCCAAATTATTTCTAGCCATAAACAACAACAATGCGACAATTGCTTTTGAATGGGTTGGGAAATGAGGAAAGCTGAAAAAAAAAAAGAATTGGAAAAATAACTGACACAAAAATTGATAAGCAAATAGCCATTTAATGGACTTGAACTGAATAGCAAAGTACTCGCAATGATTAGCCGTGAATGAGCTGCTGCCCCTCCACTGCCCACCTTTGAAAATCGATAAGAAATTGAGCATTTTGATTCCCCTGGCAGGCACCTGGCTCCCACACTGCCCGGCATCCCTACACACGTACACTTACACGCATACATCGATATATATATATATATTTTACGACACATTTTCCACTAAATTTACGAGTTGCCATGCGAAACTTTAAAAGAAATTCGCGAACGGTGCGTCGTTTCCTGATAAAGGAAGGGGCGACAGGTTGGAGGGGGCGCCAAAACAAAACGCACGTGTGGTCGTAAAAAATCTTAAAGGGTTGTCTTGTTCGATGGCAAGCCGAGGCCAAGTGCCCAGAGGTGGGTCCCTGGGGGTAAAGTAAGTTAAGTTAAGTCATGTTCACGTAAATAACGGTATGTTTAGCTTTGCTTAAAATGAAATTGTCGTTTTCGTAAAGAGAATTCCGGAAAATAAACTATGCGTAGCCATTAATATTGTTTATTGTTTTGGGATGAAAGTAACGTTTTACTTATTTAATTTTTAAATATTATTTAATTTACATTTTTAGATATTTGTTTTATTCGGTGTATTTATTAAACAGCTTGTATACATTTTTATTTATCTGTACACTTTATAGATAAAATTTATTTATTAAGGTTTTAAATGTTTAGTTTTTAAAAATATTTTTTTTTTATATTTTCAATTTGGTATATTTCCTTAACAGCTTGTATATGTGTTTTATTTAGTTTAGAATATTTATTATACAGCCTGCATATACGATTTACATTTTTATTTATATATACATCATAGATAAAAATTAATTTAAAAGTTATATTTATTTATTTTTGAATTATTTTATCTCATATATTTTCGTTATTGGGAATATTTATTAAACAGTTTTTTTTTTTATTCGTCTGAACATTAATGATAAAAAATATAAGTTTTTTTTTATAATTTATTTTTGAAAAATATGTTATGTTTTTTTTATATTTATATTTATTTTGGTATATTTTTAACAGCTTATATTTTTTTATCTTTTTGTCTACACAATTGATAAAAATTATATATGCCTTTGCAGATCCCTATTGTGATTCGATTCAGTACAGTTAGTATAAATCTGCTTTTTAAATTTATCTAAATACATGGATAAATAAGAAATATATTAGTGCTGATATCTGAACTAGCTTCTTAAATCTGAATTTGTCAATTATCTAAATTTTTTTGATAAAAATAATTTGTGTAAGCTTCTTAAAGATACTATTTTCTCAAGGAAAATCTTCTTAGCCTCTGGCATGAAATTCAATGGAAAAATCACTTAACAAGTGTATCATAGAAAACAATCTAAGCAACAAATGACTTACAAGAGTGTTTGCTCGTGTGTATATTAAATATTATATATATATATATATTTACAGAAAAGACTAAAACTATATATGGCGGCCATGCTGATCTTCATTGCTATTTGATTTCATATATATATAGATATATAATAAATATATTCCTGCTAATTCTTGACTTGACTTTAAATATGTTATTAAAATATTTACCGATTATCTAAAGCCTCTCTAGACTGATAGACTCTACACTTGATATAGGGGCCATTGAAACTAATTTATTTAAATTATAAGCTTCATAAATATACAATTTTTCGGTGAGAAAAACGTATCTAAGCCACTCGCATGAAATTCAATGGAAAAACAAGTAAGAGGTTCTAGTCGGGAGCTCCCGACTAGGGGATACCCTGAACCCTCATATTCCAACACCAAATGCAGCGCGCGCTTATAGATAGAGAGTAGCGGGGAGGTGGCGATAATGAAAGATAATCGATATATATACTTTTCTAGAAGCTACATGTCATGTTTGGTGACTTTAGCTCTTATTATTTACCAAAATTGCTTAAAAAACAGGATATCGATATACATTTTTATCGATTACTTGGAAACGGGGCCAGTTATCGATTATCGGAAACAAACTCGATCTGCGTAGGAGCTAGGAGCACCTTCATCTAAAATTTCAAGTCTCTAGCTCTTATAGGTTCTGAGATCCTTGCGTTCATACATACGGACGGACGGACGGACGGACGGACGGACGGACGGACGGACGGACGGACGGACGGACGGACGGACAGACAGACGGACATGGCTAGATCGACTCGGCTATTAATGCTGATCAAGAATATATATACTTTATGGGGTCGGAGATGCTTCCTTCTGCCTGTTACATACATTTGGATTTTGCACAAAAACATAATACCCCTTTTAACCATTTTTAATGGGTTCAGGGTATAATAACTTAACTCGTATATCATCCAAAATAATCCGAGCAGCGAATGATTTACAAGTGTGTGTATGTTTGTGTGTTAGGGTATGTTTTGTGAGCATCCTTTTTTCATTGTCTCAATACGTTGCCCCCACCACAAACTCTTTCTGCTGTTGTTGTTGTTGCTGCCGCTGCTGTTGACGACAAAGTGAAATACGCAATAAAATCAAATCATGCTCAAAATTTTATGAATATTCATGACATTAAAAGCTCTTGAATTATTAACGAAAGATTTCCGACTAGCAAATGCGCACTGGAAAAGCACTTGACTAGCACACAAACAAATGCACACACCCTCACACTTGCACACGCACACACACACACACACACAGAGATACAACTCCTTCTTTTGAGCCAAACTGTTCAATTATGAATTTTGACAATGTCTGCCTGCCAAAAGGTGCAAAATAGGCGAAAAACCTAAATGGGAAACATGCTGCAAGCGGCTGCGGGCCGTTAACAACCCTTAAGTGGGCTCCGATAAGAGCTTGCCTCTTTTGTGTGCTCGCGCGTGTATGTGTGTGTGTTGAAGTGTCATTGAAAAGTGCAGCATGCCAAAAGGCGCAAGTGAAAGTGCAAACAAAGGCGCTGATTAAACGATAGAGATAAGCACATGCAAAAGGGGCTGCTGTGGTATGCATTGAATGCACGTTAATTGAGGATTCGAACCCCCGACCACACCCACCCATAACAGCAAGAAGCTGTGTCTGGCAAAAACCTATGGGCTGGAAAACAGCCTTCAGCCCGGCTCTTTCACATGTCTGCATCTGAAATGCCAAGCCCGAAATTGGGCAACATTCGGGCCAGCCTATTCTATTGTCTAAAACAATGGCTAAGCAAACTATAGTTTTGAGCAAAGAATATCTGCACAAATGCTTGTATAGTCAGGGCAATTGCTGAACCAGACGCTGGCGAAAAAGCCCAAAAAACCTGACGCTGCAAAATTAGCTGCGACTTCGGAAAAAAAGAAATAAAAACAAAAAACCAACTAAATTTGCAACTTGTGGAGTGTTTTCTCTTTTCTTACGCCGAAAAAAGGTATGAAATCGTCTAGACGTAAACCTTTGACAGATTTTCGTTCATCAGGCTTATTGACTTTTTGGGATTGAGCAAATATGCATAGGCGCAAGAGTAGAAGGAACATCGAAACATCTAAGTCATTTCATATTTTATTGTTCATTTAAGCACAAATCTGACTAGGCAATTAAATATTTGATTGGCAGCATGCAAAACTGATAGCTGGCTAGAATTAACAATGTGCTCGTATATAGATGTGTTTTGATGTTAGCTTAACTTCTATTATCTAAGGTATATTTCTATGTGGTTGAGGCTTGAATGGCGCCAAAATATGACGAAACATTTTCTGATATTTTATTCATTTGAACAGACGCATAATATAATATTCAATAGAAATATTTTTTGCTTTTAGACAGCGTCTAACGCCAGAGGCCCGACAAAATGTCGATTCCGCAGCAGACGAACGTAATGACCTACTTATAGACTAATTACTGCCACAGCCAAGGCCAAAAGCTATTCACTAACACATAGTCTGGCCACAGCTTATAGTTTAAAAGTTGGAACAGACAAAGCTAATGTCTGCACTTGTAGTTGAATGAAGAAGTGTCTAGCAGTACTTCCCACGCTTTGCAAAGGAAAGAAAAAAACTTAAATTTCTTTGTCATAATTATTTTCTACATTATTTTGCGCTTATTTAAAACTTAAATAAATATCTTATACTTTAGGTACATAATTAAATCTGTATTAAATTCTATTAAAGTTTATAGAGATAGCTAAATTTTGCCATTGGCTGCAGCCTTGGCAACGGTTCTACAATATTTCCTGGAATGGGATTTTCAACTTGTTCTGCTTCTTGTTCAGGCTCTTCTTCTTCTACTGCTATAGCTGATGCTAGTTGGCTGGCTGGCTGGCTGGCTGGCTGCTGGCTGTGTGCAGTTGGCACTTGGCTGCTGGTGAAGCAAATTAACGCTGATGACTTACAGATTAACGAGCATGTTGCCAGCCAAGTGAGACGAAGTGTGAAAATGATTAAAACTCAGCATTTACTGTTATTACTGCTGCTGCAGTGACTATGACTTGTGCACATGCAGTTGCAGTTGCAGTAACAGTTATTGCATTGCTCGGTTTACTGGGTCAGCCCATTGGGGCGTATACATAATGTTTTTAATAAACTCTTCACATAATGCAAAACAACTTCCAACTTATTCGATTGGATCAATCAACATCGAATAGCCTTTAACTGTTATTTGGTCAGCATCTCCTTTTTACATCTTTGGGTTCAGGGTCATGTGAGAAATTAGTCAAGGGGCAGCCAAGGATAAAGCGAAACGTGCCATCAAAAGTTCAAATGTGGCTCGCGTTAAAATTTTCGCTTCGCTGCTGCAGCAACTGCCAAAGGGCAACAACAACCACAGCAACAGCAACAACAACTGCAATCAGCTGGCAAAAGTATCTGCAGACGTGTTTTTGTATCTTCAGCGAAGTCGCTTCGAATTTTTTAGTAGCTGCTGTTGCTATTGTTTGGCGGCCAATTTTTTGTGACCTTGTCCAAAGCATAGGAAGAGTATATTCGGGCTTGCAGTCATGTTCATGCAACTTGTGTAGTTTAGAATTTATTAAGATATGTAGTACATGAATTATATAAACAAATTTGTGTAACTTAAGATCCATTTTCAAAAATTACAAGAAAATTATTCTTTAACTTAACAGAAAATTAAAGAATAAATATGTTTAAGCTTTTAACGAACAACTTTGTGAAGAATTCTCTAATTTTGAATCAAATATTTCCTTAATAAAAATTAAATTTAACTGTACACAATTTTACACAAATAAACAAAATAACTGAAACTCATTTACATTAAAGACATGTTTTTATAAAAATATAATTTAAATAAAAAGGTAGCCTACAAAATAAGTAGTACAAAAAATGTTATTAGAGAAATGAATTACATAAAATAAATATGCAAAATATTATATTTAAAATATAAAATATATTACATATTTTAATTTGAAGTTCTCGAAATGATTATTTTATAAGAAAAAGAAGGCATTAGAAAAAAAAATAGTTTTTTAGATTCAAAAGTTCGCAAAAAAAAGCAGTTAAAAATACATTTCTCCTGGCATTCATCAAAACTTCAATTGTTACCAAAAAGAAATGCAAGGCAACATTATTCTGCTTTTTATAAATTTCTTATATTGTTATTCTTCAAATCGATCTTAAATTTATAAAATAAACCCTCAAAAAATGCTCTAAAAATTCAACACAGAAATACATCTTTAGCCTCATAAGAGCAACAACTTATTCAGTTCTAAGATATATTATTATTTTAGATAATAACAATTTCAGTTCAACAAATGAGAGTGTTTAGCTTTAAGCACAATTCGTAATATAATACTTGTTCCATCTTATTAGTTTAAGGGGCTGAGTATTTTTTGCTGTTTTTGTTTTGTCCAAGCTCAAAACCTTTGCAAGAGTATCTCAACTTCTGAACATTTATACCGGGATAAACTTTTGTTTATGTTGTTGTCGTTGTCGCTGTCGTTGTCTCATATTGCAGCACATATGAGAACGTGCAGCTCATCCTCGTCGTGGCAATTATCGTGATACTCGGTTGCGGATGCTCTTATATGTATCCCTAGCTGTATTTCGCAGTGTCCTGCGACTTGTTCTTGTTGTGATTGCGATTGTCATGGCAACTGCGATGGTAACGCTCATATCCCTTGGCTAAATCAGAAAACAGCGACCACCGTTGTTGTTGCTACAGCTGCTCCTTTTTCTTTTTCCATTTTCCATTTTTTGCTCCTCTTTTTTCGTCTTTGCGTCCAGCTTCCTACGTGCTGATGTTAGAATTTCACTTTTGTAACGCTCGCTGCCAGACAATTGCAACATATTGTTGCGCTTGTTTGCCATATCTAGCCCCCCGCCTCTGCATCATGCCCCCTCTGACAGCACCCATGCACCCATCCAGATGCCCATTTCCATTTTCGATTGCTTTTTGCTGGTATGTTTTTATTTTGTTGCTTTATTTTTTTCTTGCCGTTGTTTTTGATGTGCTTGTTGACAGCGGCCAACTGGAATTCAATTGCGTGAAAGTTGAAAATATTGCTGAGATAGTTTAGAAACACATGATATACAGATGCTATCACTTCTAATTAAATGTCATGCTTATAATTGCAAACGAGAAGAGAAGGTAATAAAAAATATCTTTATTATACCCTGAACCCATTAAAAATGGGTAAAAGGGGTATTATGTTTTTGTGCAAAATCCAAATGTATGTAACAGGCAGAAGGAAGCATCTCCGACCCCATAAAGTATATATATTCTTGATCAGCATTAATAGCCGAGTCGATCTAGCCATGTCCGTCTGTCTGTCCGTCCGTCCGTCCGTCCGTCCGTCCGTCCGTATGTATGAACGTAAGGATCTCAGAACCTATAAGAGCTAGAGACTTGAAATTTTAGATGTAGGTGCTCCTAGTTCCTACGCAGATCGAGTTTGTTTCCGATAATCGATAACTTGCCCCGTTTCCAAGTAATCGATAAAAATGTATATCGACATCCCGTTTTTTAAGCAATTTTGGTAAATAATAAGAGCTAGAGTCACCAAACTTGACATGTAGCTTCTAGAATAGTATATATATATCGATTATCTTTCATTTTATACCTATCGCCAACTCCCCGCTACTCTCTATCTATAAGCGCGCGCTGCATTTGGTGTTGGAATATGAGGGTTCAGGGTATCCCCTAGTCGGGAGCTCCCGACTAGAACCTCTTACTTGTTTTATTTAATATATTTGATGCAAGATTGTCGATAGTTTTCTTATTTGGCCTTTTACAAGCTATTACTGGTTGTGGTCTCTGCTAAAAGAATCGTTAATTACATTTTTAGAAAATATAATATTGACATCTAGCTTTACGACAATATTTAAAACTAGTTTACTTACTAAAAGCGACTCGTCATAACTAAAGTACATTATTTTTTAAGCATAAAAATGGTTTGCAGTGTTCGTGTATATATACAACACTATAAAACATTATATATTATACAACTTATACAACACTATTGTTAGAGTCTTCAAACGCTTTTCAGCACTACACAAATTTATTTAAGTATTAATTTAGTAAGTACTACATTCAAGGCGATGTTATTTAAAGAAGTATATCCATTTATTTTTTTTTGTATAAATATTAATTAAATTTGTTCAGAACAATGTTTATTATATTTATTTAATCTAAATTCGCTCAGGCTTAGGTTTAGTCATCATTATTTTTATTTTCATTTTTTGTTTATTTAGTATTATTTATTCCTTTGATACTTGTCAGTCTACGCATTTATTGCGCATTCAAGTTGGCTGGCTTTAATTTTGTGGTCGCCTTTGAGTCTCATTTGAAATTTATTAAAAAAGTACAGAAAAGCACATCGCTGTCTCGTTTCCACTCACTCCATTTCTTACTGCTGTCTCTTTCTGTGTGTATGTGTGTGGGGGTGCTTCGCTCTAATCTGTCACGTAAATTTGTAACATTTTCTTGCTGAAAATGATGAACAGGCATTAGATTTATTTATTCCACAATATAAATGCACATTGTATATGCCGTTTCCATTATGTCCAACCCCAACCTCTCAAGCCGAATGAAAAATAAAAGCCACAACAACAACTACAACAACAACAATAACAAGCTTACAAACTGCTGTTAGAATGCGAAGAGAAATTGAGAGAGAATCAATTTAATTTTACAATATCCGCTTTATACCTGAGCGCAGAGCCAGCGACGTGACCAATTTAGCCAAGTTACAAATATTTTGTTATTTATTTTCTAATGAAATCGACGTGCGGACATCCGCAACGAATACAGGACAATGGGACAGAAGTTGCACCCACAGCAGCAGCTGTATCCTTGCGGTAATCGACGTTTAAGCATAATTAAGTAATAATTTGATTTGTTTTTTATGCCTGTTTTTGGTTTCGCTTTTTATAAAGCTCTTTAAAGAAACTGTTTGCCAACTTGAGTGCGGAATTTTCCGTTGCCCTTCCCCTTGATGTGTCCTTTTGCCATTCGACTGCAGCTACTTTGGCTATAGCTACAACAGCCTTTCGCCTGTCAAATGGATGGTTTGAGGTAAACCTCAATATCAGGCAACGCTTTCGGATTTTTGGGGCCAACGTGTTGACAGGCGGCGGCGACACATGACATCTGCGTCTGACAAAGTGATTTGTAAAGTGTAGCATACTTTTCAGCGAATTTCCTACTGCGTTTACCCGCCTTCATTGTCGCAGCACGCTAACTAGCTGAAGTTTAACATTCAGCACGGTATGCCCTTGGGTTTAACAAAGCACAAATAAACCAAAAGAATTTGTACAAAATACTTGACAAAGAAAAGTGTCGACCAACACTGGCTAAAGATACGATTATCTTTTAAATGTGAGTGAACATTTTTTGACTGCAAATCATTCACTCGGACGATATGGCAAACTTTTCGATTACATTAATCGAAACTTGTGATGTAATTATAAGATAAGGACAAGGATATTCCTTAATTCTTTGATTTTCTGATTAGAATTATCGATAGTCGAAATATCTCAATAACCACAGCTTGCATTAGGCTTTGAATGCGTCCACTTGAACTCATTTTCTGTTGACACTCTTTAAGCCCCTATAGCCAATTAATGACAGTTAATAAAAGGTGAAACTGTTGCTGCGAACTCAAGGATTATGCAGAACGTTTCGTCTTGGCTGCTGCTATTCACGAACTCACAACTCGCATCTATTTATTGTGTAATTATAGCTTGCTTCACCTGCATTATAATCTAATTAAAAGCCAAGCAACGTTTTCCACTTTGCCACTGTTTTTGTTTCTACTTGCCTGCCTGTTTACGCCCCTTAGCTAAGCAGCCTAAGAGAGAGTATAACGCCCCCATAGAGAATGGCGCGGAAATGCCAACGCACTTAAACAGTATAAAATTGTGTAGAGCAAAAGCAACAACTGAAAACCAGCTACAAGTTGCAACAATGTTGCAGCATCAATGGGCGACCACGCCCAGCTGGTGCCCACAAATGCGTTTACGCTGTTATTTCATAAGCAGAAGAAATTAAAAGAAATTTACGTGTTATATATTTTAAAAATTCGAAAAAAAATTGAAAGATCTAAGCAGTAGGGGAAGTTTAAATATGGCACAGGAAGTTCAACAAACTCTATTTAGGTTGCAGCCACAAATGATGTGTGAAATGAATGTTGTCTCACATTTCCTAAAAGCATCTTTCACACCAGCACACACACGCACACACACGCACACGCACACACCCCGAACAACACCTAACTTTTGTGCGGCAAATTCTGCATACTAAAACTAAAACCCCGGCACAAAGCACATCAAAAACCGCATTTATCATGCGGAGCTAAAAACTTGGCAAACAGACAACAGTCAACGAGGAAGAGTCTTTCGGGTTTTTCCTGTTCTACCCATTTCAAGTTCTAGTTTCAGTTCTCATTCTTCTCATTGTTGTTGTACTTAGTTGCAGCGCGACAAGTGCTTTGTTTTGTTGTTGTTGCTTTTCTTTGTAGTTTTCTCTTAGCTCAACATTAAAAACAGACAAGTGAGGCTTTGTTTATCCTGCTGGACTTGCCATGCCTCAATTGCATGTGCTCAGCAGGGGGTTATTTGAAAGGCATATTTAAGTAATTATAATTGAATTTTCTTATAAAAGATAATTTGAGCTTCAATGCGCTGTTGTCTACTAAACTTGATTTATTTTCAAGTCGCCTAAGAACTAAACCTTATGTAGCTTTATTGCCAGTTTAACTGTCTACCTTTTCACATGACATTTTTTAGTATGCTTTGTTATTTATGTTTGTCTTTATTGTTTATTCTTTTTCTATTTAGTACAAAAGAAATATTCCATATTTTACAATATGTATATAAAGTATTTTAACTGGCATTAATAAATTTATTTTAATTGATTATGCACCATTTTTGAAGCCTTACAGAAAATAATTATAATAATTTTAAATAATGCACATTTGCGGGACATGCACGACTAGCGAGTACCCTGTGTTAAATACTACGTATTTAAATCTGCCAGTATATATGTATATACATATACTCGATAGAATATATATTACAAGTAAGAGGTTCTAGTCGGGAGCTCCCGACAAGGCAATTCTTATATATGTATAATATGGTTATGTTTAATATGGTTTATACATTAAAGGGAATTTGCAATGGGGTACTTACAATAAAGGGATAGAAGAGATGGTCTTATACTATAGGACGTTAAGATGATTGGCAGTTAGGTCGCAGGATTGCAACTTTTGGGGCGCCTCTCTGTGATGGGATGCCGCAGTAGATAACGGATTGGCTGTTGAGGAAGCTGATCTGATCTCTGACCTTTGAAGAGAAAAACAAGATTGTCCTGTTTCGAAGTTAATTCGCAAGAGAATATAACCATAAAGGTTCTTTTACTATTATTTGTATTTATATATCGATTAATCGAGAAGTTCTCTGGCATGGATTCACTGATATGAACAATATTTTATTAATTTTCATATATAAATTTATCTATATATTAATGATGTGCTATATTTTTATACACTGAACCCAATGAAAATGGGTAAAAAGGGTATATTGTATTTGTGCAAAATGCAAATGTATGTAACAGGCAGAAGGAAGCATCTCCGACCCCATAAAGTATGTATATTCTTGATCAGCATCAATAGCCGAGTCGATCTAGCCATGTCCGTCTGTCTGTCCGTCCGTCCGTCCGTCCGTATGTATGAACGCAAGGATCTCAGAACCTATAAGAGCTAGAGACTTAATATTTTAGATGTAGGTGCTCCTAGTGCATGCGCAGATCGAGTTTGTTTCCGATAATCGATAACTTACTCCTTTTCCAAGTAATCGATAAAAATGTATGTGGAAATCCTGTTTTTTAAGCAATTTTTGTAAATAATAAGAGCTAGAGTCATCAAACTTGACATGTAGCTTCAAGAATAGTATATATATTTGCATTTGGTGCTACAAGAAGAGGGTTCAGGGTATCCCCTAGTCGGGAGCTCCCGACTAGAACCTCTTACTTGTTATAATATGTTTACATATTTTCAGAAAAAGTTTGCATATATTTGATATGAAAATATATTCATGAACAAAAATCCTGGCATTATCTCTAAAAACTAAGTACAACGTTTCTTTTCTTTTGGGTAAAAAAAAACATTGATTTGTTAAAAATGTTAATGCAAGCCAAACCTTTCAGATTGAAAGTCTGTCTTTCGCAGCTTGACCTTCATGATTAAGATGATGCAGAAAATGTATACTCAATATAGCTGGTAGATAGCTATTTTGTTCTATGATACCTAATTGATAAATTGATAATTGATAAATATACCCTTTCTTAATGCTTACAGGGCATATAAAACAATCCAATTAGGTTAATTGCTTTCCCCCTTTTGATGAAAACTTACCTGACGATATCTTCGAATATATATTTATTTTATATTTGGGTGCAACAATAATTAATAATTATTGTACGCTTTTAATTGCAAATTCCCGATAAGCGCAAATTATTAAAAATATATGTTAAAACATTTGCCCGACCATCGCGCAACCCCAAAATGATTCAATTAAAGAAACAATTTGCATCCAGTATTTGTTGTTGTCGTTGTAACTGGAGCAACAAGAACAACAGCGATTACAACTGCAAATAAATAACATTAAAATAGGTGGAAAAAGGCTTACGTAAAAAAATGAAAATTAAAATGAAAACAAAACGATTCGAAATGCCAGCGAGTGTCAATTTAAGTTCATCAGTCGACAGGCAGGCGACAGCGGTCCGGCCCAAAGAATTGAAATTATTTTCAATAAAAATACAAGTGAAGCGTTGCAGAGCGTGCGGCAATGCAGCTGAATGCCACCCGAGTTCGTGTCCAGCGAAAAGCGCATGCCAATAATAATAAACGCACGTGTTTGTTAAGTTCAAGCAAACAAAAAAAATAAGTAAGGGTACTTATAACTGTGTTGTGCAGGGAGTAACAAGACTAAATCTATTTGAGTTATCTGCTGATTAAATTAATATTATGCCAAATTTTATCTAAGTCAGGCTAGCAATGTCTTTATTTGCATTTCATCACACAGCAGAATAGCTTACGTACTTTTTAGTATGTTATGTTACATTGATTTTGGATTAGGGCTTTGACATACATTTATTAGTTATAAGCAACATATATGTCATATTTGTGAACTTGGCAAATTAGCTTTTCACTGAAAAACATTTGTTTTGAAAATTTAAAATATTTATATTTAGTAAAATAATCCTTGAAAGTCTCTAAACATAGGCCTGAACCTTGGTTCAATAAATTCAAAACTAGTTTTCAGTTCTTATATATATAAAAGTGGTAACTTTTCAAAAGTCATATAATGGTAGATAGAATAAAGCTATAATTTAAAATATTTATTTGATGTACTATAATCCTTAAAAAGTCTCTTAGCAGAGGCCTGAACCATGTTTGAACCGATTTAAACACAGTTTATAAATCTTTTTCACTTTAACATACATAGAATTTAATATATAATTTTTTAATACTTTTCGGACATATATCTTTAAAGTCTCTACATATAGGCCTAAAACACGTTTTAACCAATTTATAAATTGTTTACAGAAATTATTAATTGTAGTAGAATAGTTTCTCGCATTCCCATGAGTAAACACGGTCATTCTGGCAGCAGATCCCATGTAAAACATTAAAGTTAATGTTAAGCATAAGTTTTCAGCAGTGTCAGTCTATGACTAGCGTTGAACAAAAACCGAACAGTGCGACAAAAAAAGGAATAATTAAAGACATACACATACTTAATTTTATATACACATATATCAAACAAACTTAAGCAACCTTTTCACAATCTAAATTTTGTATGTTAGAGACATACATAAATTGGTAGATACTATGTTCTATAAAAACTACAAATTTAAATATATATGTGTAGCCGAAATATGTATATACGAAAAGTACATATTAAAACAAATTAGTTTTTCATATTTGCTTTTAATCAACTAAGCCCCAGACCCCGAGCCAGCTAAACAGGGGTTAAAAAAATAGGAAAGTCGCAAAAACCAGCATTAAACACAAATATAATCATTATAAGCTAAACAAAAACGTGATCTTGAGTCTTAGATTTAGTGCATATATTGACATTAATGCTATTTATATATTTTTGAAATCAGATTTCACGCATAATATAAGCAATTATACCAATTAAACGAATTATTAATTAAACTAATTGAAATATATATGAGATTTTAAAATTAGAGTTAAAAATTTATTTTAAATATCATAGGAATTTAAATTCAATGATCCATCCATATTCTAATTGTCATCAGCTGAAACACATCTTTATACATTTTCTTTGCTTTTCCATCCAATATATTTAAACAAATTTATTAAGTACGTTGATATTATTAATTAAATAGAATAAATAAAATAATTTAAAATGCAACTATAATAAAATAAACAACGTCTTTTCAGAGTATCATCTAGTTAGCGAATAAATATAAACTTGCCTCATTGTTGTTGTTGTTGTTGCAGTTGTTGCCACTTGCACAATTTGCATGTCAATGGGCGCCAATTCGTCTCTGGCAGAGAGCACGAACCAGCTTGTGGGTGGAGGTGCTGGCTGGTGGACGGTCATCGGCTGCCACCTTCTCTGGCTGACCATCCATCAGGATATTTCCATATGTCGGCGTCCTTTTGGCCCAATGCAAGACTGAGAGGCGGCAATTTGTTGTTGTCACTTTGCACCTGGCAAGCGCGATGCGCGTTTTAAATTCATTTAACCACAAAAATGTTAACCACAAAGCGTTAATGCCACGCCCACTTTTATGCAGCACGTTACACATTGCGCTGCTGAATTTAATTACTCAAGTGGCAGGCGAAAAGGCGAAGTGACTGCTGCCGCATGTAAAATATAAAATTTATAGCCAACATTCGGACATTTGCATTTTATTGTGGTTCGCATGTTGTGCACGCACACACAGACACACGCATAACCAGAGATACAAATGATGGCAAGTTATTTAAGCACAACAAATGTATATATGCATTAAATATATATACATATATATATATTTATAAGAAATTAATTTATCTCGATTGACAATCTTTGACTTTTGACCAATCGCCATTCGCCAGCTTACAAAAATAATTAAAGGCAACGCATTTCATTATTTTCAATTTCTGAATTGTTATATATATAATTAATTATTTTACTAACTGCGTAATTAGATTGAATAGTGCAGTGTGCAAGCTGAGCACGAAGCTTGAAGTACGAACTACCGAGAAGACGGCACACCAAAAATGTTATCTAAAAAATATATTATATATATTATTAGAGCTGTTGTTTGGTCTTGAAAGAGATCGAAAGAATTCCTCAATTTAAATATAAAACTTTCTTCACCAAATATATAATTCGAGTAACGAGATATACATAAAATTTAAAAATATTAATTTGATTATATAAAATTCCCCTTTTATTAATAATTTTGTCAGGGTGTTTTCCTAATTCCACAAGAAAGTACATAGGGTTGTTTGAAAATATTGTGTTATAATTGTAAGACATATACTAAACACTTTTTCTCAGACTAAACCTACAAATAAATATTTTTATTACTCCCAAAACTTCCCTAAATAAATATATATATTATTCGAGCAAGACGATGTTATTGAAATCAACAAGTAATTTATTATCATTTATAATAAGTATTACCTGACTTTTGTATATCTTATAAAAACAGACAAAAATTTGTCTTAATCTATTTTGCTTTCCATGTATCCATATACGATATAAATATTTATATTCTAGGCAAGTATGCCTTTATCAAATATATAATTCGAGTAACAATGCAAGATGTTATTACCATTAAATTAATTTAATTTAATTTACTTTTATAATTTTGTCTGCATTTTTCTAGTCTTATAAGAAAAATACATAGAGTAAATTAATCAAATTTTAATATCTTTTATAATTATGCCTGAAATTTTCATAATCCCATAAGAAAACAATAAAGTGTTTTTCTGTTCTGTTTTTTTTTTTTATAATTCTGGAACATATGCTACTTGCTTTCTCTCAGACTTAACCCATAAAAAATGCAGTCTTAGTCTCCAGCTTCATATAAATAAATATATGTAGAAGCAAAGTTTAGGCAATATTTGATGTGCCTAAAAAGTCACGGTTTCACAGGCTTAAGTTGAAGCTGCTGCCTATGCACTTAAGTCGTTTGCCATTAGGTTGGGCTTGGTGGCGCCTCTGAGTGGCAAGTTGTGGCCCATGGGGCAACGGCAGCGGCATCGACAGCAGCAGCTGCTGGCAATGGCCAACTCCAGGGCGGAGTGAAGGCTTCGACTAAAATATTCGATTTTTGGCACTTGCCAGCTAACTCTTTAAATATGCATTATGCTCCTTTTGAAGCATGCCAGGCACATACACACACACACCAGCACACACACACACAGACACAGGGGCATAGCACAACAAGTGTAACACTCTCTGTGGAGCCTGCAGTTGCAGTGCCTAATGGCACTTAAGCTTAGGCAGCTCCTGCAGCATACATATGTATGTACATACATATATATGTAAATAGAGCTATAGAACTATAGAGATATGCAGTCTGGTTGGTCCGATGAAAATACATATATATATAAATACCTTTCTACATATGTATGTATAGATATATATATTTCATGTGAACGTGATTCGTCGCCAGGTATTTGGTACGCTTCGCATTTTTCCAGGTGCAAATGCAAATTCATGGAATCTGATTTCGTCTATGGATGCCTTTTACATAATTTATATGCACTATGCAACAACAGTTGAGGCACCGAACCCAACACAGAGATCACGCACACAGCCTGAGTGTTGTAAAAGAATGAAATATGAGTCTTGGGTACAAGTTTTATTGAGGTAATCGGTTAATGGAAAGGTCTTACAACTGGCTGGTGACAACGATGTTCAGTATTTGCTAAACAAACCTATCAATTGCTCAGCGTGTCGTCAAATGCACTTACATAAAGCAAATGCTTTATTTTCCATAACTGAACACCTCCATGTTCACATTATTTGCAGACCTTTAAATGCAAAATAATATCATTTTATCAGAAAGTTTTTCTATGAAGAACTCTTTTGGTGATGTTTACGAAAGTGGGATACTATATGGCTTACGTGTTTGAGCTTCGAAATAGCGAAAGATAAGTCGCTGGTTCAAACCAAGCAGCATGTTTATTAAATGAAAATAAACAGCATAAACGTACGTGTTTAGTTTAGTTCGTTTGACTATTGTCAGTTTTTTATCACAATACACATGCTATATGATATCTGCACTTACTGAAATAAGTAAAAACCTTTTATTTTGCAAAAGAGGCAACATCAATAAATAGTGTAAAACAACTTCAAAAAAGCAAACATGGGGAAAAAAAATGAAAATGAAAATAAAAATAAATGACACCACAAAAGTCCGTGCTGCATAGCCGCGAGCTGCATTAACACAATCCTTGTAAATAAGCTTTTATCCGCTCTGGCACACGGACTCCGACTCCGAATCAGGCGCATTGTCCAAATCCAGGAGACTCTCCTTTTATCATTGTATGCAGCGGCTTTTGTTTGAGCAGCAACAAGAACAGCAACAAAGCTGCAGCCTCATAAAGCCTCGGCCGTGCAGCATGGCGTATGCGTAATGCATGCCCCGCCAAACATATGTGTGTGTGTGTGTGTGTGTGTGAGTGTGTGTCGAAGCCTTTTGTGTGTTAACGGTTGTAATTATTGCGCCTGCTTTCCCCATATGTCTGCGGCCCTCTTTGCAACAACGGCAGTTGCCTCAGTTTTTCGAGCTCTTTGTCTGCCGCTAATTAGCACAGTTTGTGGCCTCTGACTCTGAGTCTGAGCAGCGGCTGTCCTGAGCTCTTCCCTTGCCTCCCTGCCTACTCTATGCGTCTGAAGAAAATCTGTGAACTTGCAACTTGTATTGCTGCGGATATGTTGCAGCTGCTTGTCGCAACAATTAAACAGAGAAAAACAACCTGTCTAGGGGCATGAATTGTAAGGGCATTAGCCTCGGCAATCAAAACAAAATACTTTTCCTAAAAAAAGTTGCAAAAGTCAACGCGACTTTCTTTAAAGGTAAGCTACGAAAATGTTTGTTCGAAATAGCTTTTTTATATCTTATTGTGTTACCATGACATTTAAAGAGATATCAAATATCAAGACTAGTATTAAAACAAGTAAGAGTAATCTGGTCGGGGGCGCCCGACCAGGAAAATACCCTCTTTTTCCAACACCAAATGCAGCTCGTAGTATAAGTGAAATGATAGATACTTGGTTTATTATACTATTCTGAAAGCTATGGGTCTAATTTGGTAGCTCTAGCCATTTAAACCTAAGAAGTTTGCTAAACATATACAAGGTTTTGATATTAATACGATCGGCCATCAGACCCAATCTGGTGCTGCGTGGAATTACATTTGCTCAAAAACATTTAACCCATATAAAAATGATTGAAATATTGAATGGTAGAAGAATGGTAATATACAACTTTGCTTTAGTGTTAAATTTACTCTTAATCAATGGATTAAAATAGTAAAATACAATTTCTGGAATTTGTATTTGAAAAAAAAAACATAATTATAAAACATATTCTTTCTTTTTTCCAATTTGATTGATTGAATTAATATATAAAATATATAAATGTTTAAATAAATTGCATTTTTTTAAGTAAATTCTATAGTCTTTTATTTCGCAATTCAATTGATAGAGTTAATATATAATTTATATAAGCTTTTCAATCAATTGCATTGGACAGGTCTAATATCCCAAAAAGCATATTTTTGATTTGTCAGTAGCATTTGGCTTACTGCAAAATTGAAGAATATGTTAATTGTTTAAGAGTATATCAAATAATTAAATTATTATTTGCTTCATAGTTTGCCTAGTTTAACAATTAAATTTAACAAGCTTCATTGAAAAACAAAGTAAAGTAAATATTTAGATGACAATTACGAACATAGAATATTATTGTGAGCCAAACAAAAACAAGTGTACGTATACATTTGTATTCAGAATATATATTCATGCTTGTATTCGTACTCGTATTCGTATTCAGTAATGACCATAATATAATTTAGTGCCGCAATCAAGTGGTTGAGCTGGAAATGTTGTCGACTAAATGCTAGAAAGTTGAAATGAGCGCAGGGCAGGGCAACCTGATGAAGAGTAACAAACCAACAACAGACAGCACTCAATTTGGTGAACCAAAAACTGGAACTCAACTGGGCCTATAGAGGGAGCAGCGTTAAAAGGGACGCTGGGCGAAAGACTCTGCAGCTCAGTCGTAAAGCCAACGTATGCAAATTTCGTATTCACTTTAGCTACCAACACAAAGACACTTGAATGGTTAGAATAGAGAGATGTCCCTACACACACACCCTCGTACACACGCACACACACACATGCATCCGTCACCAGCCACATCATCATTTATACATTGTATTTGTCTGTGTTGTTTGTTGCTTTTTTAGTACATAAAACTGCTGACATTTGTTGTTTTCAATTTAGGACACTGCCAAAAGCCCCAGAAACTCTATATCTCTCCCTATCTCTCTTTGTCTCTTTCTTGTTCCATGTTATTTTTCATTTTCGGTTTAGCTTTACATTAATTGATTTACCATTTGTCAAAACTAAATTATGTTGAATTGACAATTTCTGTTGGACTGATAAAGGTTTTGCATTTCTCAAATGTTCACAATTTATTTGCATAAGCCTTAAATCAAGAAATGTCTATCAATCATGATAATTTACAAATAAATAGTTATTGAGTTTCAGCAACCAGTTTTTCAATTCGAAAACATTTTGTAAGCCGAAAAAACATTTGGTCATAATGGAGAGTACTTGAGTCTATTATTTTGATTTTAATTATAAGATAAGCGGCACATTTTGCATAAAAAACAGTTGCTAATGTTGATGTGATCTACCACATGTTAAATTTATATATTTTATGTATCCAAATTATATATATTAAGAGGGTTCGAATGCAACTCCTTGATTATTCCATATCGTTAATATAGTTTTTTCTTAAATATATTTTGTCACTATATAATGAGAATATCTAGATCCCAATTGTATACATGTATACATGTTATAAGAGTCTTAAAATTTGAACGTAGGTCCTCCTAGTGCTTGTAGTAAGAGTTTGTTTCCGATAATCGATATCTTGCCCTGTTTCCTAGCGATCAATATCAAAATCATATATTTTAAGCAAATCTCATTGGCTTAAATGGTCGACCATAAAATTGTCTTCTTCTTTGTCTGATAATGGTGTGAATTCTAAATGTCCGGGTCACACAGCCCTAGTGGGACAAGAGTTTCCTGATGATTCATCTTCTTTCTTTAATTAATCTTTGTACTATGCTTGGTGTAATATTCATTCATAAGATATGTTCGTTTTTGTACTTCGCGACTCGTGACGTATGTAACCCGACTGCCCCCCTAGTTGGTTGCACGGGGGGGTGGTAAGTAGCAGATGAAACAATTATTATTATATTAAAGTCATGTATATATGTATAAACAGTATTATTCTTATAAAGTCACAATAGCTTAAATGTTATTATAAATATTACATCTTCTAGTTCGATGCGTTACATTTCATTTCAATCCATTTGACTTAGCAGCAAACTTTTATTTAGGGCTGTGCTTCTTCTATCCCACACAGAACTCCGCCGCCGCATTTGGCTGGTCGGCTTCCATTTTCACCTCAATTTCCACCTGTCTGTCTCAAAGAGCAAACGCAGCTCATTATGCAGTCTATTTACAATATGCTTAAGCAACCAGTATCTGGCTCCTTACCCCCTCCCCCGCCCCCTCGCGCCCTGCTGCTGAGTGCATTGTAGTGCCACTTGCTGCTGCCTGCCTCAGTGTGTACCCCGCCGACGTCACCGCTGATGTTGCTGCCTCTTCTTGGCTGCTTTCTGAGTGCTTCGCACTGGAAATTAAAATTACTTTGGTTACGTCAAATAATGTTGCCTGTGGGTGCCAGTCGGCAACGTTGATGGCAAAGCCGAGACGATACCGCCAACCCTCGGGGCACCCCCTCATCTTCGAGCCGCAGCAACAGCAGCAGCAGCAGCAGCAGGCAACAATTTATAGTGGCTGGAAAATAAAGTGCAGGTAGTGATAAATATGACATGACCAGCAATGCCACTGCCAAAGCAAGACAGAGGCAGCACCAGGTGGAGCATGTAGCCAAAGGAGGACCGCGTCCAAGGTAACTGAGGTAATATTTTTAATTATGCCAATGCAGACATTTTGTTTCAAGGTGTTTAACTGCAACAGAAGTGGCTACTCCATTTACCTTTTCAAATAATATAAGACTCGCATTGCTTACAAGTTGCAAGTATCTAGGCACAAATAGTTTTTATTGTATTCCTATTTTGCAATTTAAATATTTTAATTAAATGTTTGACTTCTCATTTTTATTTATGCCAGGCATCTGATAACCGTTTTTATATGTACACAAATTTTTCTTTAGAATAGCCTAACTATTTTTATTTGTTTTAGATATGGGCAAAGCATAATTCAAACGTTAACCCGAAAACTCTTACGAAATTTCTAGTTACTAGGATGATGATTACCCCGATTCACTTTAGTGTATTTCCTCAATTAAAAATTTCTTTGAGTTGAGTATTGAGTATTTTATTAGGCTTTCATTTTGATACCCTGGGTTAAGGGTACAGTGTATTTCTAGAAATGTATCTAACATCAGAAGAAAGCATCTCCGACCCCATGAATTTTATATATTCTCATGATCAGCAATTATTGCCGAGTCGTTTGTCTAGCCTAGCCATGTCCGTCTATCCGTCCATATTTACAAACACAAGTATCTCAGAACCTGTAAGAGCTAGAGACTGAAATGTTGAACGTAGGTCCCCTTAGTGCCCGCGTTGTACAAGTTTGTTTTCGATAATCGATGACCGCGTTTTTTTTGCAAATCTCAGTCACGTAATTTGACATGTAACTTCTAGAAACGTATATACTTATCAAGTATCTTTAATCTTAGTGTTGCGAATAGAAGGTTCAGGGTATCCCCTAGTCTAGCTTAAGAAAAAATATATTTATGCGCCATTGAAGTCTTTAATCCTCAAAAGGGTGGGATTAAATTCTGTGAGTATCAAATATATTTGCATCTCTTGTTTAGCCCTTATTCACAATTTTGGATTTTTTGATTTTTTAATTACTTGAGCTTATCTGTCTAATCAGATTAGAGCAGTTTTTATTATAGTTTAAATACAATTTACAAATAGAAATAGGTAAAGAACAAGATCAACTTAAGTCAAACTTGTGAACTAATTGGCACTTTGCTTTGCATTGTGTGAGTGGCAGCTCTTCAAAATTTAATTAATTTACAGGTAAATATTAAATGCTTGCCGGCTGAGACAAAGCCCCATTGAGTTTTGTGTCCAAAGCCCCTGCAAATGGCGTTGAACAATGCCTATTAATAATAAATGCACAATCTCACATATATACATATATCCATTATATATACATTTTGGATAATAGCTGAATATTGATTCAGTTTTAAAGCACTTTAAATAATGTGTTCTTGTTGCCTGCATCATCCGCTGTGTCCTGTAACAATTTCTCGTGTTGCAATTATTCTGCCATGCACTTTTGTCGATCGTTTAAATCGTTGGGTAAAGCAGGAAGAGTCGCAGCAGAAAAGAGAAAATAAAATATTAAAAAAACCAAAGAGAATTCATAACGAGCAAAAAAATACTTGCTGGCAATATTTTATGGTAATTTTATGCAATAAACGTTGAAATGTTTGTCATCAATTTCCTTAACTCATATTTCATGTGCACCATTGGCAAAGTGCACCCCACCACCCCATCACCCGACCGCCCCCTGCCCTTGCCTGCGTCCCTGCGCTGCTCAACAAACGTCGGCATTGGAGTGTTAAGGGAAGTTACTTCTATTATTTCAAACATACTTCCCTATCCCTTTCCTCTTTTGTTGTCGCCATCTCTATCCCAATGATTTTTACCAATAACAAAATTAAGTTTAAAAAGGGTGTTTAGAAGTTAACATAATAAAAGCTAGAATGAATATATCAAGCGACTTAAAGAATATGCATGCAATTGCACCTTTATATACTTTATTTAATATTTATGAACTCTTTCCTAATTTATGAATTCATATACATATTCTAGACATCTTTAAAAACCTTATATTTTTAGCATAAACCTTACTTCAAATATTTATAAACTCTTTCATAATATATACATTTTTTATCTTTAGCATATACATTTATTTAATATTTTTAAAAGATTAAAAGAAACTTTATAACATAATAATAATAACATTAATATATAATATTTTAAGCATATAACATTATTTTATGGATTTCAATATTTTAAGATAGTCAAAATTAAAATAATAAACCTAATATATTATATTCTTAACATATAATTTCAATTAAAATGTTCAAAATATTTTTTTAGAAACTATATTATTATGTTTCCTTTTAAATCATTTTTAAGATGAATTTTCCAGAATTCTAAACAGCACCAGCAAGACCCTTAAATTAATCAAATGTTGAACAATTTGATGATGCGTATTTTAGCCTAAATTATAATATAAGTTAATAAAAAAATATAAATTAATACTCAGGTTAACATTGATTATTTATTTATTTATTTATTTATTTAAGGTCGACAAAACGAGTGTCTTCCTCATTATTCCGTAGATTATACATACAATAGATAATAGAATTATATGCTAAAAGCCTAGTTAGATAACATAGTTCTCTAAATAGCATCACCGACCGATGGAGGTGTTTTAGTTGCCAGTCCGGCCAGCTGTGCCCCTTTTCACAGCTAAATTTGTCAGTGACGCTGTTAGAGCCTACATCTAAGCAGAAGGGTGTAAGTAGGAAAAAAGTGTTCTTAAGTAAAATTAAAAATAATCTTAGTTTGCTATATTAATTAATAAAACACAATAAATAGGAAAAAAGAAAGTAAGAAGAATAATGTTAATAAAGTAAAGAAATGGAGGCTAGATATATAGAGTGTTAAGTAGATAGGACAGAGAGAAAAGTAATGGGAAATCACCGACCCGGTGGGGGAAATTTACAGCCTGTCCGGCAAGCTATGCCCCTGCTCATAGCTGGGAATGGTCAGTGTTTTCCCGAAGGTATCCTGAAAGCAACGATTTTATTAGGGGTAGAGAAAGTTCGGTAGAGAAAACGTGATGCAAACTATTATAATTTTTACATAGCACGCGAAAAGGATTGTGCATAGCGTAGTCTGTTGTGCATGTAGACAGGAATAAGGGGCGGATTATAATTTATATATATTTCCTATTTTAAATATTATTATTCTTCGTAAAAAAATACCCTCTATACTCTGCTTGGCATTGGGCATCTTTTATATAGACTTTCTTTCAAAATATTATTCTCCTTAAAAAAAACACCCTTTATAAGTGATAGTCCGTTTAAGTGTTGCTGCGGCAGATCCGTGCATTTTTCTTTTCAAAAATTTTAACGCGTTTCTTTGGTTTTATGCGCGGCTAATGTGATTTCCAGCGCATAAAAGCGATAAATCTATGAAGAAAAAATAAAGGTGGTTGGAAGGGGGCGAGACTATGTGGTAGGGGGACTGTGCAGTAGGAGCAGGCCTTGGACCCTGCCTTTTCAGTCAGAGAGCGTACAATTTTTATGTGCCTTCGATGGCCGGGCTAACGAGGCAGTTAAACGGCAGCAAACGCCAATTTCTGACGCCGCTGCAATCGGCTCCCATTAAATGCACATTTTTGTATGGCACGGCAGACACTTCGATTTCTGCATATTTTCCCTCTCTTTTTTCTGTGGCACTTGCTTCTTTTTTCAATTTCTGCAAAGCCACTAAAAATGTTTAGCTAACAAACGTTTGCACTTGTTTAGCCAAACAGATTTTCATTAAAACAAGAAGAAACAAGTAAGAGGTTCTAGTCGGGAGCTCCCGACTAGGGGATACCCTGAACCCTCTTCTTCCAACATCAAATGCACATAAATATACTATTCTAGAAGCTACATGTCAAGTTTGGGGACTTTAGCTTTATTATTTAACAAAATTGCTTAAAAAACAGGTTTTCAATATACATTTTAATCGATTAATTGGAAACGGAGTAAGTTATCGATTATCGGAAACAAACTCGATCTGCGCAGGCACTATGAGCACCTACATCTAAAATTTTAAGTCTCAAGCTCTTATAGGTACTGAGATCCTTGCGTTCATACATACGGACGGACAGACGGACGGACAGACAGACGGACACACGGACGGACAGACAGACGGACATGGCTAGATCGACTTGGCTATTGATGCTAATAAAGAATATATATACTTTATGGAGTCGGAGATGCTACCTTCTGCCTGTTACATACATTTACATTTTGCACAAATACAATATACCCTTTTTACCCATTTTAAATGGGTTCAGGGTATAAAAACCAGCAGCAGCCAATGGAAGAGTTGTTCAAACACATACAAACGCATCAATGGACTAGTAGATATTTAATTGATTTCAATGAAGGCCATACTAGCTCCATAAAATTGTATTTTCCACGCACTAACTCATTGTAAGCTGGCCCAAAATGAATAACGAAGTACACTTAAATTTGTACACGACGAGCATTTTATGCTCTTGCTAACCCTTTTAAATTAAAATTATATATTTTTTAAGTAAATAAAATGTGCAATTTTCTTTATCTGATTTAATCAAATACTTTTATTTAATTATTCCGAAAAAATACTGCCATTCACGGCAATGTATTAATTATTAATAATTATTTTAAATATTTATCGATATGTATTATAAAATTGCATTTTGTTACAAACGACATGGGAAACATTAGTAATCCCTTACTTATCTATACTTATGCTCGTTTATTAAATTGGACTAAAAACGCCGCCCCAAATGGCAATCGAAAATGAATTGAAAAGGCGAAGAGCTGAGTGGTTTTTGTGTAAAACGCTGTGGGCGTGGCAATTTTTAGCAAAAATTCAAAACAATTTCGCAATTTTATGAACGACAAGAACCGCCAAAAACATGCCCCCGTATTTTGTTGCACATCTGAATTCCAATGCGTGGCGCACGTTGAGGCTTTAGAAAATTGTTATTTAAAATAAATTGCAGCAGGGCGTACAAAAATGTTAAGCCAATCGAAAACAGAAACTAGTGTTCAAAATATTTTCCAGCGCTTGGTCAAAAAAAAAAAGAATCTAGTGTTAAAAATTGTTTCTAGTGGTACAAGAAATTTATAAAATTCCGAAGGTATTGCAAATGCTATCAAATGTAATAATAATATTATATATGTATATATGTTTTTTATACCCTGAACCCATTAAAAATGGGTAAAAGGGGTATAATGTTTTTGTGCAAAATCTAAATGTATGTAACTAGGCAGAAGGAAGCATCTCCGACCACATAAAGTATATATATTCTTGATCAGCATCAATAGCCGAGTCGATCTAGCCATGTCCGTCTGTCTGTCCGTCCGTCATTCTGTCCATATGTATGAACGCAAGGAGTTTGTTTCCGATTTTCGATTAGCATGCCCCGTTTCCAAGTAATCGATAAAAATCGATATCGAAATGCTGTTTTTTGAACAATTTTAGTAAATAATAAGAGCTAGAGTCACCAAACTTGACATGTAGCTTCAAGAGTAGTATATATATCTGCATTTGGTGTTGGAAGAAGAGGGTTCAGGTTATCCCCTAGTCGGGAGCTCCCGACTAGAACCTCTTTCTTGTTTATTTTTGATTTTAATAAATTCATCGCCGGACCTCGAGCCAGCTGAATATTGATATATTTTTATATTTTGATATATATTTCAATTTGAATTTTCTGATCATTAAATAATATATTATGTATTTATTATGTTAAATATTAAAGTATTATATATTAATATATTACATTCAAAAGTATATAGGATATATTTATCTACTTGTGTGAAAATGTTGCACTCATTTATAATATTATATTTGAAAAATTTATAAAGTATATTTATCTGTATTCAAAAAAACATTTGCGCTGCTATTTGGGAATCCAAGTTGCTAAAATTTCCCAAAGTTTTTAAAATTTGTTAAAATTTCCACAATCCATTCGCAGCAAAGCCTTACAACCTCAGATCTTCTTTAAAAATATTCCCACCACACCTAGCTTAGCTCTTAAATAACATAAATATATTATATAATCTTATATATATAATATTACTTTCCATAGGATATCTTAAGTTTTGTTCATATTTTTATTTAACCAAACATAAAATAATATTTATGACGCCTTAATAATTGATTTGGTAACATACTTTTATTACCTGCTATTATCCGGCGGCATTCATATGCTGCTGCCGTCAGCAGGGGTTTCTACTGTGCCCCCATTGTTCACTGTGCTCTGTGAAGCTGAGGCAGGCAACATAAAATATGCAGACGAATAGCAAATGCGATGTGTCTTGTGCCGAGTTGAGTCGAGGCTGATGTCTGGTAGTTAGTTAGCTCAGTAGCTCGGCTCAGCTAGTTGTTGGGTAGTTGTCTCGACATGACACGGACAATAACAACAACAACAAAAACAACAACAACAAGAAAAGCAACAGCAGCAAGAACGGGGGACAACAGCAACTAAATACAAACATTTATTATTTTTGTTGGGCCTGGGCCTTAGCAAAAGCAAAGCAAAAGCGAAGCGACTAATTAAACTGATGAGAGACAATGCCTCATGTAAAACACAAACAACTAACAGCAACAACAAAAACAACGAGGCCAAATACTAACCATGCCCGCCGCCCGCCTCTTGTAACTGGGACATTGTTGTATCCAAAACAACAACAATTCAGTATTTCGTCTTGTTTTTTGTTGCTGTAACAGCACATTTAAACAATTGTACACAAACACAGGCACACACACATGGTCGCTGGGCGTGGCGGCTGGGCTGGGCGTGACAGCTACCCCCACATATACGAAATGTTGTCATGGCATTTGCACAATTTCCCACAATGAAAAATAAATAGGTGCAGGATTCATTAGGATTACAACATCGCACAACACAGCAGCAGCAACACACACATGCACACACTCCCACACACACACACCCACACATAAAATACCAAACTCTGGACAGACGCCATTTTGAGTGATATTTCAGGCTAGTTCTAGGCTCGTTGATAGAGTGTGTGCGGGTGTTAGGTAATCATCAAGTATACAACAAACAGTTGCTGCACTTGCCACACACACACCCCACACACACTACATTTTCAAATACTCCTTCGTTCAATACAAAATGTTGCCATTTGCACATGTAAATGAGATGCAGCTGCTGTTGCACTCTAGCGCAGCTCTGCCTATATTATGCACTTCTTAGCTGATTTGTCATGACTTGTCAGGCACTATAAGTTCAAACCTGGGGGTAAGGAGAGTGCTTACTGTGAGTTTATTTGTGTTAAGTATTAGCTCTTGCTACGCTTACTATCAGGTAGTAAGAAGATGCAGCGTCTTGGTCTCATTTAACGTCTGATTCCCTAATATCAGTTGTAAGGCTGACTATCTATATAGAATACAACTATATAGAATACAACTATATATTAAATCTGAGTTACTTTTGCTATTGCTATTGCGCTCCCAGCTGCCTAAGTCTTATTTTATTAATAATCTAATGGGACAAATAAATTGACTAACATTTTGACTAAAATTTGTTCCTTAAGTCTTTTAATATTACCTCATAATAATTATAATAAAATGTATATAATATAATTTAAGAAGAAGAATTATAATAGTACCTATGAACATATGACTCATAATCTTTAACTAAATTAATTAAAAATATTTAAAAAAACAGTTCGAACTTAATCAAAAATAATTAGAAAGAGCATAGAAAAGTTGTAATATTTAAAAATGACATGGAAATGCAATTTGTAAATGTTATTGCCATTGTTATGAGTTAGTGTTAGTTGTCTTTTTTTTTTTATTGTATGTGTGTTTTGTTGTATTTGTATTTGTATTTGGTACTGATAAATTTCTGTGCTCGATAAATAGTTACAAATTTGCATTTAGTCGGATTTGACATTTGGGCCAATCAGTTAGCATAGGCCACAAAATACGCATTGTACCTGATTGTTGTTACCAAAAAGTCAGTCAGTTTATAAGCCTAGAATAGAGTTAGAGTCAGGTGGGGGAAATACAATAATCAATTGAATGGGTTTTGTATTAATGATTAAGCACAATTATGCACGCATATTGGAAAATAGAAGATAAATCGTAATGGAAATTCATATTTGAAAGATAAATTGCATTTAATTCTCGCATTAAATAATACAATACACGTCGAGTGCCTGTTTAATTTTGATTATTTCTAGTTCGTTAGATTGTTAATATTAACTTTTGTTGCTGTCATCATTCTCTCTCTCTCTCTCTCTCTCTCTCTCTCTCTCTCTCTTGGAGTATTGTGTGTAGAATTAACTAATTGCAACTGTGTTTGTGAGCTCACATATGGGCCGTTGACTGTTGTTTACCTGAACGTTTTGGAATATTTTACGCAGCAACGCCTTCTAATTATGACGCTGCAGCGCTTACACTCACACACAAGGTACACACACAATCACACAACAACAACTACCATTTGTTTATGCAACATCAACAGAAATCTCTGGCTCACAAAATTTTGAGCAAATATTCGAGTCGAGTCGAACTGAGAGCCGTAAGACAAAGCCTGTTGCCAAAATATTTGCTAATTTATAAAATGCACTTTCAACAGCACGTGACCAGGTTCAAGCTCACAACACACACACATTTATCTATATGTGTGTGTGTGTGTTTTCTGAAGCCTTTGACATATGAAAGAGTGCAAAATAAACAATATGAAAAATGCCAACAATGACGCACTTTGTGCTCATCAGCCTCGGCTCTGTTATCAAAATTAAAAACAATAATATCCACAGACTAGCCGACTGCGTAATACCCTATGTACAAAAATATTGATTTATATATATACAAATTTATGCATATTTAATTATTTTAAATTTAAATAAACAATTGTAAGACTGAATTGTTTAAGTTTTTAATCTGAATAGTCTCATTTTGTGCTTAAACATTTTTATATGTTTTGGTAATTGAAATTTACCAACTGTAACTATGAACTAATATACTCTTAACTTGGGCTACAAGTTTACACTCTTTAACAGAGAGCATCTTTAAGGGTTTGCATACGAGGACAATTTACACAGTACCCAGAATATCGTATACATAATAAGTAATAAGCTTTCATATAGATCTGACTGCGTGCATATATAATATATATATTAAATTATGTATGTATATTGCATAAGGCGGCAAACATAATTCATTTTTGAAAATCGATTTACTCGCTTTGTCCTGCTTACTATCGCTGGCGACTGCGGCGTCGACTGCGACGTCGACGCTAGCGTCACTACAGTTTATGAGCTTATTGTTTACGCTGCTTTCAGCCATAAATATTTGCAAAGTGCTTGTAAAAAACAAAAGGTGGCGCAGAAGGAGAGAAAAAGAACGAGAAGGGGGGGAAGTGGGTGGGTGGGGTCAGGTTTGAAAGGCTAGCTATAAGCCGGTGTTGATGATGGTCAGCTTCAGCTGCTGCGGGTTGGAAAGTGCGGGAGGAAGGCTCACTGAGGCAGCCCCAATAACTTTGTTAAATGCGGGCACCGGGCTTTGTTACGTCTTGTTGTTTATGTTTTTCCCGTTTGTTGCTGTTCTTGTTGTTTTTGGCTGGCATAAAACTTAACTTTTAGTTTGCATGTTGCGCCATTAATGGAGCTGAAAGAAATTGAAGTGCGCTTGGCCATTGCCCCAGCCTATATATATATATATACCCAGGAGCCAGAAAATTCACAAAATCCACCAAAAATCAACCCGAAAATCAGCAAACGCTCGACGAGAACAACAATAAAGCGCAGCCAAACAGGCGACTAAATCCATAATTGCCAACAAACGGCAATCAAAATTGTATTGACGATTTGCCCCGCACCGCTTATGCCTCCCTCTCCGCTGGTCTACGTGTTAGAGGCGGCAGCACGCATTAAGTAGTCATAAAATATTGGCTTACCCTGCAGCATGGCACGCTGGCGCCCTCTATTGTCGGCACCTTCAGTGCACGGTGCTATAAAATTTAATTTATTTGTCTCTAATAATTTCCCATGGCAACTGTTTACTCAGCGGCCTCCTCCTTGCTGCAGGATATATAACCATGAACCGTACCCTAAATGGGCGTATTAGTTCTAGGAGCTACAATCTGGTAGGTCCTGTAACGTTCATTCCTTCTATCTAGGCTTAACTGATGTGTTTATGAATTATTAAACTATTATAGCATACTTTCTTGAGCTTCTACTTAAGTTTTTGAAGATGTTAAGCTCTATAAATATTATTATTATCATTTAAATAACAAAACTATGCCACAATAAAACACATTGAAATATTAGGCATACATGTTTTATTGTTAACAATATTTGCTTTACTTTTTTCAAGGTATTATAAGAATAAAATGTTACTTTTATTTAACATTTTAAAATGTATGCCCTATTATTTCCCTTAGAGGGTATCTACAAGTGTAGCACTTGGCACTTGTACAGCTCACTTGTTGTCGCAGAGAGCTACTGTTTGCATGTCAACATCAAAGTGGCAACAAGAAGACGTTCCTCACACACACACACACTCGCGCACACCCACTGCAACACAACATAACTTGATTTGGCTTGCGTGCTATTTTGAATTGTTCTATAACAACCGATGCGGCCCACGACCAAGCCTAAGTCCCAATCCCAGTACCGTTCAGACTGAATGGCAGGGGCTAGAGGGAAAAGGAAGAGAGCTCGTAAAGTTGGGTCCACTTAAGCGCAATTGTTGGCCATAAAACTCGACTCGGTCTGCGCCAACTGTGAGCGATGTGTGTGCGGGTGTGCGTGTGTGCTGGGCAAACAAACTGAGCGTAACAGAGGCCAGGCCCAGGTCTGGAGACGTAATGCACAATTAGATCGTCGCCGCAAATTGAAACAAAATGCAGTTAATAATGGAGAGACCAAGAGCTCAAGTCTGTTGCAATTGTCTTCGCCCAGTTTTCACTCTGTGTGTTTTTTGATGGCTCTGTGCAAATCGCATGTCAATTGTTTATTTAGTGGAACTGCAACTGGACGCTGTTCATTATTTTGCGATGGAACAGCAAAAGTGGGGATTCCAGACAACAATTGACTTATCATTCGACTTGTGTGCGGTGGAATTTACGCGTAATTCCCCGTAGAGAATTTCGCCCCAACTCTGGGCAAACGCTGTACAACAACAGTCGGACAATGGCAAATGCCACGCAATCGGCTTATGCTGACATTGCTGCGGTTTGATGCCACAAACTACGACAACGCTGACGATTGTCAACCCAACAACAAAAACAACAACAACAACAACAATGGGCATTAAAATCCGACCACAAGCAAAAGCGAAACAATGAAGCGCTTAGGAATAAAAAATACGCAGAGAGAGAGAGAGAGAAAAGAAATCAACAATTGTGACAATAATAACAACAATGGTGTGCGTCCACGCCCCAAAGTCCCTGCCCTGTAAGTAATAGCAATTAAAAGTGTTTTCCCCCTTTTGTTGACTCTCAATAAAAATGCCAATTTATGATTTGAGTCCTTCGACTATACAAATTGACAATGCCAGCAATTATTTCTGGCCTTAAAGAAGACCATTTGAAGCACAAAACTGTGTATAGATTGTATCTAAATTTATATATATCAATTCGTAGGTTTATAAGCCCTTATAATATAATATATATATTATTTATATATACATTCAATAAGTACTTATAAACCTACATATATATCTAAGTATAACAAGTAAGAGGTTCTAGTCGGGAGCTCCCGACTAGGGGATACCCTGAACCCTCATATTCCAAGACCAAATGCAGCTCGCGCTAATAGATAAAGAGTAGCGGGGAGGTGGCGATAGGTATCAAATTAAAGATACTTGATATACATATACTATTCTAGAAGCTACATGTCAAGTTTGGTGACTCTAGCTCTTATTATTTACAAAACTTGCTTAAAAAACAGGATTTCGATATACATTTTTATCGATTACTTGGAAACGGAGTAAGTTATCGATTATCGGAAACAAACTCGATCTGAACAGGCACCAGGAGCACCTACATCCAAATTTCAAGTCTCTAGCTCTTATAGGTGCTGAGATCCTTGCGTTCACCCATACGGACGGACGGACGGACAGACAGACAGACGGATTTGGCTAGATCGACTCGGCTATTGAAGCTGATCAAAAATATATATACTTTATGGGGTCGGAGATGCTTCCTTCTGCCTGTTACTTACATTTGCATTTTGCACAAATACAATATACCCCTTTCAGGGTATAAAAACACAAGTACTCGCCAGATGAGTTGCCTAAGTAACCCGCACAAAGGGTTTTAAAAATCAGACTTAAATATAAGTAACAAAAGGTCTAGTAAGGCTTAAGTTAAGTTAATATTATATTTTTATTTTAAACTAACTACTAGACTAGACTAGTATAGTTAGGTTAACATTTTATTTTTAGTTACAAATAACTTCTAGATTTTGTATTCCCATTAACATAGTTGAGCTGAACGGCTAATCCGAACATATTTAAGGCTTGCAATTGGTACTTCAGGAACTTTACTTGTTTATATATTTTCATCTTTTTTGCTGATTAAATACATGTATTCCTTTTGGACTTGGAGCTAACGCCTTTTAAAGAGTTACAAATTTTGTGAAAGACTGCAAAATTTGAATTAAAAGTCAAAGGTGCAAATTAGGGTTCATATCAACTCTCTGGCAATAGATTTGGTTCTTGAAGCTGAGTTTACACATGCGTAAAGCCAGGTTTTGGTTCAAAACTTTGGCTGTCATTGCTGCATATTCAGAATTGTAATAAACAAAGTTTTATTTATTGTTTTAACTGCCCGTTCTACTGACAATATTTTAAGCCTTAGATATTTTCATATAGAAGTTGCTGGCTAAATTTAATATACACCAAAAGTTGGCATCTTCCTAATATTGTAAGCTAACTTCTTGGTCCTGTTTGAACCCTGTTTACGGTCTTGATTTCAAGGCATTCTTATAATCTATACAAATATGAATATTGAAAATATACAAATTCGCTTATCGATTGTTTCTTTTTAGGCATGCAATTAGGCTGCTGCTACATCTACAGCAAAAGGAAACGTTTACTATGAGATGATCTTAGATACAAAATTATATTAGTCAGAACTGTCTGTTGTACAGAAAGCTGTCTTATCAATGGGTAAGTACCTAGAATACTTTCAATTTCCTATTTGCATATAAAATTGAGCAGTATTTTGAAATTTAAACAGAACTTAAAGTATTTTCCCCCACTTCGAATTGTTATTTCTGAGAATAATTCTTTCAACTTTTATGAAAATACTCACGAAATTTGCATGAGTTTACATAGCCTTTGAATGTCTGCTGCAGGCATTTGCTGGGTGTTCGGTCGTTGGGACTCGTCTGGCCCCAGCTCGAATCGAGTCGAGTTCTAATTGAAGCCTTTCACGGGTAGCGTTTAGAACAGAGCTGAGATAAAAATTCAATTAAGCCCCCGAACAACACCTTTGTCAACTAATTACATGTCCCGGCGACGCGTCGACGAAAGGCCAAAGCAATTTCTAAGGTGGCATTTTAGCTTTTAATTGAAAAAAAGCTGGGCGCATTGAGTGACAAAGGTGTGATTTATTGTTTGGATTGCTTTTTAGATTCTTTCTCTCTCTCTCTCTCTCGCTTCTCTCTTTGATTTGCCCACATTTTTGTATTTGCACTTCATTTCGGGCCGCTACTTTTTCAATTGTCTACAAAGTTTTTTTATTCGGCAAAAGCAATTGGCATTTAAATTAAGCCCAAATTTGCCTCAATGCTTAAAGTAAATTTTAATTTCAGCATCGTTAAGCAAATGGCAAAAGGGTTCCAAATGGGCCAAGTGGGTTAACAATTAATTGTGCTGCGCAGGCTTAAGGGACAATTGATTTTAGCACTTTGACGATAGCAAACAATTTATTTCAAGACTTTTCCACAAATGTTTTGATTTCGCAATTAAATCGATTAGCTGTGAATTTACAAAATCTTAAAATCAAATCCACGAATTCAAGATGGAAACGTGTTTTATTTGCTTCCAGCGAAAATAAACTATCTATATACATATATCTATAAAAGATTCCTTGCAATTTATCAATACCAAATTAAATAAATATTATTTGCAAATGCAAGTATATATTTTTAAATACAAATTTGACAATTCGTCTTCTCAGCTCGTGTCTGTATTTTGTGATAAAATCCAGTGTACTTCCATCTCTAGCTCAAATTCAAGCAGAAGAGTCACGGCGTGCCATTCAAGAGAAAAAGGAAATTAATTTATTGAGCAGCTGCTGCCGAGCTGTTGAGATATTTTAATATGCAGGCTGCAGGTAACAATTTAATTAAAAATGCCGTGTGCCGCGTCCACATTTTGCGGCAGACGAACGGATATCCCTTGCCGCAAGATTGATCAAAGTGCTCGATATCGATAACGATTTTAATTTCGATGTTTGTCGCTGTTGCCAGCACTTGAAAATGATTTCTCTAATGCATAATAAACTTGTGCAGAGCATTTTCCACCGCGTTAATTAGATTTGTGCAATTTGTGCGAAACCGGAATCGCATTAATTTACTTTAGATGCATATTGATTTAAATTCGCGGTAAAGGAAATTAAACTGCCAGAACAACACAAATGGGTCAAACAACATGTTTATTGATTTTTTCGTCTTTGTATTATTTTCCTCTAACAATGGTTTAATTTTGGGCTTACTTTATATTCATTATTTATTATTAATCAAGGCATATTGTTTTAGTTTCTATTATATTTTAAAAAAATTAGTTTTTTCTTTTTTAACTTAAAATGCATACTCCTTTGTTCAACAATATGATATACAAGTTGTTTTTATTAGCAAACAGTTCAGAATTTTATTCTAGAAAAGTAAACAAAACGAAAATGCATTAAACTATTTGAAACAAGTAAGAGGCTCTAGTCAGGCAAGCTCGGTTGCTTGGGCAGCATTAAAAATAAATTTAATTTAGAGCAATAATAGTTTCATCAATAAGATTCGAGTCCGTAACAGACCGCACTACTTGTCGCCGCCTCTACTTGACAGCCAAACCAAGAATTCATTTTCGACGAAAAAAGCTATAAAATGAAAGATGCTTGATAAATATATATACTTTTAAAGAAACTACATGTAAAATTTGGTGACTCTAGCTTTAAAACCTAAGAGATTTGTTAAAAAGATTTCGATATCGATTTTATCGATTGCTTGCAAACGTGGTCGATAACTTATCGGAAACAAACTGTGCGGGCACTAGGAGGCGCTACGTTCAAAATTAAGTATCTTGCTCTCATAGGTTCATACATACGGACGGACGGGCGGACAGACGGATGGACATGGCTAGATCGACTCGGCTATTGATAAAGAAAATATATTTTTTCTGGGGTCGGTGATGCTTCCCTCTGCCTGTTACATACATTTCCTTTTTTACCCATATATTATGTGTTTTGGGTATAAAAATGTAGAACAGTGTTAACGCAATCCAAAACATATGATACAAAATTGATAATTTAATATGTGAAAAATTAATTTTGCATAAATTCATTGCGATAATTTGAGCATCTTGAGTTTAATTTATGCCGCAATTCGCTTGTCAACAAGCTGCTTAGAAACGTGCCGATAAACGAGGCCAGCTCACATATGCATATATATGTGTGCATACCTATATCTATGTATGTACTCAAATGCCACGCCCACACGCTCATAAATAATAACATACCTGGCTTGCCTTTTGGCAAACCTTAATTGCTTTTGAGTTCCTAATAGTCTTATAAAACAAACACGGTAAATTATCATGAGAGATTTCTTATGTGTAGGGGCAAATGTGCATGCATGTGTGTGTGTTTGTGGGTGTGTGTGTGTGTGTTGCGTTTTACGTATGCCATTTCCATGGAAATATTCTTATCAAACACTTGCCGTGCCAATTGGACTTACTCTTTCTATGATTCATACCCTATTAGTTTGACAATTAATTTGTCTGTTGCAATAAGTTTCAACCTGATTTTTAGCCTCAATTTATGCTGATACTGATTTTTATGTTTACCAACACTTAACAATTAAAAAGTACTTGGGAAAATCAAAGAAAATGTTTGTGGGTAAATTTTAATAATAATCATTTTAAATTATATCATTGTATTTTATATGTTTTTTAACACAGGTTTTTCATTGGTCTCAAAAAACTATTATGAAATCGCCTTTAAAAAAAAATAAAATAAAATAATTAGTTAAAATTAGTATTGTTTTTAACGTAAATGTTTTTTTGAGTGTAATTTAAAGAGCATCCAATTTATCTTCCCTCATTGATTTTGCATGAGTTTCATGCAGATTAAATGGTGAGAAATGTTCTTCGAAAAAATTTCTTAGAGTGTAATTTAAAGTGTATCTATTTCTGATCTAATTGCCGTCATTGAACCCAGCTCAATTGTATTAAATATCCAAGCATGAGTTTTATATAGAGTATAGCTATGGTAAACTTATTGCTGCTGTACACATAATTAGTTAACAAGTTGCATAAGCACTTGAAAGTTAAGAAGTGTAAGTAGCTTTTTAGCCAGTGCTACTTGGGCAGAAAATGCGACCAGGGCTATGGAGACGGGGGCCAGTAACTAGGGACTAGCAGGCAACGGGGGAGTTGGGGAGTTTCAGCAGAGAAAATCTAGTCGCAATTCGTTGCCACTCGGTTGGCTTTGGCCACTTGTGCTGCTGCTTGTTGTCTCTATCGTATGTGTGTTCGTGTATGTGGGTATGCGTGTGTGTGTGTGTAGGCAAGGACATTTCATGGCAGCTAATGATGTATTCATTTGGCATATGAGAGCTCTCGAGTGTCGTCAGTCTTTTCAGCCTTTCAATTGCGAGCAAATGAAGCTTCAACTTGTGCGACTGTCAGAGCGTGCGACAGGTTAGAGCACTGCAAATGCTTCAACTGGGATTCTTATGAGCAAATAATGCGATTTGTTTAATGAGCTAGACAGCACATACACACACACACACACACACACACACACTCAAACACACACACACACTCACACGCACTGACATTTAAACGGTCAGTAGTAAGACAGACACTCTTTTAAAAGTAGGCAATGCGGTCAGCGACTGGGCTCGACCGGAATCAACCTTGAACTTTGAGCCCAGCTTTTAATTCCATGCATATTAACAGTTCTCCTCCGGTCGGAAATTACACAAGTGGCAGGCCACGTGGCCTCCGCTTGACGCCCCGCAACCAGGCGTTGCTCCCAGGAGCACTATAAATAACCCTTTCGATAACAAACATTGCGATGTGTTGATAATAAAAGGCTTGATTTATTTCTATGCTATGTTGTGATTTATGGACTTTAATGGCATCGTCGCACAGCCAAAGGACCAAAGGAGTAGGGAGCGAGGCAGCGGCGGGCACGAGCATGGTTTTGGCAGAGGAGTCGGAAGCGCGGCTGACGACTTCCGAAGTATCGGTTGCGATTTAACATTTAACATTGAGCAAAGGCAAAAACAAGTGTTAACAAGAAAAGAGTATTTAAAAAGCTGAGAGCTAAATACTTTCGACTCAAAGAAGGCACTTCGTAGTAGATAGGCCTGTTTATTAATTTTTGTTATTTTCTTTTATATCTTTTAAAGGGTTGCATTGCAAATATTTGTCTCAAAATACAACACTAATCAGTTTAAGTTACGAGGGTCTTATCCACCATCCTTTTAGATCGAATATATGTATGCTTATATAGATTAAGTAGCACACCTCATATCTTACTTTTATAGAGCATATTAAGCTCTAACACAAACTCCTTCTATTTCACATAAACAAAAGCTTGAGATATGGAAAGAATGTTCCATAATGCGGTAGTGATGAAATTTATGCTCTCTACTGCATTAATTTCGTTAGACATGTTGATGGGCATTTTGGTGGACTATTAACAGCTCCACAAAGCAATTCTCTAAAGCGGCTGCAAACTTTCAGTTTGAGCAATTAAAATGAACGAATGGCAGACCAGGAGCTGGGGCAAAACTCCTGGCTGTCCAAATTTCTAGGCAACAATACACATTAACTACAAATTACATTCACATTAGTGTTTCGGCATTTCCTGCTCCTTCTTTCTGGCCACATTTCTTCTCTCTTTTTTGTTTGAGCTGCTCTTTAAAAATAGAAGAAGAAAAAAACAGGAAGCACAAAATAACAGGAACCACACACCTAATAAATCAAAGCGGCCTCCCTGGTGCCTCCCTGGAGTATGCTTGTTAAATGCTCGTAATAAATTAGCTGCCGCTCGGCAGACCGCGCCTCCCAGCCTGCCCAGCCCCTGATTATTGGCTTAGCTGATGGGTCTGGCTTGGCCAGTTTACAATGGTCCTTCGTCCCGGTATCGAATCCAATCGAAGGCACTTCTCCTCCCTTACTGCTCGCACATGCTTCAGACTCATTCATTTTGCCAAGTCCGTGAATTTGCTTGCAATTTTTCCTTTACTTTATTTTTAATGAAGTCAGCGCTAAAAATTTTCGCTGTGTGAGCGCGTTTTGGTGGGGCGAGGGCGCTTGGAAAGGAACATTGGGGTCTGACTGAAACTTTCGCGTATTTGGCTTACGATTTTCTGCAATTCATTTTTAATTTCGTATTGTGTGAACTTTCGACTGCTAATTCGAATGCTGTCGCTTTTTTTTCGAGGCAACTAAATAAGCTGTTGGGTGTTTTCCGCTTTTTGTTATCTATTTTATTTATAAACTAGCGGGTATAGCCCGGCCTTGCCCCTGTTCTCAAAAAGCTTTGAAAATTATTTTGAAACTGATCGGACGCCAATTTGCTTCTATTGCGGGTGGAATTGCCCAAATCCCTGAAACACGTATTCATTAGACTCTTATGTAGAGCTTTGAAAATAAGTTTAAAGCAAATCGGACACCACTTTAAACTTCACCAAAATAATCTCTGAAGTGCACTTTCCACCGAAGGAGTTAAGATTTTTCGAAAAATGTGAAACACGTCTCAAATGATTTTTCTTATGGATCCTTGGAATGAATTTAAATAATTTATTCCATACTTGCGGGTGAAATTTCCCGAAACCCCGTCTTAACGTGCACCTTCATCACATAAGGTAACTACAGTAAAAATTTCAGCTACCTAGCTCTTACGGTTTGGAATGTGCGTTGATCACCAATCAGTCAGTTAATAAGTCAGTCAGTCAGTCGGGACAAACAGTTTTATATATAGGGATCCATATTCAGCCAAAATGGGTTTAAAAGTGTTAGAAATTGCCATGTAGATAAAGTCCCTGGTTGCTTTTAACAGCTAGATTTATATATTATATGGGCATACCAAAAAATATGGGCAAAAACAAAATAATAATAATATAACAATCTTTAAATGCATTGATGTTTTCAAGTCAAAAATATAAGCTCATGTTAAACTACCTGCTAAATTTAATCAGTTCGATTTGTCAAATATATGAGCATTAGAAATTAATTTGGGATGGATCTAGCATAACAGCTCAAAAGCAGCAATGCCATCTTCATGGCAAACATTTGGCATGTGCTAGTTTATCATCTTCTGCCAGATTCTTTAAATATTTCTGCAGGAAATTATGCAATGAATGCCCCTTTTCAAATTAAGATGGGGGAAATGATTCGCTGATACTTTTACTTCCACTTTGAAGCTGACAAAAATTGTGAAGCTACCACTGTCAATTTGATGCGTGCGCTTAAATGTTGCATAATTGTTGCATGTTCGCATTGACAATGTCACATGCGCAGCTAACGAAGCGTCGACTGCGAGTAGCAAAGGCAAGTTGCATCAAGTCGATGCTAATTAGGACGCCAGGGAGACAGAGGACTCTAGCAGGACTCATCATACGCAGTGCTAGGCAAATTTGTAGCCTGACAGTGCAGCTGATGACAGGCTGCCTCAAATGGTTGCATGGGGAACTTGCAACTGGCAACTGGCAAACTGCAAATGGGCAGCCTCCGCTCTTTTGCTTCTGGCACCTTTTTTCAGAGCGTCTGCAACTTTTGCTGCTGCTACTCCTTCTGCTGCTGCTGCGAGGCAGTGAAAAGTGCTACGTCAACGCCTTTAACATAGACACCCAGCAAATTTAGCTAGCTCTGTGGTGCTGTGAATGTATGTGTGTGCAACTGTGTGTTTGCTTAAATGTTACGCTAATTTTCGCAGCCAACTGAAAGTCACACGCAGCGGCAGGCGACGCGTGCCAGGCAAAAATTAAAATGCTTGCACACTCAAATGCAAAATATAAAAAAAAATCCTGCGCGAAGGATGCCGCTAATATGCACGCTACATTTTATGTGCAGTTGCCTATGTCCTGGTAGAATTAAATGAGCACTCTAGCAAAAGTAACCACCTTATGTTCTTGGCTTCAGTTCACGGCTCGAACCAATGCCACGGCTCTGTGTTTCGTTCGCGAGCCTCGGCTCGTGGAGCTGATTTTCCACATCCAAAAGGCTTTAGTTCAAACTTTGGCTCAATTTTAGAATTTGAATGATAAAAGCAAACCACATTCTTTTAACATAACGATTTGGTATGGTTTTACGCCCGGCAGTTTTTTGAGAAACTGATTCCATTGTATGTTTGAAACAAAAGTTTGCAGGCTCACTTTTTAAAAGCTCTGTTTAAACTCAGAAAATATAGTAATAAGGAAACTCATAATCTCATTCACATAATAAGAATTTATGTGTTACCAAGAACTTAATTGAGTTCTCCCAAATAGATAAAATGCAGCTCTTCTTCAGGTGCTTAGATTTTTATTGAATTTTTTAATGGGCAACTTTTCTAGAGGCTTGCATTTTATATCTTGAACATTTTATATCTTGAACCCATTCAAAACCGGTAAAGAGGGAATAATGTTTTGTGCAAATATATGTAACAGACAAATGGAAGCATCTCCAACCTCATAAATATATAACAATATATTCTTGATCAGCATCAAAAGTCGAATCGATCTATCCATATCCGTCTGTCTACCCGTTCGTCCGTATTTACAAGCGCAAGGATCTCAGAACCTACAAGAGCTAGAGACTTAAAATTTTGAACTTAGCTGCTCATAGTGCCCGCGCAGTACGCATTTGTTTCCGATAATCGATAGCTTGTCCCGTTTCCAAGCAATCGATAAAAATCTATATCGAAATCTTTTTTCTTACGCTCAACAAATTTGACATATGGCATCTTGATTAGCATACAAATTTCAAGCATCTTTAATTTTATAGCTTTTGCCTGCATCTGGCTTTGGTAGGCTGTGTTCAGGGTGTCCCCTAGTCAGGAACTCCCGACTAGAGCCTCTTACTTGCTCACCTTTGGTTTGTTCCTAAGTTTTTTATGGAGTTACGAAAATAACACCAGAAGTTCCAGCTGCGATTCGCATTTATTATTCATATGCCCAAAAAGAATGCAAAAAAAAAAAAAAAAATTCTAAAGAAAAGCAGCAAAAATAGAAAGAGCAAGTTAGAGGTGCTAGTCGGGAGCTGCCGACTAGGAAATACCCTGAACCCTCTTATTCCAACACCAAATGCAGCACGCGCTATGCGCTCGTTTGAAGTAATAAAGATAAATTAAGAAAAAAAGTTCCATTGGCAGGGTTCGAACTTGCAACTGACCGCATTACTTGCTGCCGACTCTACTCACCACAGCAGGAAAAAAAAAAAAAAAAAAATGGTTCTCCGGTAGGTCTCGAACTCGCGACAGACCGGACCACTCGCCACTGGCTCTACTCAAAATCCACACCTATAATTATGTTTATTGAGAAAACGACGAATTAAAATACGCGTGGGGAAAACAATACAATCGCAATTGCAATGCTGTTGATAGAATTCGAAGCAGACGCGCATGAATTTGTGTGTGTACATGTATACAGAATTTGCATCCCATCCAATTGCGCAGTAAAACACATAACTTTTGGGTTTTTGTTAATCGATCTTAATGAAATTTCCCAGAGTATATCTTATTGTACCATAGAATATTTGTCTATTTTTAAAAAGTAAATTAATTGGTGGGCAATACAATTTGGGTTATTAACTTGATTTATAGCTATGAGGTAGCAGCGGGAAGGTGGCGATAGAAAGATACTTGATATATATACTTTTCTAGAAGCAACATATACATACAAGTTTGGTGACTCTAGCTCTTAATGTTTACCCAATTTGCTCAAAAAACAGGATGTCGTTATCGATATTTATCGATTGCTTGGAAACGGAGTAAGCTGTCGATTATCGGAATCAAACTCGATCTGCGCAGGCACTAGGAGGAGGTACAGCTAAAATTTCAAGTCCCTAGCATCTATAGGTTCTGATATCCTTGCGTTCATACAAATGGGCAGACGGACGAACAGACAGACAGGCGGACACGGCTAAATCGACTTGGCTATTGATGCTGATCAAGAATACACATATATGTATACTTTATGGGATCGGAGATGCTTCCTTCTGCCTGTTACATACATTAACATTTCGCTCAAAAACATAATACCCTTTTTCCCATTTTCAATGGGTTCAGGGTATAAAAAGTGTTGCATGTGGCTAAAAAGCTAAACAAAATTTTTAATAAATGCAACGAAGCGTCGTCGTCTGGTTCGTGCAACTTGCTGCGCTGCCCTCAACTGTCGGGTCGCCCGTCTTTCAACTCGCTGGTTCTGTTGGTCACTTTTGCCGTTGCATGCGGCACGCGTTGCCTTTTTGGCTTTTGCGCCTTGGCCGCCGTTGACACAACTGTTGCCCCGGACGGAGTCGGCAGGCGGCTGCCGGAGACGGACACGGACATGGACGACGGCAGACTCGGCCGGTGGCCAAATGAAAAATCACAGCGCCGTGCCAGAAACTGCTCAGCTTGCCCCATAACTATACGAGGCAAAAGTATTTTTATTGTGCGGCTGCCCCGGCTGCTGCTGCTCCTGCTGCTGCTTGGTATGTTGCAAAGTCATATTCATTCGTTCATTCATTCGGTGGAGAGTTGCAACACATTTTTATGTCTCCTTTTTATGCGCAAAGTGTGAATGTGAATATGAATGCTCTGCTCCTTCTTGTATCATTTTATTTTCTTTATTATTATTTTTTTATTTTTTTCCTTTTTTAGCATTTTCATTTCCTATTTGCACATTTTTCACTTCTGTCCGTTGGCTTTTTGATGCGTCCCGTTTGTGTTTTGTGCAGTTAAAAGATTTATAAATATGAATATTATACATTGTGGCATGAAATATGCAAATTCTAGAAATGACCAAAGGAAATAGAAATGGTCAAAGCGGAACTAGCACCTCCTCGGCTGCTGCTACCAGCATCCCCCCCCTCCTCTCTCTCTCCCCCACCCCTCTGACCACCAACTGGTCTGGACTGGACTGTATCTTTTCAAACGATTTCTGTAGTTTTTTTGTTTTTTTTTTTTAATTTTTTTTTTCGCTGCACGCAGATGCATTTAATGACCGGCAACAGCAAAGGACATGAAGTCTCTACCAACTGCCTGCAGCAAATGCAGTAAATGGTCCATCGAAACCATTGAAAGGAGAGATTTAAATACCCTAATAAAAAAAACTGCGATTATTTATAGACTGCATTCCCTGCTGTATAGCTAAATGCTTAAAATACCGAAGTACCCTGGGAATTTCATTGCATGCTGCTAGAATCATAACTTCTTATACAAAGTAATCGATTTAGGGTTAGAATTGTATCAAATGTTTTTGTATTTATTTTATCTTTAAAGCATGGCTGAAGTAAGAGAATTAAGAGTCTAATCTAGTCAAGTCGAACGAAACATAATTTATTTAAGCCAAACAAAAGGCATGCTTAACCAAACTTTACCCGGCTCAATGAGACTTTCAATACTTGCCTTCGATATAAATCAAATGAAAAGTAAATACTTTACGTTATACATTTCCAATTTTATCATAGGGTATATTGGCGTCGACTCTGCAGCTGTGCAAATAGTTAACTGCTAAATAATTAATTGCTATTAATATTTTTTTGGCTGTTCTGTAGTTATTTTTTTCTGTTGGACAATTTTTGCAACTTTTTGAAATGAGGTTGTTGTTTTTGTTGCTGGGTGCCATAAATCAGGGCATTTTAATGCAAATGCTGTTGCAACTTTATGGCTTAAATTAGCAATTGGCCGAGCGGCTATTGGCCATTAATATTTATTAACAGGCGGCGCATGATTAATGTGCCATAATAAAATTAGTTATAGAAAAAAACAAAAGGCAAGCAACTGACATTAACAATAAAATTATTTAAAGTTCGCAATGCAAGGTTTAATTAATGTCAAATGTCAGCAATTATTCTAATCAAACGGAAACCGTTGAAGCAGTTCCTGAACAGGGGAGGGTGGGGGGTACAGGGCACTGTGTGGTCTAGCCGCAACATTAAAATCAATTAAATTATGAATGTAATTAAAATAATTTAATGGCAGTGCTCTTTCGGCCATTCGATGACAGCTGTAATATTCAATTTGATTACGCAATTGCAGTTAATTAATAATTCAATAAATTACGCAAAGCCCACTTAAATTTAGTTGCTAACAATTGTCAGCGTCAACGTACGCACAAAATATAGAATAAGAGATTCACATAAATTATACAGTTTATCAACAGCAGAGCCCGTGCTAGGGAATGGGTTTAACAGCATAATTGAAAAAAATATTCAAATGTCGCAAAAAATATTGCTTGCAAATTCCTATTTTATTAACTATTTGTGACTAATTTGATTAGCATCAGATTATTTGTGTGCGGTAATAAAAATGATTTCCCAGCCATTTGCCAAGCCATAAACAGAGCAAAGATAATAGTTGGCCTAGCTGTACGTACACCTCACCAATTTAAGCTCAATTTTGAGAACAAGCGAAAACTTGCTGACTACCGACAACATTTGCAGGCTGGCAAACTTAAGTACGAGCTAAATCATCATTTGCTCTAAATGAATTCTCAAATTCGCTCATAAATTTCGTGTCAGTCTTCAAAGTTCTAAGCAAGATGCGTGGCTTGTTTTACGATTCCCAGTTTTATTCCCACTCCTCATTGCCTTTTCTCAGTCTCATTCGCGTTCGCAGTCTCTGTCTGAAACTCATTCGCATTGACTGTGGCATTTCTCATCAGATCTGCCTGCCGTGTCGAGATACTCAAAAACTTTGATGGATTTGTATGCCTGCCTCATGCCGTTTCGCTGTGGCATAGAGCTCTGTGTGCTTGGGCAGGATTATGTTAATAGCCAAGTTGGAATTAGCCTGCAAAGGATTTCTCTGCGTGCGGTGCATTAAAATTTATCGACTGAGTGTCTATATGACTGTGGCGTATGTAAATTGATTGTGGCTCACAGTTGAGCCGCGGGCTGTTCCATGGCAGCAAAGCAGGCAGTCAGGGAGGTAGGGAGTTAGGTGGTGCGAATGTACAACATCTCTCGTAAAGTTCGTCTTGGCGCAATTATGACTTTTAGCAGGCAACTGAGTGGCCTCATCTGGCCAACGGGTTTTTAGGGTTTTACGACTGCGACATAAACCCACAAGTGGCCGCAATGCAATCGTAAATTTTGTGACTGAAAATCAAATTAGTGCAGCTCTCTTAGGCTTATATACATATAGACAAAATATACGCTAGATGTACACCATTTCATTCGTATGATGTGCTGGCAAAAACTATAGAAATAAGGCTAATCTCTTAACGAGACATTTCGTTTGAAAAAATATTTGTAAAATATTATTATAAAATCTAAAATATTTATTTACCTAAACAAGAATTTCTTAAATTGTCTTAAATTTTAAGTCATGTGCAAGTTTTGTAAGTTTGAGCTTCGCAAACATAGTCGACAAGGGTTACGAACTTTTATAAATCACAAACCATGTGTATTTTGTTGCATGGCGCTTGATAGAACAAAAGACAGCTTAGCATATGCTGTAAAATATGTTTTTATACAAATTTTGATACCCACGCTCAATTAGCAATAAAATTTAAACGTCCTCGATTTGTTTTTTTTTTATTTTTGGTTTATTTTGTTAAGAATCGCCCAGCAGCTACATGATATGTGCCAAAACTTAAAACTTAAGTGTGCAAGGGCTTAGTTCATCTGATTTAGTGTCTTCTAATGCCCCTGTTCAATTAGATCTGAATAGGTTTCAACTAAGTTCTCTAGTCATAGAGATTTTGGACATATTTTTCATTTTTTGATACGACTTTTGGGCTTTTGACCGACCTTAGTTCCATTTTTTTTGTGCTTAATAGAAAAAACTATTTATTAAAAATATTATTATTAAGCAGACAGCCATAAGAACATAATTAAACATAAATTGCATTTGCAATTCTAATATGCTAATATCTATTTACAGACTTATAAAGTTTTTATTTTATTCTTGAAAAAAAAAAATTATATGTAGTTATGGAAAGTTCCTCAATTATGTCCATGAAATGTTTATTTATCTGTGGAAGCACATTTGTTTCAGTAGAGAGTGCATGTTGCCACTGTTTTCTCCCTCTATCTCTTTCGCACTCTCTCTCTTTCTCTCTCTCTCTTTCTCTATTTCTGTCTTAATCTCATCTCTATCTCTATAAATGGCTCCATTTCTATTTCTATGTCTATCTTCATCTCTATCTCTCAATATCCCTCGCTATCACTCTCTCTTTCTCTCTCTCTCTTCCTCTCTCGCTCTCTCTCTCTCTCTCTCTCTCTCTCTCTCTTTCCCTCCCTCTTAGCTACCTGTTTTCTCGCTGAAGTGCATAGAGTTATTAATGCAATTAACTGCCTGCGGTCTGACCGCCTGCAACTTATTGTAGCATACTTTTCTGCGCCCACGAGTAGAGTCTGGCCGGTGTGTGCGTATGTGTTGAATTTTGCATATTTGATCGATAGACGGAAAAACTTGACTTGTCATTGTGTTGCTGCTGTGCTCTATAGAGTAGCTGTAGTTGTTGTTATTGTGTTGAGGCTGCTGCTAGTTGCTGGCTGCTCTGCATAGAAATGCGAGAAATGCGTGTTGCCCAGGCCACGATGCCAGCGGCAGTCAATTTTCTTGTTTACAATGGCACACACACACTCTCACATTCACACACACACACACACATACATGCGCAGCGTACACACACACACACACTATGACAAATAACAAACAATTACAACAGCGCGGCGGTTGTCTCTCAGTCGTTGTTGTTGCTTTTTCGCCGCAATAAATACAATTTGCATGACAAAATAGCAAACAACGGCAACTTTTGCATACGTGCGTGTCTATGTGTGTTTGAATGGGTGTGTGGGTGTGTGTGTGTGAGCGTCTGCAGGTTCACTCAGCCAAACAAAACTACACACAAAAACAATCAACTGCCAGGGCCGTCCAACCGGCAGCAGCAGCAACAACAACAACAACAACATCATCAGTTAGGCTCTATTCTGAGCTGCTGCAGCTTCTGCCTCTGCTTCTGCCGCCTCCCGCTCTCTCTCCCCCTCCTGCCATCACTCTGTGGAACAACTTATGAATATTCAATTTTACATAAAAGATTTTTGTTGTTGTCGTAACTGTTGTTATTTTGATTTCTTTTTGGCTCGCTCTCGCCTCTTCTCTCTCTCTCTCTCTCTCCCTCTCTCTCTCTCCCGCTCTCCGCCTCACTCAGTACACTTCATGGGCGAAGACTTCATGCATGCTATGAAATGTGGAAAATATTGGATAGGCTAGAAGGCGAACTGGCCAGTAAGAACAGCAGTAGCAACAGCACTGAGAAAAATTTAAGACAATATTTGTAAAAGCTAAAAGCAAATTTTGAATAAAATTAATTTGAAGGCTAGGTAGCATCTCAAAATATTCGTAAGGTAAAAGTATGATAGAGGAAAGAAGGAAATTGTTTTAACCAAAATTGCTAGACTCGCTGATACCCTGTACAAACTTGAGCTTTAAAACAAAATAGGTACAATTAAATACTCAAAAATGTCCTGATATCTTAGAATGGAATCGACTAGCCACCATTCTTTGCAGATTAAACCTTCATAGATTCAACAGTTTAATTTTTTAAACATTTCTAAAACAATTAATAAGATATATTTTTTAATATACATACATACCTTTTAAAGGCAGGTATTAAAGTCCCTTTCCTTTTACTCCACGCTTTGTATTTTAGTATAGTTAAAAAGAATTAACTGATTAATTTTATATTATTTTCATATTTGTTTCGTAATATAACTAATAAATAAACTTTCAAAGCACATAATTTTTGACTAAAATTTTTGAAAAACACTGGACAATTATCACAATACCTTAAGTTCAAGAATTTGAAAACAATTCGTCCTATTTGGCTCACCAGATTAATTCAAATCGAGTGATTCCGTGAAACGACAAATGTTCCAAAAATTTTGATTAAGAATATTCTAATATATATATATATTTGTTTTTTCTGTATTATCTAGTCCAGATCGATATTTTTAGCCAAATAAGTGTTGCCTGTTTGCAGCTTGGACATATTCATGGTGACCAAAGATTTCAGTAAGTCATCCATGCTGATGATCAGGTCTCTATCGTCCAGCAGCTGCTCGTCCATGACGCTACCCTCCTTGACCATAATATCGTGCATAAACTGACGCATGCGATAGATGCTAGCATGCCGGCACAGCTCCCGCAGGTCGGAGCCCGAATAGCCTGGCGTCAGATTGGCCAAACGTTTCAGATCAACGGACGGGTGCAGCTGCTCGTGCTGCAATATCACCTGCAATATTGCCAAACGTTGATTCTCAAGGGGCGGTCCAATGTGAAACTGTGCGGGCATGCGTCGTAATATGGCCTTGTCCAAATCCTGTGGGCGATTTGTGGCGCCCAGCACTAGCACCGAACAGCTGGTGCTGCTAATCAGTCCATCCCACAGCATCATGAACTGTGTCTTCATCATGGCCGTTGCCTCATGATCCCCGGTGGCGCGCATGCGCAAAAACGATTCGATTTCATCGATAAATATAATGCACGGCTGCAGCTTGTGGGCCAGCGTAAAGACTGCTGTGGCCAGTTTCTGGGATTCGCCATACCATTTGTCCGTGAGCACGGCCACATCCAAATTGATGAAACGCATGCACGCCTCCTTGGCCATTGCCTTGGCTATCAATGTCTTGCCACAGCCGGGCGGTCCATAGAGCAGCACGCCTTTTGGCGGCCGCCACAGCTGTGAGCGCTGAAAAAGATCGCTGTGACGCACAGGAAGTACCACTGATTCACGCAGCTCCTGTATAACAGTGTCCAGGCCCGCAATATCCGACCAGCTGACATCGATGTCTGACGGCGCAATCAGATGCGAGGCTATCATCAGTTCATAACAATTGAAGTCGTTTAGCTTCAGTTTGCCTTGGCCCTTGCCCGTCATATCGTTCAGTTTCTTCAACTGTATCTGGGCCAGTTCCTTGGCCTTTTTTTTGGCCTTGCTGGTCGGATCTATTGAGCTGATTAGCCATTTGGCGCAGTAATAGGTAACTGCTGCAACAATGCCAATTCGCACTAGCTGCGTCACAATTTGGCAGCCTGACCTCTGGGTCGCCTCCATTGTCAATTTATAATTATTTTTAAAATACATGTGCACGAATCTTACAAGACGAGAATACGGGACTGCTTGACAGCTGATTTTTTTTTTAAATTTTTTTAAATCAAATGCTTATACGAGCACATGCTGTCAGTAAGGCATATTTCGATTAGTTTTCCAATTTGGGAAAGAATATGTGTTTTTTTTTATAAAGTGTATTGAATTTCACGATCACGCGCGAATTCATTTTGTTTAATCTTTCCGACAATAAAGCATCTCTCTCTGCTTATTTTCTTATATATAGGATGGATAGGATAGATAGAAAGGAAACAGGTTCACAAGCTAATATCGTTTTCCACCTTCTCAAGTGAATTCAATTCGCACTCTCGAAAAACTTATTGAATTATTTATAATATTGCAACTATCTGATATAGTTCAATCCGTTTATTCCTACCAAAACTATGCGTCGGAAAAAGAGCAATAGTCACGATTGGAATCGGCAAAACTTATAATTGTGTAGATAAATATACAAAGATGATACCGATTTTCACCAACGACAAAACAATCCCATTCCGCCTGCCTAAGTGAATTTAATTCTTCACAAAACAGGTATTTAGAAAAATACTTAAGATAAGATGATTTTACTTGTGCAAAATCTTGCAGTATGAAGCCAATAAATCATAAAGTGAAAAGGAATTAAAATAAAAACAAATGCATTTAATATTTTTCTTAAATTTTTAATTCCGCCAATAGGTCGACCCTGTTTGCTGACTCACGTGCTAAATGCATTTCTCTCAGTGCATGTTGTTTTTTTTCTTCATCTCAATGGCGCTTTGGCCAGGCTGCGCTTAATTTCTGTTTAACTTTTCCTGTTTGCTCTGGCCCTGGCCAAGCAAAAAATGTTTTCTAGTTTAGCATCTTTTAGCGGAAGTCAATGTAACAAAAGATAAACTTGTCCAGCCAGCTGCTGCTGCTGATGCTGCTGCTGCCTGCTTGTTTGCTGCGCGTATTGAATGCGTGTAGGACGCAACAAGGAGTATGTCCGGGCTAGGGGTCGGGGTTGGGGAGCAAAACGTTCAGAGAAGCACAAGTATTAACTAAACACTGCAGCAATTTATCTTGCTCGAACCGCCAGAGCTTCAGCCACGAACCTCTAAGCCAAACTTCGCTTTTGTCCAGCGAGGCGCGCGTAGGTCAGTTTTGTTTTAAAGTTTCTTAAGTCGCATCTTACATGCCCCCATCGCCCAGCCTTGTCCCGCTCAGCGGAAGTCGCTGCGCACTGTTGTTTTGCGCTTCCTTCCGCATTACAAAAGAATTACTCAACACAAAATGTCTGGCCAAAGTTGGCCAAGAGATGAGATGCTCTGAATATTCGCTGGATCAGCAGCGACTTGCCCAGGTGCCAGACGGCCTTTATAAGCGTGTCAAAAATAAAAAATAAAAATATGACACAAAAAATCAAATCAAATGCAAAAGATAAGCAAAAATAAAACAAAACTAAGGCTGTTCGTTGATTAAAAATATTCTCAAGATTGTGTGTATTAAACTCGAAACAAGTTTTGATATTGCAAAAGAACATTTTTGATTACATTAAAGCTAGCTTTCCCAAAATTATATATTTCAAAATATTGAAAAATATAAAAGACACTTTTATGAAAAGTGTGAGTATAAATAATAATATATATTAGCTTATACTCAGGTGTTGCCGGAAATGGCATAAATTCGTTACTTTTCGCAAATTTTATACACTTCTTAAAGATTAAGTTTTCCCATAAGAATCATGGACCGTAGCTTGTACAACTTCTATTATACAAATTAAAACATGCATTTCAAATAGTTTTCTTTTATCTAATGCTTATTTTGGCGACCTCTCCATTTTGAAAATATTTATTTAGCTGGCTCAAGTTTTATAGTTCAATTCATTAAAACAAAATTAAAAAAATTTTGTTCATATGTTTTCTCCCATATATTTGTGCTACACATCCACAACCAAACAGAAGGAATTCAGAAGTGTAAAGCAATTGATCTGAAGTTGTTTGCCGAGACTGGGAAAAAATTAATTAAATAAAAAAAATATTGCTACCACGAGCCAACTAACTAAATATTTTATTTAATTTTTTTTACCTATTTTATCTTTATATATAAATTTATTTATTTTATTTTAAATATAAAAGAAACACTATTCACGTAGGTATATTTCATTTTTGAAAATTAAAAAAAAAGTGCTTCAATATATAATATATATATATTTATAAAACGAGTTTTTTTTCTTGTATATTTGGATAGTGCGATGAGACCAAGTTTTTTATGTACACTCCAATTGCTTTTGGAAAAAAACCTTTTTTTTTCAATTTTCCCTTTTGATTAATTATCATATTATTATGAATATTATAAATATCATTAATTAATCTCACAGTTTTATTATTTTAAAACATCCTTAAAAGATATTTCAAAGTTGAGCTAGACATATATAATACATATAATTACTAGATATTTCCAACTTTGGAGCAATAAAATGTCTCAACAACTTAAGTATTCATTTTCTCCTTAAACTACTCCAGATCCTAAAAACCAGCCATGATTTTTACAATATTCTGATAGGTCTTAGCAGCTGCTGAAAAGCCTGCGCCTAGTCTTGTTTGGTGCACCTTTTCTGACGTATTCCAGGCAATTTCTATGCACATTTCGGGCATCTTTATCTTTAAGCTCGTTAGCGTTCGCTCCTTGTCCTTGTGCGTCCCCAGCTACTTTTGAAGAGTTCATAAAAATCACTTCAACTGTGCAATATTTCATGATTTTGCGTCAATCTTTTGAGCGCCGCTCAACGCCATCCAGAATGTGGGCCTCAATGGGCGTGGCCATGTTGCTACTTGGACTCCTCTGCCTCTGCAACTACAATGCTCCACTCTTTGTGAGCGTCAAGTTCGCTCGTTCGTTCTACTGAGCACACGAAAATTTAATTATGTTGTTTGTTGCTGTTTTTGTTGTTCCTGCTGAAGCAGCCGCTTTCACTCGCCGACGTTTGTCACAGTTAGAAAATAATCACACACAAAAAAAAAACGGAATTCACAAAAAATAAACAAAAGCAGGGAAAATATTTTATCGTCTTGTTGAAGTTTAAATACACTCTAATGTTTGTGGGTTTCACTTTTAGCAAACTATCTAAAAAAACAAATACAAGTAAAAATCAAGCAAAATATTTAAAATAAAAAAAAATATACGAAAAAGACTCACAAGTTTTCTATTATAAGCCCATAAATATAAAAGGCGTTTCTCAAAAGGAATTTTATAGCGGAAACTAATTATTAATTCTGCATAAAAAATAATACTCAAACTTTCCAACTATTGGAAATGGTTCTTTGCAATTTTTTTTTAAGCAATCCACCCTTTCAGAACTCTCGAGGAATACCCGTCTTATGGCTCATCCAAAATACCGAGCAACTCTCTTCGTTTTTTCTTCTTAAGGGCATCCCGAAAAAGTCTGTTGACAGTCGTTGGAGTCGTGCATAAAAGAGCAGCATGAAAATCACACGCTTTTCATAAAAATATTTTCGCTGCTCCCCCCTCATCATCCACATACTTGCACAGCCCCCAAAAACCCCAACTTTCCTTTCTTGTTCATAGTTATTGCCTGGCTTACTTTCCACTTTCTGTCAGCGGCAGCACAAAATATGCGAATATCTATGTAAAATGTGCACTCCCCTGCCATCGCCTGCCCACCCCATGCTCCCTTTACAGAAATGGGGAACAATTTTTGTTGGCGAGAAAAGTGCCAAAAACTGTGAAAAGGTGCGCCAGCTAAGAGAGGAACCTGCTAAAACTTTGCATCATAGAAGTACCCCTTTTTAACCCCCAACCTCTCCCCGCTCAGCTGTTCTGTTTCTTTATTGTTGCTCTAAAGTTAGGAATGCAATATTTTGAGCCACAACTAATGAAAATAGATGACAGCACTGAAGAATTACTAAGAAGTGCTCAACAGAACACAAGATTATAATTACTATGGTAAAATATTCAGAAATAAACCTGTTCTCCTGACTAACTGACTTACTGGCTGACTGACTAGCTAACTGACTTACTGACGGAATTGTTAACACACAGCCCAAACAGAAGGAGCTCAAAAACTGCAAACTTCTACTGTAGTTATCTTTTTGGATGAAGTTTCACGCTGAGGCGCGGATTTAGGAAATTACACTCGCAAGCGTGGAAAAATTTTGGTAAACAGTAGCATATAACACTTTTCGGCAATCCGCTTCATAGCTGCGTGCAAAATGTTGTTTACAATATTTGCTTCTAAAATCGACGAACTTCAAACCCATTTTTAAATATATTTGTAAGCTTTAGATGTGGAATTCAAGTTAGTGCAAATAGATTCATAATTTCCCCCGTCCGCGAAATAGCCCGTGAAATATCCGAAATATATTTTTAAATAATTAGATCGATTGTTGAAATTATGTCCTCCAAGAATACATTAATTTAAGTCTTATTTAAATTTGAATAACCTCTGCGAGGGTCTGAGAAAACTTTCAGTAATAAACTCAAGATTGTTTAGCCAAGCGTTTCAAATGAAAGTTTTCTACCGTAACGAAATTTATTAAATTGTACTTAAAGAAAATTTTGAACGGAATTAGAATAGATAGCGTTCCAAAAAATATTTCTATTGTGCACAATTGAACGTTTACCTTCCAGAATCTGAAATGACAGTACGACACACAAAATGGACAAACCTTATTTATGCCGGCCCTATTCTACCCAGGAAATATTATACTTATGCATGGGTATATCTTGACCAAGTGAACTATTTTTTTTTCTGTTTGTTACAAATCTGAATCTCTGAAATAAATGCTGGTATCCCTTTCTGTTATGTTCATTTCTTGCATCGTTACAAATGAGCTTTCAGACGATAACGAACCACTGGCGTGTCTTCTCTCTTGAATTCTGGTCATGATCTTTTGATACAGTGCATCTACATGTGGCGCCAGATAGATATCTAAACGGACGCCACTTTCAACCTCATGCAGCAGTTGAATACAGTGATCGAATTCGTTTCTGAAAAACTTGGACAAAATCTCCCACATGATGGGCGACAGGTCAAAAAACGGCTTGAATGCCTCAGAGTTCAGACAGCCCAGCTGCAGCATTTCCGGTTCCAATGTGGCCAGACCGCACAGGCCAGCATAGAATGCCACATCCTGTGGCGCCACAATCTTATCATAATCGTAACGCTCAAAGGGCGTCAACAGGAAACAATGCGCCGCTGTCTTATAGATCTTTAGGCCCATATTAGCCAGTCCCGCGGCACAGCTAAGCTGGGCGGGCACGGCACGTGATAGATTCGGAAAGCCGCACGCATACTGCTTGGCCTCGTCAATATAGCTGAGCACATGCCACCAGTTGGCCATATAGATGGATACCCGAATCAGATTGCGGTACATATTGATCACATTGTCGCTGGTAGTGCAATAAGGACGTGCCCGAGCATAGAATTTCACAGCCAGCTGCAGATTGCCGCTCTTCACATGATAATCCCCAATCTCTTCCAGAATGCGTCGCACATAGGCGCTGCCCGAATTTGATTTCTTATAATTGAGCTCAGCATCGAGCTCCTGCAGCAGCAAAGTGGCCTCCATGGTGTTATCCTCAACCCAGTAGGCGTCGTAGAGGTGTGCCTTGCTGGAGCCGCTGTCTGCTTCAGCATTATCGGGTCTCGATGATGTCGTAGTCGAGCTGGAAGGTCCGCCCTCACTCGCCTCTGTGACGGCCATGCTGCGCTCCCGCTCTGTGCACAGCGTTCGGTACAACTCTTCATACATCTTCACATTGTACGTCTTCTTCACATGATTGATGGCCAGCTCCAGCGCCTCGACGCGCAGCTTGGGGCACACCTGTGCAATGAACTTGAGCCGTATCAGCCGGGCAGTATCCATATAACGTTTCGCATAGCTGATCAATACAATTTGCGGATCCTGCACAGTGGGACACTGAGAAACGGTGGTCGACTGCACAAAGCTAGTTAAGCTCCGGGATGCGGAATGGGAAATCATTTTTACAGCTGACAAAATGAGCTAGCCGGTCAGCTGGAATATATTGTGTAATTTTGTTGATTATATGAACTGAAACCAAAAAACAAACACTCAGCTACATGCCAAATATTACCTAGCTTACCAGATCTGTGCAGCGAACTTCTTCAATAGAAGCTTAACAAAAATGGCCAATATCTCACAGGTGCATCTATTTTGATTCAGATATGCGATTTTATGCTATGCTAATCATATGTGGTAAAGCCCTTGACTGCAGAATTTCGATGAAATTTCGAGCACAATAAATAGTTTCGAATCAGAGCTGCAAGCCCCCGAAAAAAAGGTCGCTGGTTCAACCAATGGCTTACACCAAAATCCTGCTTCAGATGTGCTTCAGATGTGCCTGAGATGTGCCCAGATATGAGCCTGGTTTTCCACATTCATTAAACCAAGTATTGAGCTGAAACCTTACTTTCTCATGTAATTGTTAAATAACTCCATTTTTTATTTTTACATGCCCATTCTACTATATCTCTTTATATAAAACTGTTTGTCCTGACTGATATTGACTGACTGATTGGTGATCAACGCACAGCATAAACCGTAAGAGCTCGGAAGCTAAAATTTTCACTGTAGTTACCTTACGTGATGAAGATGCACGTAAGGACGAGGTTTCGGGAAATTCCACCCGCAAATATGGAAAAATCGCGAAAAACGTTTGCATGAAACTTTTTGTTTACCATCCGATTGGCCTCAAACTCAATTTCAAAGTTCTTTGTTCAAATTCATTTGAGGGGTGTTTCACAATTTTCCAAAAATGTATTCCTCCTTGGTGGAAATGGGGGTCAAAGATTTGGTGGGTGACGTTTCACGCTTAAATTCATTTCCAAGGATCCATAAGAAAAATCCTTTGAGACCTGTTTCACATTTTTCGCAAAATCAAAGCATCCTCGGTAAAAAGTGCGATTCTAAGAGTGTTTTGGTAAAGTTTTAAGTTTTGTCGGATTTGCTTCAAACTTATTTTCAAAGCTCTGCATAAGAGTTTAATGAATACGTGTTTCAGGGATTTGGGAAATTCCACCCGCAACAGTGGTAAATTGGCGGAAAACGTTTGTATGAAAGCTGTTTTCATTTTCATTTTCAAAGCTTTTTGAGAACACGGGCAAGGAAAGTCGCGGGCTAAATTGTATCATTACCCAACTTTGGAATATACCAAATATGGTTTGATAATCGAATGTTTGAAGCGCAACAAACTGTTTGCGGTTTTCTTTCCAGTACTATATATTAATTACCAATTATTTCTTCGACTAAATAGGCTGAGTTTGCCTGAAAAGTGTAACAAGGAACAAGAAAAAATATCTACTAGTACTGTTAGCCCGGAGACGTCTTCTCCGCTTTGCTTGACAGTAAGGATGAAAAAATAGACCAACATTGCAAAAAATCCGTAAACTATTTACACATATTTCATTCCGAATTTGGATCCCGGTGCAATAAGCATAAAAGAATTGCAAAATACAGGAAATTCGCACGATTGAATACGCTGCTACTTAGCAGAAATCAAACATACAAGCTTTCCAATCTAACCGCCAGGTGGCATGACAAGCTACACTTGCACGTGTGTGTGTGTGTGTGTGTGTGTGTGGTGTGTGCGTATGTGTGTGCTTGTGTTCGTGTGTGACAAGACTTGAGCTGAGCTCAGCCCAGTAGAAGAAATTCTCATGTATCTGCAGCTGGGCAGCCGCTAACAATGTGCACAACCAAATTCCATTACGAAGATACAAATCAAATTGCCAAATGGTAATAGTAGCTGTCGATGTCGTGGCGGGGGCCACCAGCTGGCGGGAGGGAAAAGTGCTTTCCATTGGCAGTTGGCGAAAAAAAATATATATATATACGTATGCAAAAATCAAATTACCCGAGCTTGAAAAATCGCAGACATCAGAGACACATAAATCAGAGGGCGCCAAAAACTTCAAAAGGCCAAAACGAAACCAAAGAAATTGTTACCGCTATTTAACGGTTTATTAATGCGTCGCCTTAGCTGAATTTATTGGCCTGGTCGTTGGCCATTTTTGTGCTAGCCCGTCGAACCAGCACAACCAAATCCCAAACCCCAACCCACCCCACCCAGAAACCCACCCTGCAAACTGAAGTGGCAATGCAAAATGTGAAGCTTGAAAAACGTGCAAAATGCTTCAAATTGATTTGACTTCTTGGTATTTGCCTGCGGTAGTCCAGGTAGCCCATTTCTCAAACGAAGTGTTGATTCCGTTTCTACCCAAAGGCAGAGCAAAGAAAAAATAGTCCAAAAGATAAAAGGAAAACCTCAACAATAGCCTATACTTGCGCTGTTTCAATGGGTTCAATAATTTCACCGATGATACAACTTGATGATTAAATGTTGATATTAATATTTTTAATAGAATGATGGAAATGAAACTCTTTAATCAAATGCTGCTTTAGAGACAATTTCTTTGTTACTAATCGTGGCCTGCCTATTTATTCTCAAGGCTTGGACATTTTTAAAATATGGCAATGCTGTATTATTAAGTTGGCAGCGCCAGAAACAGCTCCAAAAATATTGCCAGACTGTTTTATAAAATTCACTTAACAGTAGCTCATACAAAACATGAGACTTAAGATTCAATGAAAATATGAATATATAAAACTTAAAAACTTTAAGTTGGGAGAAAATTTAAAAAAAAATCAGAAAAAACGCAAAAATGAAAGCTTTAGAGAATGTGTGTACTGATTTCACTTACTCGAGCAGCAGGCCAAGTTGATTTATTTGAGGAGAGGAAATGTTTTGACCTTCCCTTGTAGCCGAGGTTTATAAAGCTTTCAATATAAAATTAATTTTTTATTGCAAGCAACTGTTTTTCATTATAGAGTGTGTGCTTTACCCTGTGGCAGCCGTGAACTTGTATGGTCATTATAAATATGTGCCATGTGGATAAAGTGCCTTGCAAACATAAAATTGAAAAAATTGAAAAAATGATCGATTCTATTTATGCATAGAAATGAATGAGACTTTTGATAAGCACATCTTACAACTATGCTCTTAGAAATTGCATTTTAGGTCAAGCTCTCGCCACGGACATTATGGTTAGGCATGTGTCAGTCTAAGGGTCCTTGATTAAGAGTAACAGAATTTGGCGGCCTGACGACAATGTGAAGTCGCAAGCTGCCGACGGCAATCAAAGTCACAAAATGTTTGCAATTGACATGTAATAGAGCAGGACCAGGGCGGCAGTTGGAAGGGTTGGGGTCGAGCTCTCCACAATCGCCCACGCGCTGGCATCGCTTTCAGCTTGACGCTTTCGACGCGTACAAGTTTCTAATTTCATTAAAATTTGTTCGTTCCGCCGATCATAGTGGGCGTGAACTTGGTTGGGGTGGTGGCTGGAGCGTTTTTCAGACGTTGACAGACACAAATCGACAATAGACGTCAACACATGAGCCCGGAGAAGAGAGGGCAAGCGGGGGCGTGGTCTATGCCTGGACGACAGCTTTGGCAATCAAAATGCGCCGATCAAAGTAGAAAATCGATTTTAATTGCAATCTAGCGACGCTTAGCGCTCGATGGTCGGTCGAACGGGGGCATGGGGCGTGCAAAGGGCGTGTCCTGTCCTGCCCAGCAGTACAGTCAGTGTGTGTATGTGTGAGTGGCAATCGCTTTTTGCAGCGACATGGCGACGCACGCTACAAAAAAAAAGGGCCAACGCGAAATATTGAATCAAAATTTTGGATGCCGCAACGCGATGCGCATTGGATGATGTCGCAACCAGACATTGTCGATATTTTGACTAATGTGTCGCCATTTGTAGCGTCACTTGCCGCAGCCACTCCACACAAATACACACGCACACACAACACATTGAAAACCATTAAAACTGCGGCACAATTGCCGCTCAAAGGCAACTCAATCCGGCTGTCAAATTTAACAAGAGCCCAATTAGGCCACGCCTACAAAAATTTGACAGAAAAAATGGAAACAAAGCGAAGCATCAGACGAGACATTAATTATCGCATATATGACTGCAAAAAGAATAGACAGTTCCTGGAATATAAAGCCAACAAATCGATTTGTGGATTTCGAATGTCTGGCTTTTAACGCGCGTATTAAAGTAGATTTTATAAGCACTTTAACGTTTGCTGACCGAACAGGAATTTATTCGAGGCTTTACAAGAATACGAATAAAGATATATATATATATATATATATATAAGCTCCCTACATATATGCAAAATATTATCAACATCGGATAACTCATCATACAGCTTTCATAGGAATGATCCGTCGAAAAGTTGGTTCTGATATGGAAAACTTTTTGTATATTAAGATATGATATATTATATTAAAATCTTTTCAACAGCGGACCACTATCTCAGCTGATCTAGAAAAGATAAGTGGAAAAATAGGTTTTTGTATGGCAAAATATTCTCAAAACAAACTCCAGATTTTCGATCTGCACTATTCTCACATATCAAAAGGAAAATGTCTACAAGGGTGTTAGATATCTTACTTTCTCGTAAATGTGTGCATGTTCTCGTTGAACATAACTTTGATTTCCATTTAATTTTATATTTTTTCTTTCTCACTTCAGTATCATAAAATTATTCAAAATATTTTAAAATTTTCTTGTAATTTATTTTCTAGCATTTTCTTGTTATTAACAATTATGAAAGTTAATTGAGGCACATCATTTTTTGCAGTGTAGTTGCACTTATTTATTTATTTTGCATGCACTTTTTTAAAGCCCTTTGTTGTCCTTGCACTTGACTTGACGCACCAGGACAATGTCCATTGCTTGTGCAGCACTTGAAAGTTGTCTGTGCCCAACTGTCCGCCTGGCAGACCGTCTGTCATGCTCATAATTACGATAAACAAAATGTGCAACAGTTTTTGCCACACTTTTGCGGCAATGTGTGAAATTTAATTATATTTCAATTTAATTTACCACCCCGACCAGCCGCCCCCTTTGCTCCCTTTCACCGCAGGAAATTAACAGCAATGGACGAGCTGAAGCTTTTCCCATGCCGCCTTTTGAGGAACATGGGCGGGACATGGACGGGCTGCTGCAATGCGTCATAGTACCACGCCCACTGCACAGCCGCCTTGCCCTTTATTGCTGTGCTAATTAGGTTTGGGTTTTGCGTTTAATGTCAGTTGTTCTGAGCATTTGCTCGTATAGATGAGGTGTGTTGGCGGGGGGCGCGGCCTATTTTCCGCCATTTTCTTTGCATTTCTTTTCTGCTTTGACAAGTTTTTCTTTATAATGTTGGCATTAAAATTAAGTTTAGCTGCAGATCTTTATAGCCCCAAGACTACGAAGAAGTTGTCCTCTCAACTTCTGTCCTTTGCTGCTTGAAAGCCTTTTTCATTTTTTCTAATTTATTGCAATAATTTTCTCTTTTAAATATCTTTTCATTTTCACGCACAGGCACACTTAATGGAATTAAATTGCCTGGTCAAAGGCCGAAACAAGCACAAGAGTTTCACATTCTTGAGGCTGAAAAGTGGTATTAAAAATATGAAAGTGATAAAAAATATAAATATAGTGAACAAATATAATATAAACATATAATAAGAAAATATAATATAATATAATATAAATTATTAAAACACACAACAAATTAAAAAGTCAGATAATAAATGGAATACAAATTCAAATATAAGAAAGTCATAAAAGTAAATTAAATTGAATGAATTAGTGATAATAATTATACCAAATGATAACAAATTAATTAATGTAAAAAAATAAATAAAAATGTATTTAAATATCTACTGAAAAAACGCACAAATTAAAGGAAGTCATTTTAATGATGCATCTATTCACCTCAACGATCCTCTTGCTTGGTGAGTGCTCAATGTTTTTATTTTAAGAATAACGATGCTCTCCGTTTATATTAAGTAAATATTCGTATTAAAAAAGCCAGGCTTAAATCAAGGGCATGGAATTTTATTGTGGACATTGATAGGCTCAAAGTGTTTCAAAATGAAAATATTCTGTAAAGGATGCAGGTTGTTATTTAGACCTTTTTAAGATAGTCTAATTGTACTCATGTAATACCGGAGGGTATATTATATTTTTAAGACTATAAAAAGTGTATCAATGAATTATTTAAAGATATTCTGAATTATTTTACTAAGAAAACTCTGGAGGTATTTCAACTAATTAACTGGTGAAAGTGGATATTTGTGTCCTTTTGTGTTTTGTTTGATTTGATATGATAAAACTACAAAACTTAACCAAAATAAGCGGAGTCCGTCCTCTCCAATGCTTGTAAGCTCCTCCACCCCACTATATTATTATCCTTTGATGAAACCTTGTTGGCAGAGCTTTAATAAATAATAAATAATAACTTATTCAGCATATATGCAAATAATTATGAAATGAAAGTGAGCAAGTGCCTCGAAGGCAATGACCCAAACAGATCCATTCAATGTCTAGATAGATTGATAATTGTTTATTTTCAACACAATTTATTGTTGCATGCACCTGCGGCATGCCCAGTGCCAGTGCCAGAAAACGACACACACACACACACACACACACACACACACACACACACACACACACACACACAAACAGACACAGGCCAAAGATATTCAGCACAGTTTATACCCTATCAGCCCTTGGGGGAAGCAGGGGCCGCATGGAATCGAATTGCATGCGCATTTTATGCCTTTCAAAATTTTGTTGCCTTTGGTCCCGAAAACATGCCATCTGTTTGTTGTTGCTTTTGGGGCATATGCGAGTGTAAACTCGGTATAATTTGTATGGCAAACAGAGAGAGGGAGAGAGTGAGAGAGCGAGAGAGTGCTAGCTAGTGGCATTTCAGTTTGATTTTGGGCTCGGTTTGGTTTGTTTTGGCCAGTTGTGTTGACCGTTTGGCTCATGTAAATAAAACATTTAAACCGATTGGCAAATATTTGAATGTGCAGCGCTTTAAGCATCTGAGCGCGATATTCGCACTTTAAGGGCACGCCAACCCGCAGGAGCAGGAGCAGTAGCAGCAGCAGGATCAGGAGCAGGGGTAGTTTGGTAGTTGTTAACCAAAGCAGGCAAAACCGAACCCGACTAACAACAAGAACTATGGCCAACCTCGAGCGGCAAAGTTCAAATTCAATTACCTTTCAAATATTTGCATTTTGCGACACAAAGTTCCGTCATAATGTGCACAATGGCTGCCACTCGAATGCCACTTGAAAGCCAAGCGGATGGCCGGGGAAGGGGTAGGACAGCAGGCGGGCAAGCGGGCGAGTGGGCGAGTAGTCGACTATAAAGAACGAACCGACAACGGAAGGAGCACTCAAAACAGTTGCCGCTAATGTCGTTCTGCACGTCCAGGACGTCGTCCTTCTGCTGCTTCTGCTGCTGCTGCTGCTGCTGCTGTCGGGATCGCAACAGCAACAGCAGCAACAGCAACAATGACGTTAACTTTTGCCGCCTACTGCCGTCCTCTTTCAAAACAATTACAAAACAAAGGCCAACGACAGCTTGGGGCGCGGGGACTGTGCGTGTGGGTGTGTATGTGTGTGTGTGTCGTTCGCATAAAAATACCAAATAAGCCAATTTCGAAACAGGACTTGCTGCAACATTTGCCAGCCACCCACTGTCACCCACACACCTCCCCTAGAAGCCCATCCCTTGCATGGCCCTCTGCCGACGCTACAACCAAGCCAAGCAAGGGCGCAGCAGCGAAGAGGTTCGGCCATTTTTTCAATGCCAACCCAGCAAAGTTGGGTGAAATAGTGTATTAAAAGCATATTTAATATGATGGATGGTTTGAAAATAGATCTTAAGCAAGCACCTTAATTCAATAAATCTTTAATTAAATTGATCTTGAGTAAGATAAGTGAAAAAGAAAGAGAGAAAGGGAGATAGACAGGTGGACAGAGGAAGAGATTGTGATAAAGACAGAAGTATATTGTGAAAGAGATAAAGAGCGAGCGTACGGCTAGAGATAGAAAGCGAGATGCCTCAATAGAGCCAAAAGATCAAACCAAAATATCAAAATAACAACAACAATTAAGAGAATTATAGAACCACGGATGCAGCGAGAGAGAGAGAGAGAGAGAGAGAGAGAGCTTGTAAAAAATAGGGCAAGGAAGATCGTCCGAGAATGCCATAAAAATAACCTACATATGTATGTATGAAAAGAGAAGAAAAGCATAAGCGAGAAAAACTGACAAAGTAAAAAAACTAATGATGCAATCCGAAGGTAAAGACACGATCTCACTGAAAGAAAAGAGTTTGTAATTAAGATTGACCCAGAAAGAGTGAGAGCAATAGCTAAAGATCTATTAAGATAAAACAAGATAAAAACAAAAAATGTCTAAATTTTCAACAATTATTGATATATTATTAAGAACTAATCCCAAAGTACGAAACTTTAAGACAAGGCAAAATAAAGCAGGCAATAGTAATTAGGGCCTTGAGCTTCCTTTTTCAATGTTAACATGATTAATAATTATATATTAGTATTAATTATAAATACTTGTTCTTAGTGTAAGCAAAAGGTCGCCTATTTGTCTTTTGATCCATATAGTATTATTTCATTTGAGGGTGAGCTATTTTTTATTGTAATTTTATTTTTTTTAGAATTGGTTGTGTTGGTTTGACTGCCACGAAAAGTTGTACTTGGGCTGGGTTGTTGCTGTTGCACGTAACTTTTGCTGCCAACTATGTGAAACGTTGTTGGAGGGCCAATTTTAGTATTGCTTTCTCTAGGTTGGCCACTTCATGTGTCCTCTGCCCCGTCTCTCGCTGTCTGCGTCGCTGCCTCTGTCTCTGTGTGTCCTTCTGTGTCCTTCTGTCTCTATCAAAAATGTGGGCGCATGTGTCTCGTTGTTGCAGTTGCAACAAAGTGCATTGAAAATTATTTCTTTTGTTTATTAAAATTGTTTTGCGAGCTTTATTGAAAATGAGACGGAAATGGCATAACAGTTGGGTCCTCGGATACTTGGGTCCTTGGGTCCTTGGGTCCTGCCCTTGGCCATTTTGTGTGTGCGGCACGCACCTTCGCCCGGGCGACTGACAAATTTTAGCCAACTCTGTGGGCGGGCGAGGGGCATGTGACATGTGGCATGTTTTATGCATGCGGCTGCAGCCAAACACGCTGAGAAAAACCCGTTCCTATACCAAGTTGCGAGCTTATTTACATGTTGAACTCTTATTCTTCATTTTTTACCACGCATCAAATGAACGCGTGCTGAGTGCACATTTAGATTAAGGAGGAAAAGCAGGATATCAGCGTTCAGCGGGCTTAGGGTGTGGGCGTGGCAATGCCAGCGACGAGCATGATATAACAAGATGCGAGTGGGGGGCGGAGGGTGCGGGTCGTGTTCAAAGATGCCTGAATGCATTTGGCGCCCAATGCCAAAGTAGATCTGCATACGAGCATATCATATGTACATATATATGCCCTATACACCGACATATATACTTATATATGAATAGATATACATATGTACATGTATAGTATAGATAGATGTGGCTGCATAGCCACTGGCGCTGGCGGTATATAAAATGCATAGAATTTTCGCTTTATTCCATGCATTTAAAGGCAAATTTATGTTATGCATGTTGCTGTCTAAAGCGAAATTGCAACAAAGGGGCAAAGCAAAAGGTAACAACAACAACATGCAACAAACAAGCAACAACGTGCAACAGATATAATATTAGACATAAATCGCTGACACGTACGTTATGCGAGTCCTTTGAATATGTTGCTACTCTTGATTGAAAATACAAGAGCTAGAGCTCTTTACATACCCTATAAGCGTCAAATGGCTGACAAGGGTATGAAAGAGTAGTAAAATGTTTGTGACAGGAGCTACAGCAATTTTGTGGTGTTTGTGCTTGTATGTGTTAATTCTATATAAAAGGTATATAAAAACAAATGTACAGTAGGAAACGGTCGCCTGTGCAGGGTATCTGAGAGTGAAGCAGTGTTTAAACATTTTCTGTACACTTTGTAACTATTTTCGAACCAAACCCCAAAGAAACAAGAAGTTCTTGAGTAATTCCGCTGAACTTAAGACTAGTTTTGTATAAAATGAACAGTCTGAATGAAAGCACATAAATATAAAGAAAGAAAAAAGCCTTTTTAACAGAACTTTCTACTCCTTAGTAGTTCAAGCAAAGATTAGTACTTATTTAAACAGCATATTTAAAGCACATTTTCGGCAACTCCAACTGAATTTCATTCATTACGCTCTGAAAATCCATTAATTTCAATATTTAATGCATTCCATCTAAATCCCTAAAGCAAATCACGACACGACAAGAAAACAAATCGTTAACATTAAAAACGCGATTCGCTGTCGCGGATGCGGATGCCAATGCGAATGCGAATGCGAATGCGAATATGAATGCGGATGTACTGCTGCGAATGCCAAATCCTTTACAAAGCTGTGCAACATTTTCTTACAATTTAAGTGGCAAAGCTTTTAATTAGCTCGCCCAGCTACCCTGGCAGTGTTGGGGCACAGTCCAACCCCTTCCACGCCTGCAAAGGATTTATGCAAACGCATCAGCTGCGGGGAAGCAATTTGAAAGCTCTTTTCTCTGATTCCCTGCGACTGCACGGTGCTCATTATGCTCACTATTTACCAGCAGCAATTATGGCCATGGATTTCGATAGTCAAAATCGAGCAATTCCATAAGCTGCCCCATCAATCTAAACAGCTTACGAATGTCTCCAGTTGCAGTGCAGACACGAATTATTCAGTTGTGCTCGCTACAAATGCGCAGATAGTGGCAATGTGTGTGTGAATAAGAGAGGAAAATATAGGGAATAGCGATCAATTATGAATACTGTTTCTCGTATGTGTGCTATATCGAATATTTAAATAGTATTAATTTATGAAACTATTGTATTGGGTAATATGTTGTCTGACAACTACACATATTCACAACTCAGCTAATACCGCTGCATACTTTCAGGCAGCTATATTAAATGAACAGACGAAAATACTTTTCAAATAATATATATAAAACTTCATACTTATAGGCATCTATTGATTTTAGTTTTTTTTTTTTTTTTTTTTTTTCTAATGATAAAAATGATATTTATTTTTGTTGCTACCTATCCTAAAAATAACAAAATAATTTATGATAGAACATAAAAATGAATTGAAGATAACTTATAAGGGGGAGGTTTAAGGGGTGATACTGGGGAGATCGTCTAAATTTTAGTAGGAGATATTTATGTCAAGACCCGGTTCAGGAGGTCTTGAGGGTGATGGCGTTTGAGTCTCCTCCTTACTCTTCTACGGTGACAGGCAGTATTTAGGCGTCTAGCTAAACAGTTTGGATGAGCTCCTAGCCTCTCCGTGTATTTTTGGGCAATCACTTGGATTCTGTCTCCTATTTTGGGCGCCTTAAGGTCGCGCTCAATATTACGTGTCCTTATGTACCATGGAGACCCAGAGCTTGTAGCACACGGATCTTATTCAGGTGCGACTTGGCAGTAATACCGTACACCTGTTTGGCATAGAAGCTGGGAGCTAAAATGCACTTGTATATTTTGACCTTTTTCTCCAGCGACAATTTGTTTTTGGCGGAGATTAACCAGAACATCTTATTTAATTTGGTTCTATATGAGTGCTGCAGTGACGTGACATGTCTTTCAAAGGTAAGGCTTCTGTCTAGGATGACACCTAAGTACCTGTGCGCAAATGAATGATCCAGTACTCTTCCATTAAGTGATACGACTGGGCAGCTCTGCACTCGATTTGTGAAAGTCACATTTGCACATTTACGTGCGTTTATGCACACATTCCATTTCGATGCCCATTCCTGAAATGCGTCCAAAAACTCCTGCAGTGCATTTTTGGCTAGAAGTATGCAACTGCTTTTTGTGAGCACCGCAGTGTCGTCGGCGTAGGTCGCTATTAGCGTATCACTTTTATCAACTGAGGTGATTGCCATATGGTTTGGTATATCCGCTGAAAATATCGAGTACAATGTGGGGCCTAGAACACTGCCCTAGGGAACGCCAGCTTCGATAGATTTAATGGAGGACTTGCACCCATCGTCAGTCACTCGGAATGATTGATTTTAGTGGGTGACAATGTCAGCCTTAAATTGTATAAGAGTACTGCATGCTTATATAAATAAAGGGCCGTCGTTGTTCAAATTTTTTATAAAACTCTACGTTCTTTTCGACATTTTTATATTTACGTGCGGCATTGAAAAACATACTTAATATTAACATTGTATACTAAAAGACGGTTTTGTTAGCTTGCTTAGCAAGCGACAACATTGTACAACTATTTAATATACCCCTGCATACTTTTAGGCAGTTTTTGTTGTTCACAAGCCACAATCACATGCAAAATAGTATATAATAATAGCACAGCATACTTATTTGTAGCTCTGATCAGTACGCAGGCGACAATGTTGCCTATAAAAAAACTTTAATTTTCAAATATTCATGCTTTTAGGCAGTAAAATAAATAAATCATCATAAATCTAAATTATGACTATATTTATATACTCTTGAAAGCCCAAATAAAATGTTGTTTATAGTTCTAGTTTTCCAAAATATTTTTCTACGGCTGCAATTTTACTTAAAGCTGGAATTTACCATTATCAAAGAAGCAATAAAATGTAGCATGAAAAAGTTATCTCATACAAAGATGACCCATTTATGTGTATTATAAATATTTCTTATTTAGTTTTGTTTTTATAGTTTGCTTATTATATTTGTTTATTATATTAGTTGTGCTCCCAGCAAACGTTTAATTATTCACTCAGTTCGAGTTCAAGTTTAAGGTTAATTGTATATTCAAATAGGTTTTATATTTTTTATTTTTATTTTATTTTTTAGCGTCTGCATTTTTGTTGATTCATACAATCAAATTGGTCGCTTCCCAATTATTGCCTACGACACATCCATAAATTTCGAGAGGCGCCTGTGGACAGATAAGCACCAGACCAACTAAATAATGAGAAGGAATTAGAGTCATTTTTAAGTCGAATACTAAATGCGCTTTTGAAAATATATATATTTTTCAATTTGAATACTTAATTCTTGAAGAATCTAAAATAACTTATGTTATGCTTAAGAAAGCTTGCCCCAAAGTCGATTTTTATCGATATTCTTAAGTTAGGACGATATTGAGAAAAAAACTATTACAAACATATGAGTGTAGCATTGGGAATATGCATTTAAATTTTACAAAGACGGACAGACAAACGTTTATGGCTAGATCAACTCAGTTCGTATTCCTGATCAAGAATATATATATATATACTTTATGGTGAGATGCTTTCTGATGCCCATTACATATATTTTCACAGATATATTTTACCCTTTGTTTTGGGTTCAGCGTAAGCACCAATTTTTCAACAATTTACTCTGTGAAAATTGGGTTTACAGACTTAACTGGCTATAATGACCAAACCCGTCATGACGATCATGAAAGTTTATTTTATAATACCCTAACAAAGTAGTCCCATACTAGCATATTGCATTTGTAATCTAGTAAATGATAAGACATTTTCTTATACTCTAGTAGCTTGGAAATAAATTTGTTTTTTTCCGCTGTTTGTTTTGATTTTGAAATCGTTTCAATAAAAAATCTCTCTCCGGATTGTTGGGTATAAAAAGGCCCCCCAATTGACGCTGCACAGTTAGAACTTATTTGAAAGTGCTGAAGCTAAATCAACAAATCAAAATGAAATTCTTCGTAAGTTCGCTTGAAGATCCTTAAATTGAGCTCAACGACTTATGTCCTAGTATTATTTACTTTTAAAGATCGTATTCTTCGCCCTGATCGTCGGTGTGTTCGCCGCTGGATATGGTCAGCAAGGACAAGGCCAGGGCGGACATGGCCAGCAAGGTTTTGGCCAGGGCGGTCATGGCCAGCAAGGATTCGGCCAGGGCGGACATGGCCAGAGTGGTTTCGGCCAGGGCGGACATGGCCAGCAAGGATTCGACCAGGGTGGACATGGCCAGGGTGGTTTCGGCCAGAGTGGACACAGCCAGGGTGGACATGGCCAGCAAGGTTTCGGCCAGCAACATGGTGGACAGGGTGGACATGGACATGGCGGACGTTACTAGGACGTTTTAATCAATAAAGATAAAGCTTAGCCTGATAAATTTACCCTAACGCGTCATTTATTTTATTGTGTTTTGTTGTTGTGGATGAATCCACCTGAAATGGATAACAGACAGAAGAAGGCATCCTAAAGTATATTTATTCCAGGTTGGCGTTAACAGATCGAGTCATGAAAATCGGATGGCTGTCGAACACCAAGAAATGCCGCCAAATGTCAACTTAAATCTACCTAAACATTAACATATGTGCATATGTAAAATGTGAAAGGTCAGAGCAGTCTATCGCTGGCCAAGCCAATCCGTTTTTATGACATGCAATCTGCTATCTTCCTAGAACTCAGGTCAAAATACGCATTACGGAATTCTAATATTGGATGAGTGCTGCATATGCTGCCGATAAGCCGACCCACACCAAATGTTGTTAAGTGCATTTTCCTTTTGGGTTTTATGGATATTAGGTCTCCAGGTATAATTTATGATTGTGATTTTATGCCAACGTACGGCCAGCAATTGCAATTTTTGGCTTTAAAAGCGTTGTATGCAGCGCAGTTGAGTTCAGAGTTGAAAGAGCCGTCGCTATGAAGTTGCTGGTGAGTTTCCTGTGTATAAAAGTAGAAATATACTACTGAAAATATATATTTACTTTTGAATTTTGCGGACAGATCATTTTATTTGCGCTTTTTGCTGCCGCCTTGGCAGTGCCGCAGTACGGCGGCGGATATGGGCGTGCCGGCGGGGGCGGCAATCGTGGCGGCAATCGCGGTGGCAATCGCGGTGGCTACCATAATCCACATCACAATCCACATCACCATCATCAACATCATCATCGCTATTAGTTGGAGCGCGGCTTTGGCACAAATATGAAGCGTTCAAAAGCGGTATTAATAAAAACATTTCAATACTGTTTAAATAAAAGAATGTTTATTTTCACAGTGCACTATTTGCATAGATAAACTACGTGTAACCTGTATTTTTATTGTACCCTTGTTTATGTTCTCCTTTGCGCTGCATACATTGCTGCTATCCTGCTCACACACAGTCTTTGTTGTTGTTGAATGCGCTGCTTGAGCTGCTGTCCTGCTCGCACACGGTCTTTGTTGAGCGCACATTCTCTTATTGTTTTCAGTTGCGCTTTAAGAAGACCTTGGTGTTGTTGTGCGTGATCGTTCATATTCCTAAACTTTGTTTGCTTCGAGTCTGTGTGTGTTTTTTTAAGCTGAACTTTAGTGTTGTATGCAGTCTATCGAGTGTACATTTTGTTGTTATTCTTGCGACAACTTTTTTGCATTGCCTGCCTATTTTTATTTGCTGCTTTACATTTTGTATTCTTCTTTTTATGACATGGAAACGGTGTGCAGGCATGTCGGACAAGAGAAATTTAAATTTAAGCTTAAGAGAGAGCGAGATACATATATATTTTAAAATAGCTATTATGTTGATTTTGACTGCACACAGTTAATTGTCTAGAGTTAGACATGCGCATGATACACATGCATATTGTGTCCGCCATGCTGAAGATCTTCCAGTTATTTTCTGACCCCAGAAGGAACTCTAAATTGAAAGCTTTATTTCAATTCGCAGGCAATATAATTTCGCACTCTTTTGGTGTATATTTTGAGTTGGACATAAAACGCAATACTAATTACTGAAAGATTCCCAGCCACATGTGCAGTGGCAGATTACCAGTAAGATACTTATTTGTATACTTTATGGGAGTTTAATTGTTTTAGCAAATGGCCCGAAATAATTACGAAAAGTAACCGACTGCTAACACATGTTTGTTTGTCCGAGAGCAGCGCAGCAGCAGCAGCAGATTATAGTATCCTCATCAGCTTAGTTGACGGCGCCTGGCGGCGGTGGCGGTTGGCCGGCGCACCAGGGCGTGCAGGGTGGCAGTGTGGGACGTGTGGGCGTGGCCCGTGGCGGGCTAGCGCTCGCGCTGGCCAGCAGCAGCGATAACAACAGCAGCTGCGTGAGCGAGCGAGAGAGAGAGAGAGAGAGTTAGCGAGAGTGAAAGCGCTGTCGATTATTTTATTTTTTTTACAAACTTACACAGTACTTAAAATTCATTACGAATGACGAACTTTTTGAATGCTATGAAAATTTCAGGAACATGCTGCTTACTTTTATACGCACCGCACTAACAAGAAGCTTATCAGCAAATGAGAATGTTTAGCAATTTTCAAAGAAGCCAATGATTATAAGAATAACAAAATTCTCTACAGAAAAAGTTTATACAATTTGTAGAATTTAGACATGATTCTTTTTAAAATATTTCCTTGGTTAAAAGGAATATGATATTTTAAAATATTTCACAAAGAATATTTGTCAAAAGATCTTTATTTCCATTTTAAACAGGCTTCAATTTTGTATTCCACAAGTGACTAGAATAATAATATTTAGTAATATTTTTTAGCAATATGCATAAATTGTTTCAGTTCAGATTCCAATTCTTATCTAAATAGTAAGAATAATACTTCAAAATAGGTTTTAACACATTTGAACAAATATTTTCTAGATTTTTTTATGTTAATCAGAACGTCAATTTTTTAAAAATTAGTGTAGATTTTAGTAAGTTGTATATATACATATTATCAAACAAAAGCTCTCTTCTTTTTTCTAGATTTTATTACATTTCTTTCTTTAATTTTGAAAGAGATCCAAAAACTGTCTAATTAAATGTACAGCACTTATATAAATCAAGTAATCTAGCTGAAAAAAAAACTGCCTTAAATTCTTCAATTGAATCAACTGTAGAGTGTTGTCAGTTGCCAATAGCCGACTACTTAAAGTCCACATCTTTCGAAATTGTTTGTACATATTGTTTATTGGGCAAGGTCAATTTCCAGCTGATAGGACGCACTTTAATGGGTCATGTGTGTCGTGTTGTAGGCAATCATTGCTCTGTTCTCTGATTTTCCCGTCGCTTTTATTTCTTATTTGTATTTTGTTTGGCTTACTGCGCAATTCTTAAATGTCACGGCTATCTGACCCAATAATCAGACAACTTAATTGCAATTGCATTTGTAAAATATTTTCTGCACACTTTGCCAGTCGGTTTGCTACCTTTTGTTTGCATTCCATGGAAAGAGCTTGCCAGTCGACCACCTTCTGTCCTGCTGAGAGATAGTCAAGGGTGCGAAATGCACCCTCTACTCAACCTATCTAAATGAGGCTTGCACATTTGAGGGGCTCTTGTTTGTTAGACTAAGAGCCAAGTGTTGCAGTTACTTGTACAGCTTTTCAAGGAATATGTGTATGTACAAAGGAAAGTGTAGCTAATCTTCAGTTACTACCTACGCCAAAGCTGGAAATTGTAAAAACTATGCTAAGAGATGTTTAGAACATTTGTGAGTGACATCTTTGCAGTTGTTAATCCTCGAATGCGGAATAGTCCATTTCTGTTTTGAAGATTAAAGCTATGTCAATTTTAATTAATTTGCATAAACTACTAAAAATATGAAACTATTGAGCTATAATTGATATTGACTTTAATATAACATATATATTAATAAATAACAAGTAAGAGGTTCTAGTCAAGAGCTCCCGACTAGGGGATACCCTGAACCCTCTTCTTCCAACACCAAATGCAAATATGTATACTATTCTAGAAGCTACAAAATACAGGATTTCGATATACATTTTTATCGATTATTTGGAAACGGAGTAAGTTATCGATTGTGGGAAACAAACTGGATCTGCGCAGGCACTATGAACACCTACGTCTTTAAGTCTCTAGCTCTTATAGCTTTTGATATTCTTGCGTTCATACATACGGACAGACGGACAGACAGACGGACATGGCTAGATCGACTCGGCTATTGATGCTGATCAAGAATATATATACTTTATGGGGTCGGAGATGCTTCCTTCTGCCTGTTACATACATTTGCACTTTGCACAAATGCAATATACCCTTTTTAACCATTTTATGGTACAAAAAATTGAGTCCTTTCGGAGCTTTTAAAATTCATTTAATGCAGGCAAAATACAATATGAACTTGTAGCTATTTAACTGCTAAAATCTATGGTGCATGCAATCAAATATTTGATTTAAATATTCATTTTAAAAATGTTCGTAAAGCAAAACAGAATCAAATACAAAACTGTTACAAATTCATACCGATTCCCCACTATAAATCTAGTTATTGTTCAAGCTCATTGAACCCAAAGCAAAGGTATTGACTTTTGAGTGACTTGAGCTAAAATTGGTTAGCCATACTATTGTATCGTTTGGCATTGCTTCAATCTCAAGCTTCTTTTTTTAAACGAGCTCTTCACACAAAACAAAATAAAGAAAATATTTTTTCTTGTTTTTTTTTGTGTGTCGCTTCCAAAAGTTCGAGTCTCGAGTAAGGCAGAACCGGAAATTTATTTGTGCGGCCATTGCAAGTGGTAAATATAAGAGCGGCAACTGCTTAAGTGGCAGTTTCGGGCACATACCCAATGGCCATTTTCCAACCTGTGCCCTTTGCCCTACGTCGGCTTTGCTGGCTTCCAGCGCATTGCCTTAAAAATGCAGCCAAGTGCAAAGGCCACCTGGCAGCATCTCTTGGCCAAATTGTTGCTATTGCTGTTGTTGCTATTGTTTTTGCCGGCATATCTGTGGGCTTCCGGTTCGTCACGTGCGCACACACGCACACATGCTGCCACGCCCACTAGCCACAATTTGGATGTGGGCGAGGCGAGCAATGTGCAGCCATTGAGCGCAAATGTGCCAAATAATGACTTGCAGGCGAGTGCAATTTATATGATAAGCAACAAAAATAAATTGCAGGCAATTCATTTTACTTAAATGCAGCAGCAACAACAACAACAACACGAGGCAATGAGCTGCTGCAGCGTTGGCAACTTTCACACACATACACCCACACACACACACGCTCGCACACACACACCTGCAGCTCAGGTAACGAGTTGTATATCATTTGAACATTTTGTGCTTGCCTGGCAACTGTGTTCATTTACTTTGAGCCTGCCTAATGAAGCCCCAGCGATATGACAAATGCAATAGCAAAAGATTTCAAATTTAATTGCTCGATTTGCGGGCGATTTGCCAAGTGTTGCATAGTTTTAGGCTGCACGTTTGACACTCAGAAAGCATCGCTTAAATTATTCATATTTCTAATTTCAGGAGCTTTTCAAATGTTCGACAACTTGCCTCGTTTTTATGAAATCAATAAAAATAGATATTAATATTCAACTTATTTTAAACACATATCAAAGCTTATAAAAGCTAGGAACAACAAATCCCCACTTCTGCCCGCTGAATTGAATTAACACTCATTTGATTGCCATGTTAATAATAATAATAATAAATAATAATTGCCTGTTAACTCCAAAGCTAATCAAGGACGTCGATGGGGCCAGGGTATCTACCAGTCTGGCACGCTCATAGTTTACTCATTATAAATGTTAATTATATTAGTTGTACTTCCCTCAAACGTATAACAATTGACTCAGTTCGAGTTCAATGGTGAGGTTAATCATAAACCGAAAAAAATATTTACACTTAATTGATTCACAGAATCAAATTGGGCACTTCCCATTTATTTTCTACAAAATGTCCAATGATTTTAAAGGGCGTTTGTAGACAGATAAGCGGCAAGACCAAATAAATAATAGGAAAGAACTGAGAGTCGAACTTAAATATGCCTTTAAAAAAGTATTTTTCACTAAGACCTTTGAAAAAAATCAAATACAGTGAATGCTCCCATATCCAGACATCCGTCTTTGGGCTTAAATATTTATATTTCAATCGCATTGTTGAGGTTAAATAAAAATGAACATATTTCATTTATTTATTTTAATTACTATTAATTTGTACGATCTGCAATATTGACAATATAAAACCTTTAAAAACAAACATTTTAATCCATAATAGGATTATTAACTGTACATAAAATACGTTTGTCACTTTTTATCTACCAGTTGAAGCTGTGCACGGTTTTATCAGAACTGACAGATTAGTTTTGCACAGAAACAGACTTAACTGGATTGAACTTTAACGACCTAAGACTAGGACGACCTGTTTTCACGATCAAGACAAATCACATTACAAATGGAATTTATAAGTTGTATTACCCTCTCAAACGTGTGCCAAAATAAACCATATCACCATCATATGTAATCTAGTGAATGATAAGACATTTTCGTAGGCTCAGACAATTGAGAATTCAATTTATTGTTTCCGCTTTTTGTTTTGATTTTGAAATCGTGTCTACGTAAATCTCTCTCTCGATTGTTGGGTATAAAAAGCCCTCCGAATAAAGCTCAACAGTTAGAACTTATTTAAAAGTGCGGCAGCTAAATCAACAAATCAAAATGAAATTCTTTGTAAGTTCGCTTGAAGATGCTTTAATTGAGCTTAATAATTTATGGCCCAGGATTATTTTCTTTAAAAGATCGTATTCTTCGCCCTGATCGTCGCTGTTTTGGCCCAACACGGTCACGGTGGATATGGTCAGCAAGGTGGATTTGGTGGACACCAAAATGGATATGGCCAGCAAGGATTCGGTGGACATGGCCAGCAAGGTTTCGGTGGACATGGCCAGGAAGGATTCGGTGGACATGGCCAGCAAGGATTCGGTGGACATGGCCAGCAAGGTTTCGGTGGACATGGCCAGGAAGGATTCGGTGGACTTGGCCAGCAAGGTTTCGGACAGGGTGGATTCGGTGGACACCAAGGTGGACATGGCCAGCAGGGCTTCGGTGGACATGGACACGGTTTCGATCAGCATCATGGTGGCCGCGGACATTATTAGGCCGTTTGAATCAATAAAGATAATAACATAATCTTAATTGTGGTATTTATTGTGTTTTGTTGATGTGTAATTATAACCTGAATTCTTTAAAATGGGGAAAACATAGCTAAATTAAGTTTATTGTTTTGCAAATTTGATAACTTGAACTGTTTCCATACAATTAAAAGAAATTTATATCTTGGCATATCTGGGTATTTAGTTTCTTGTGTATATAACAAGTACAGATATTTAACTTTTATTATACTTGCTCCCACTCCTTACGCATTTTTGATACTAGAACTCCCTTAAAGGTACCCCATCATCATAGTGTGAGGATAAGGGCAGAAGAAGCACAATCGCAATAATGTTTAAATGTTTGTATGGCCAGCTTATACAGTGTATCCTCCAGTCGGGCACTCCCGTCTAGTGCACATCTACTTGGTAGTACAGATTGTTACAATACCAATGCATTAAATGGGCTGGTAATTATAAGCTTTACTATTAAATAATAGTATTAATTACAATTAATAAAATGGGACTACGTCATATTTTCATTTTCATATTATGCGACTTTGATCATCGAACTTTTCCAGTCTCTGACTTGATTGTGCAATAGTTAGTATAAGATATTGAAAGACAATACCCGGTTGCGCCACAGAACGTTTCGAACGTAGCCAAAGGCGAAAACAGCATTCCTTGCTGACGACATGCAAATTGAAACGGTTTTTTGGTAGATGTGCGAGTTAGGGGCTTGCTGGCATTTTGCAAGCTGTTTAATGCTCTTACAACCCTTCACCTGTACGCGCGTGTGTGTGTGTGTGTGTTTGGGCCAGCTCGAATTGCTGTGCTGTGCCTCCGGGGGCCAGGCTCGTGTTGCTAATGAGCCGACAGCGTTGGCTAATTGAGCATGTCCGAAGCTACAAACGAAATTAATGTGAAAATTGATGCCCCGATGCGACGACCCTCAAAACTTTTGCATTTGAAAGAGACAGAGATGGCGAGTGAAAGAAAGAGAGAGAGGGAGAGAGAGGGATAGAGCGAGAGCATGCAATAAACATGCCACTTTAAATGCGACCAACTGCAGCAGCTACAACTAGTGCACAGCAGTGCAACAAATCCAATTGTCCACGCCGTATTCATATGCAAAATTAATGCCAAACTCTCGCAGGTCTCTCGAGCGACAACTGCAGACGTTGCCCGGGTACGAGGATTCCTGAAACTAGAGAGCAGCAATACATAGAACAAATTTAAAATTAAAGACAAAACAATGCGACCAACTGCAAGATCGAAACTGACTTAAACTCCTTTTGCCCTGTTCTAAAATGATATAGAGTTGAATAGGTGTATATCGATTATTTTTGTTATTAATTAATTCAATGCAAAAGCTCTCTTGAACTTTTGTATTTGAATTCAGTAAGTTTTATTTATTTTCCTTGGGTTTAATTTAAGAAATAATCAACTAAGTGTTAAATATAGTATATACATGAGCTTATTTAAATAAATACTTATCAACTTTAATATTGGAACTCTCCATACATGATCAACAAGTGTAGTACTAAAAGTTCTAATCTTAAAGCATAAACGAAAATCCAATAAATTGGAACAAATATATAAAAGTTGTTTAATTATTTCGAATAATTCTAGAGCCTATTTAATTGAAACTCATGGGAACTGCGTGTTAATCTTAGTTTCTTTTAATGTTTATTTTTTCTTTTCATTTCAGATCCTGACACATGCATCCCATGGATGTGATCAGTTCTTTATAAAAATAAACCAATAAATAGTAATTGGCCTTAAAATAATAAGCTTTACATTCTAAATTAAATTGGGGAATCTTTTGTTAACATAAAAGTATTTTTATATGTGAAGTTAGGAACCTTTTCTCAACATACAGAAATTTTCATTATGTATTTGAAATATTCATCTTTTTCTCTTTCTCTAGCTCTCTAGCTCTCTCCCTCTCTTTATCTCTTTGCTCCTTTTCTCTCCCTTGTTCTCCCTCTCTTTCTCTCTCTCTCTCTCTCTCTATCTCTCTCTTTCTTTATATAGACCTCATTGTAAAGCTGTTTATGCCCATTGTCATGCCCTGACAAAAAGCGCAGCATATCCGTTGACCCGACAGCTTCAGTGCAGTCCGTCCGTTCCGCATCCCTTCACCCTGCACGACTCCTTTTTGAGTGTCCTTCATTGTTGAAAGCTGAACCTTGGGAGCAATCAGTGGATTATACGCTGCTTTACAAGAGATGTGGAGCTGGCAGTTGGCCGTCACTGCACTCGAGTCTGCTTCCCCCAACGCCTCTGTCCCTGTCTATAAGTGCTAGGCTCTGAAAGAGAGAGAGCACAGAGTTCGCGTTGTATGCAACACTTTTTTGAATTCATTGTTCGTTAAGAGTTATGCGAGTGTGTGCGTGTATGTATGTGTGGTTGTGGGGTTGTATGGGTGTGTTGTAACATAAATTTAACTGCAAGCGCATGGAGCGTGTGACAAGGCCACAGGAATTCAAAACAAAAGTTGCAACAAATACCAAACACGCCATAAAGACAACAACAACAACAACAACAGCTACCAACACATAGACATAAATTGCGAGCCGGCCACGCTCTCCTACTGTCTTTGCCACTCGCATTCTCTCTCTCTCTCTCTCTCTCTTTATGACACTCTCTTCTGCCCTTGTTCCGTACCTCTGCCACCCTGTGTGGCGAAAAGAATGACAGGAAACCGGATGTGAGTGCATGCCTTTTGTGCATGCAACGAATTATTCAGTTGACATACAGGATGTGTGCTTTGTTGTTGTTGTTCTTGTTGTTGTTGCTCCTGTTACTGACTGCCTGCCTGCCTGTCTGCCCTCCCCGCTCCTCCACGCCAGCCTATCCGCTCAGCTGACTCTCCAGCCTGGCCACTTGAAGGACAGCTCTGCCCTCTCTGGAACCTTTGTTAATTTCATAAATTTCATAATTTTTAGCAAACTGAAAGGTCCGATTTTAAATAGACAATTTAATGGAGTAAAGTGAAAAATTCATTGTCTAAAGCTTATCCTTAAATTTGTTATATTATTTTGTACTGTTACCCGACAACATAACACTCCGTGCGTAGTGTAAGACAGCTCGCAAAGGTGATTCTAAAACTGTTCAATACATTGGCTTTAAACTTGTGAAATGAAAAAAACGACAGCAGAGAAAATATTAACTCTCATAAACAAGACGAATAATTCCACCGAAACTACCTTACCTTTTGACCTGACTTGATACTATCGCCAAATTATCACACTGGTTATCCATGGGCGGAACATATTTTTGGCAAACTATTTTCAAAAGTAATAGTTCTTCAAGTATTTAATAACTATACAAAAGTTGTTTATGTTGACCGTTTTGGCTTTATTTCGCCAAACTATCACTTGGGTGAGCCAAAGGCGAAATAAGTGTTCTTTACTGTTGTAAGACTTCCAGAGTTGTAATTCTTTAATACTTATAATTCTTCAGAAACTGTTTATGTTTTGACATCGTGCGCTCTTTTTTTTTGTATTTGTGCTATCGTCAAACTATCGCTTTAGTGGGCCAAAGGCGAATAAAATGTTTTTACTATTTTGCTGTCGGAAAACAATCTTTAAGAGTTGTAGTTACTCGATTTTTATAGTTCTATAGAAACTGTTTATGTTTTGACCTCAAAAAACTCGTTCGCTCTAATTTATTTAGAATTTGTGGAATCGCCAAATTATCGCTTGGACGGGAGGAAAGTAAAATATTTATTTATTTTTATTTCAATTTTTTCTATTTATATACATATTTCTGCCTAATAATTGAGTGACAGTAACACATTAAGCTATTTGCAGGGTATCAAACAGCCTAACATTATTTACAGAGCATTGTAGAATTGAGTTGACTTTTTTCGCAGCTTTGATTGTTATTACCTTTGCCGCATTCTATGATGGCGTGCTTTATGATTATTGTTATTACACCCATGTAAGTCTTTCATTTGAGTGCCACACACACACACACACGCATACACACACACACATAACCCACACAGACATACAAGCCGCACACTCGCACACTGACAGGCATTTTTGAGGCAATTTTTCAATTTTATGTAGCCAACTCATAAATAAAACCTGGTCGAGCTTTTCGGTGTAATCAAAAAGTGCGTGCTAACTAAATTGTTATTGCTTTCAAATGTCACGTATCATTATCATAATTTTTTCGCTTGACATTTTTAAGTAGCTGCCATAAATGTTTATAACTTTTACACACACATACACACACACACGCTGGGAGTTTCTATTAACCCTGCGTTGTGTCCTTGTGTGGCCTCTTTGCATTATTGGACCCCAGGGAGGCGCCAAAGGGGCGGGGCGTGCCTCAAGCACAACACATACACACGTAGACACCTTGCCTTTCATATTCATAATTTATGGCTGCATTTGCCGACTGCCTTTTATTATTGTTGTTGACGAGTGCGATAAGGCCGAGGAGCCTGCGAGGCATTTGGGTTTCTCGAAGCGTCGAAGGACCTCTAAACGTTTCCAATGTCGCTTTTCGTTAACTTGCAATTATCATGAAAACATTTTTAATAACAATCTGCCGAACGTCGGCAAGCGGAGAAATACTTCAACATTTCGCAGCAAAACCAATGTTGTTGCTTGGCAAACAAAATTTGTGAAAATCCGAAATGAATTTAAGGAATTTTAGAAAAATTTTAAGGATACAAACATATACTGGATATTTGTTGCTGGGAATTAACATTAAATTTTTAAGAAATTGTTATTATATTTATGATGTGTAATAATAGTATTATAATAATTATATATATATAATAATATACATATATAATAGTAATATATGATATTATTATGTAATTTTCTTTTCAAATTAAGTTTTATTAAAGAACTTTAGCTATATTACTAACTATATATAAACTATACATTTTGAATATTTATAACTATAATCGTAAAGACAATTTTGGTATATTTATTGTTAATATTATATTACTTGTTATAATAATTTGTTCTTAAATTATGTACCCATATAAACAGCAAATTATTTGTAGCCATTTTGATTTCTTTAGGCTTACGCACAATAACAATATAATATCGTTGACAACAAAGAAGACGAAAAAAAAATTATAAATATAAAGTATTTTGTATTATGTGAAAATCAAATTTCGAATAAATGAATTTACAAATGCTGTCGCCGAAGCGACTGAGCCAACTAGATAATGCGAAATCGAGAGAGAGAGAGAGAGAGCAAGAGACATTTTGACAAAGGGCCACAAACAACAAATATGAGAAATTATTTGGCCAACATATTGTTGTTGTTGCTGCTATTGATGTTGTTTTTGTTGTTGCTGTTGTTGTTGTGCGCAATATAATTTGCATAATTTTATTGCATACATTTTCGGTGGCATAATGAGTCTAGACATTTTGTTTCAATTTATGAAATTGTTATTTTATGCAATATGTTTGTGATTAGTTGACTTTTGCATAAATATGCATAAATATTGCTATGTGGCGTGCTTGGGCAGAATATAATATATTTACGTTACGAATGTTAAAGTTGAATCAAGTAAAATGCAAAGTTTATAAAAATTACAGAGCGCCAGAGATAGCGCGAGCGGTGAGCGAGGCACAAACTTAAGAACTTGCCTCGCACAAACATTAAAAACTAATCAAACTTTTAAATACACTTCAACCGCAGCAGCCGAAAGCCGCAGTCGCAGTCGGAGTCGGAGTCGGAGTCGCCGTCTTAAGGCGTTTACGCAGCTGAAGTGGGCGTGGGCCAGCACAGTTCGACAGGCGTCTTAAAAACGCGACGTCGACTTTGATTTGTGGCCCCCACCCTTGTCCTAACACCCCTGCCACGCCTTGCGCCTTTGCTTTTGGCCTTAACTTTGGCCGGACTTTTGCCTTGTTGTCAACGTCAACAGAAATTGATTGCTCACCAAGCGTCGCTCGCTATCGCAACAGCCCCGCTCCCCACTCCATCACACACCCCGCCCCCTCCCCTATATCAAACACACACACACATACAGCTCTCCCCTCTCTCGCCCATTGGGGCTTTCGGCTGCCTCTGTGGCATTTTCATTTCATTCAGTTGAGTTTACTTTGCGCAAAAGTTTTTGAGCTCGTCTCTCTCGGGCGGCTGCTGCCACTGAATTATCCTTAGCCAGCGGACCAGTAAGCGGCCCCCTGCATTCGGTTCTCTTGAGCCGCCCAACTTTGACACAGTTTAGAAGCCAAAAGTTTAATGGAATTTGTCTATGGCGTCGCCACGGCGGTCGCCGGAAATATAAATAAAACAGCATTCAACTTGTTTTTGAAGCAATTAAAAATTCTTTAAGACGCCGCCATTGCTGCAGCAGCAGGCCCCAGATTGAGATTGAGTCTTCCCGCGATCGACGGGCACCCACCTCCGACCGCAGCCCACCCACTTTCACACCCAGCGTAGCCGCAACAAATGTAAGCACAAGCCAAAGTAATAACTAAAGTTCCTAATTTTAAAACGATTTATGTTTGTCCACAGCATTTTTGAGAGCTGCAAAACCCAACAGGAAAGAGGCTTTGATGGGATTATAAATGAGGCAACAGCACCTGAGTGCAAAATAAAATATATTTGTACATATATAAGCCTCAACATTTTATACACTCTTCTTGCATTTGCAAAAATGTTCAGTTGTTAACAACCCATTACTTAATAAGAATTTATTTTTTTCACAATTTGTTTATTATTTTATATAGCTATTTTTTTATACCCTGAACCCATTAAAAATGGGTAAAAGGGGTATTATGTTTTTGTGCAAAATCCAAATGTATGTAACAGGCAGAAGGAAGCATCTCCGACCCCATAAAGTATATATATTCTTGATCAGCATCAATAGCCGAGTCGATCTAGCCATGTCCGTCTGTCTGTCCGTCCGTCCGTCCGTCCGTCCGTCCGTCCGTCCGTCCGTCCGTCATTCCGTATGTATGAACGCAAGGATCTCAGAACCTATAAGAGTTAGAGACTTGAAATTAGATGTAGGTGCTCCTAGTGCCCGCGCAGATCGAGTTTGTTTCCGATAAACGATAACTTGCCCCGTTTCCATGTAATCGATAAAAATGTATATCGAAATCCCGTTTTTTAAGCAATTTTGGTAAATAATAAGAGCTAGAGTTACCAAACTTGACATGTAGCTTCTAGAATAGTATATATATATCGATTATCTTTAATTTTATACCTATCGCCACCTCCCCGCTACTCTCTATCTATAAGCGCGCGCTGCATTTGGTGATGGAATAAGAGGGTTCAGGGTATCCCCTAGTCGGGAGCTCCCGACTAGAACCTCTTCCTTGTTTTAATTAATATAAGACAGACATAATAATAAAATAAATTCCTGAAAATTATTTAAATGCTTTGGCTTAAGAACTATAAATGTTAAATCATGAAGATTATTTTAATCTATTTATTAATATTATTTATAAATAAGTTCTTATCATAATATTTTCCATACTACTTCGTATCTTCAATTGTTTTTTATACCATAAGCTTAACTATTAAAATCTTAAAAGCATTTCATAAATTTGCTCAAAATACCAGAAAAAACATTTAACCTAATAACTAAGTAATACAGAAAGGCCAGGAAATACTTTAAAATCTCTGTGAAAATCGTCCATCATAATTTCTCAGTTATTCGAAGTATGTTGCAGGTTCATTGGAATCCGCTGTGCAGATGGAATTCGTGCACAGTATATTCAATTCATTGTTTGTTTATTTGAGCATTTAAATTGACTGGCAAAACAATTGCAATCTAATTTAATTTGCTGTCGCTTAGTCGAACGCTCGCCCTTGCTCACATGGCGTATGAGCAATGCGGCTTGTTTATTGCTTCACGCACCCCACAGAGTGCCTCACACATAAAACGCACAGTTCTCATTGTTAACGCACACACACACACACACACACGCGCGCGCAGGAATCATTATCAGCACTTACACACACACAGACATACTCAGTGAAAAAAGAAAAGCATAAAAGTCGTTGGAAGAACTGCTCTTAACTACTTTCTGCACGTCTGCTGATAAAATCGATAAATTCCTTTTCGCAAAACGAATTAGGAAACTAATTGACTTGGATTTCGCTTAAAGAATCTCACATAAATCGTGAGCTTAAGCGTGATTCTGGCAGTCACCGCAGTTTCCATGACCCGCCACCCGCCCCCCGCCACCCTTGGCTCCTTCTTAGGAGGCTGTTAGTTTCCGCACTCTCTCTCTCAGTTTTCCTCTGCCCAGCTCTCACTCTTGGCAACTTTTGCTCCGGCAAATGGCAAATGCTTTAGCGGCATGTAGAGCACTCGGGAGCTTCCTTTATTTCTATATATTTATTTAGAATTTTAATTATGCTGCGCCGCCTGTTAAATGTCATTAAATGTTTCAACATCATGCCATAGTCAAAGTTACCCCTCCGCTGTCTTCGCCCTGCCCACAGCCGTATCCTTCGCCCCTCATCATTCAGAGCCAGCGAAGCGTTGACAAACTAACAAGGCGCAAATATTATGCTCGCATTTCCTGCAATGCCTTTCAATTTAATTTACCACACACATAACATTTTCAGCCTGGCAAATATTTATCCTTCCTGCCTGCAGGATCTGCCCAGCTGTCTCACACTCTCTCTCTCTACCCCTCTCTCTCTCTCCCTCTCTCTCTCTCTCTCTCCATCTGTGGACATTTTATGCTTGGCTTATTTGTGGCCCGAATTTGCGCCCTGTGAGCCAGTCTGAACACTTGCAGCTCTTGAATCTGGGCTGTAAAATGCACAGGTTAAAAGGACTTTAGACTTAACACTTCGGTGAAAAGATTGATAAAAATATCCATTATAAGTACTACTTTTTTTTATTATTTATTGATTAGATTGCAATAAATATTAGATTTATATTAAAAGCAAAGTATAATATTGAATACTTTTCACGACATCAATCAGCAAATTAATTTTAAAAGCAAATGCTTAATAACCAGATAACTTTATATATAAAATAAATTTTAGATTATTTGAATATTGATTTAGAAATGATTTAAATGATTATTTAAGCAACTTTAATGAAGCAATTTAAAATGAAGTTAATTAAAGGTAAGTATTTATTTTGAGAAATTATTGCAAGTACAACTTAAATAGTATTATAGATTAATATTGTAATACCTATAAAAAAAAATTATTTTTAATTTAGGCAAAATAACTTAGGTCCAAATAAAATATTTAATATTTTCTTGCAGAGAACTTTAGTCGTAATTAACAAGCTCCTTGGTGTTAAAAATATATTTAAAGGTGTTTCTCATATATTAAGAGCACATAACTGTTAAATTGAATTAAGATATAAGATAAAATGATAAACCGTATAAGCCTTCATGCTGACACCTTTTGCACTTTCGCAATTATTCGCACGCTGTCCGAACATTTAATTTATTATTCAAAATTAATCAATTATTTTTTCCGGTTTTCTTGGGTTAAACTTTATGGTATGCTGTTTGCGTTAAGTGTGGAACCTTTTCGGAAGCATTACTCAACATAAATGCCAGCAATGTCCGCGCTTTGTTAATGAGACACTGAAAAGGGCGTAGTACGCCCACTTTACGCCCCCCCCCCCACACTCCCACCCGCTTGCCGCACATCAAATCGAGCATAACTTCAACATAAAATCGCAAGTTGCCAGTTGGCAGTTGCCAGTTGCGAGTTGCAAGTAGCACGTTGCAAGTTGACAAAATTGCGTTTCATATTTATAAATGCATATGCAATTGCAATTTTTGCCGCTGCAAGTTGCAACATTGCTGGCTTCGTGCCTCGCTCAAATTGCAACAAACATGCAAATATATAATTTTAATAAAGTCCTGAAGCTCTCCAGCTACCTGAGCAGCCAGCCGCGGGTAGTCCAGGGGGGGAAACTAGCCGGGGGGTTGTGCTACGTGCAGCTAGCTCATCAAAAATGCCAACCAAGAACTGCGATGGCAAGTCATTTGGCACAGCAACAACAACTAGCTAAAGTTGTTCTTACAGTTGTTGTTGTTGTAGTTGTTGTAGGGCGAGAAGGGGTGGGGTGGCAGCCACTTGATATGCCCCCTCAGAACGGCTGCAAAATGTGAAATATGAAATTTATGTAGTACCTACAAAATATTTTCATGTAGATTCCCTGCCGTCAATGAGTGCAATTTATATGCAATTTGTTTTCCAGCAACAACACGAACAACATCAACAAAATCAACATAATGAGCAGGCAAATACGAATGGGGAGAATTTGTTTCGGAGCTACAAAAGATACCCCAAAATTGGCAAAGACAACAAATTAAACATATTACAAGGGTGCAATCCGAGTCAAAGTTTGTTAGGACTGCTCAACAACAACTGCGAGCGATAACAATTATCGAATACTTCAAGCAAGTTTGCAAAAGTAATCGTTTAAGTTAAATGTTTAACAAAACTTATTTAGCTACATTTTGTATAAAATTTGAGTGGCAAAATGAAAGTTTCTGGGAAAAAGGCTTTCTTTTATGCAGTCAATTATTTATATTGTATTTATTATATATTTACATAATTTTAACACAAGGAGTGCGAAGCCTAAGAATAAATATTATTTATAGAATCATCTGCTGTCTTCTCATTCTATTAATAATATATTTGATTGCTTATTAAATATTTAGATAATTATTATTATTTTGGAATATTTCTCTGGTGAATTTTTTGCTGACAGTTCATGTGTAGAACCTATTTCTCTTGTCTTTATGATTTATATAAAATAGTTGGTTAATTATATGTAAAATAATACAAAATGAAAATGTTTCCACAACTAGCTTAGCTAATTAATTAGCCAATATCTTAAGTATATTTCTGCCGGGAATTCTTTGCTGATGGTTCCATTTTATCTTTAGAATATTAGTATAATCAAATATTATTTGTAGAATATTTCATCAGAGATTTCTTTGCTATTGGTTCCGGTGAATAACCTATTTCTGTTGTCTACTCATCGATCCTATTAATAATATTTATTATTTCCATTTAATCTTTAGTTAATGATTATAATGAAATATTATTGTTAGAATATTTCACCAGAGATTTGTTTGCTGTCGATTTCTGTCGATATTTAACGGATATATATATATAGAAATAAAGTCGACTCATTTCTCATTTTTAATTATAACAAAAATAAGGAAGTTTATTGCGATATCTTCGTTAGAATTTACTTTTCTGTTAAACTACAACTTTCTACCTCTAACTAAGTTCATTTTTATGCCATCGGCACTAAAAATAAATTGTCCAGCTAAATTCAAAGAACAGCCTCATTGCTTCACAGATTTATAATGCTCATAAGTTGAATTTATAATATACATAAAACGTTTTCTAAAAATAATTCAACGTATTCACTTGATTAATGGCACACACACACACAGACACCGCCACACATACACACAGAAACACACAAATACAGACACAGAGCCCGGCAGCATGCAAAAACTTTGCAGACCAGTTTCAACTTTCAACTTGCACAACCTAATAATAAAAATCCGTAACTTTTGCACGCCTCAACACTTTTGGGCCAGGTCAAAGCAATTCGAACTGGACACGGACACCTAACCATGAACAAATTTATTGTTTCAATGCAAACACGCAACATATGCTCAGGCGCAACTAAAAAAAATATAAAAGAAAAGAATGAAAAAAAAAACTAAAATAATGGAAATTGAATTTCTATTAAACTTTGGTCGCATGCAAACGACAAAGTTTTGCCGGCCAACTTTGGCTGACGCTCACACATGAGCCTGGCTTCTGGCGCCGGGGTAGGTGGGGGGAGATCAGTCTATGTCCACCTATCGGGAGCAGCTGCTGTTGAGAAGTCAAGTTGTCAAAGAGTTAAGTAGCCAATCACTGCGCTCTCTGCAGCGCTCTTAGCTACTTTTTTATTCGTTTTTGTTTCAAGCGACGGCCACATTGCACTCATGACTCCATAGAGGGCGCTGTCAACACGTCGACTTCCGTTGGACGTCGTCGTCGTCGTCGCCGTCGGCGTCGCTGCTTTTGCTGCTGTCAGCAGAAATGTCACATCTTGCACATGCATTGGAATTGGCTCTGCAGGCAGGCGGCAACGACAGCAGAGGCAGAGGCAGCGGCAGCAACGTGTGGCGCCCTCTGTCGCTCGTTGTCGTCTGTCCTCTTGGCCAGCGCATTATTTGCTTTTATTTTACTTTTTATTTTCGCTTCTTTTTTTTTTTGCAAGTCAATAGCTTTGGCTTTTAAATTTATCGACTGACGTTTGATGCGCTTCATTTAACTTGGAAACATTTTTCAACTCTGCCCTCAACTCAGCCTGCCTCAGCCCCACTAGAGCTCCCGCGCCCAAAAACCAGCTGCATCCGTTGCCTTTGCCACTTTCCGTTGCAGCAGTGTTAGAAAATACATGGAAAACTCCTCTACATAGATAAGTTTTGTGCATGGCAGACGTTAAGTGTCATTACATTTTGTCGCACTATTGTTGCAGCTGTGTTTGAGTTGAGATACAGTTAAGCAACGCTATGACTAATTGGCAAATAAGTTAAAAATGATAAGTGCTAGTAAAATAAGCTATCGAATTAATTATAATTAATTCAAGTATGTGTTGCTTATAATTGTTTATGTTTTAATTAATTTTATTATTTTTATAAATATCAATTAAGTAGCACAATGTGCTAAGAGTTGGCACAATGTGTATGAATTTTGAGGCTCGAACCCAAGAAAAGTAGAAGAATAAAATACATTGTTAGAAACAAACAATCTGCAATGATAAATAATCATTTTAATGACATAACACAATAATTTTATATAAATATACATATAACCCATTTCCTCTTTGAACCTTTGCGCCAAGTGCAATTTTTCTTACCTTCCTACCTAGTTTTTCTTAGCGAAAAAAAGAGGTTGCTCATACACAAAAAAGTATTGTTATAAAATCAGATAATCCTTAAGACTACGTTTTTCTTTTCACATATTCTGTGTTTTTTTTTTTATTTTGTTCTTTGACTTACATAAATATGCTTAACAATTATGGGTTTAAGCTGCATTAACATAGCGTGCCTTTTGCAGTTATGTTTAAAAAGTAGCTTAAGTAAATTATTTTATAATTCCTGTACGCATCAACTGGGGCCAGGCTCAAATGTAAAAAGCTTCGACTTTGGTTTTCTGGTTAAGTATTAATGCATCAAAGTAGGCAGGTCAGAGCTGCTAATTCCACTGGCAACGAGTTTCCAGGCGTGTCGATGACCGTGGCTAAAGTTTCAGACACAAACAAGCGCCGCACACAATCAAAGAAAAGACAGAGAGAGAGAGAAAGGAGGGTGGTGGGGGGATAGGGATAGAGAAATGGAGACAAATGCAGGCGCTGTCTAACTGAACTTGTGGACCTGAGTCTATAAAGCAAGTACATTTCGTATACAAAAACTGAATGGGGCTACTTGAACGCGAAACGAACGTGGCACAGGGGCGTACCCGTAAAGTGGGTGGGCGGGGGAGGGGGAGGGGGGAGATTGTGCTACCGAAGGGGCACTGGGGCAGACGCTGTTGACCAGCATGGCATCCATTTGGTTATTTGCCAGGCCAGCCGCACTTCAAAACATTTTTACAAGCCCCATGCACAAGCACAACAACAACAACAACAACAATGGAAGCCTGATTCGTTTAGGGTTGGCCAACGGTGAGGGCGGCGGGCTGGAGGGGTGGAGGGGGCGGCTGCGGGAATATGAAAGAAATGTTGCTACAATAACCAAAATGCACTGAACTGCAAAACATACAACTTCACGGTTATTTTCTCTTTAGTTAGTTGCAATTTTTCCTCGACTCCTCCGTGTGGGGGCGTGGCCAGCTGACCCAGGCATCCACTTAACAAATATCAACTAAAATGGCTTTATATGTTGAGATAATAAAAATCCAGCAGCTGCAGCTGCATCTACCACTGGCCAGCATGCCCTTCAGCCCGCCGCCCCAACAGCTACGTAGATATACCTAAGCCGTGTCTCTCTCTCTCTCTCTATGTATGTGTGGGTGTGTATGTGTGTGTGTGTGTGAATCCTTTAGTTATGTGCCTGGCTGCACTTGAGAGACGGCGTTGAGTTTGTCAGCAACAGAATTGTCAGCTTAAAAAGCCCATTGAAATTTAAACACAACAATGAAATTCAATTCGCTAAATGCGACCTCCATTTGTTACATGAAAGAAACAATATTCTTTTGAAATATTTGTTATTGTCGAATCGTTTTCATATCAGTTAAAAGTAAATAAGAAATAGCATTAATTACATAAAAAGTTGGCAAGCACATATGTTTTTTATATTTCATCATTTAATTTAATATGATGAAATTCATTTAAGTTTCAATCAAATTCAATTTAATCCAAATTATTTTTAAAATAATAAATAGTTTGCACACTTAAGAAACCGAATAGAACCTCTTTTCCTTAGGGTTAAAAGATTTCTAGGATCTTATTTATATTATTCACCTAGATAAAGCCCTTATATCCTTATAGATTAAGTATATTACATGATATTTCCATAAATCTAGACAGGGTATCGATTAGTCGAGCACACAAATGTTAGGCCCTATGATTCCTTTAGACATATGTAACCTATATTAATTGGTGTATTATAGTTTATTTTATAGCTCATTAAGGCATCTCTTTCCCTCTCCCTCACACTTTCTCCTTGTTTCTGTCTCTAGCACTTCTAGCAATTTATTTGCGTCGCCCTCTTGAACACGATCAATTAATACTCTCATAACTGGCGCATAGATTATCAGACAGCTTGTGCTTAACAATTTCGAGCACTTAAAAACTTCTTATGCCCCAAAACAAGCCCAAATTGGCCAATTGAAATTCAAACCAAATTGGCAATTACCTGCGCTGTAAGCGTCGCCAAGAGAGAGCGAGGTGTGGAGCGGGGTCAGCAGTCAGGTTATAAAAGTATTAATAAGCATAAAAGTTGCATAAACTCAAATTAAACAAACGGACAGGCAGCCAAACATTGCAATTCGATGCCGAGTGCTTGTCCTTTGGGCTGAAGGGCAGCGGCAGAAGGAGAGAGCGCACACACACACACCCGCACCCGCACACGCACACACACACACAGGGCGCACGGAGCGCAACTGGCACTTCCGGCTAGGCACACACACACTGCGGCCACCAGGGGGCGCCACTACAGGCGTCATCGTTTTGCTAATGAACTTATTTCGCAATTTGAATTCAAAAGCAGACTCTACGAAATTGGCTTATTACAATCAACTGCCATTAAACAATCGATGGCGCTAATTGTAAGTAAAACAAGTAAGAGTGCTCACGTCGAGCGTGCGCGACTAGAAGATACCCTGCACCCAATTGTGAGCTGCCTAACTTGAGAATTGTATTAGCCCCTTTTACTTTAGCCACGACGAAAAAAAAACTTCATTCTTCAGTTATTTTTGAGTTCATTTATGGATCTATTTACAGATTTGGATAATCTTTGAAAAAGTGCAATGTACCGAAAACCAAAGTAGTGCAAAAATACTTTCAAAACTAGATTGAATCGATTGTTGATACTTTATGCTGAGGCAGAAAGCTCCCTTTTCCAGGTTTGCACTACAGAAATGCACAACTTTCTTGTTATCCATTTTACCGTGTGCAAGGTATAAGACTAGCCACCCGAGGCGTGGCACATGGTACACGACGCAATCGCAATTCGAGTGCCAACGAGCTCATTAATTCATTAAAGTTTTTATAACCCAAATACCATGCAGGACACAAAAAAAACGCAACAATTAAATTGCATATCCAATGGCATCTACTGGCTGCGAGTTCTACGCTGCCAATTACCAAGCGTACAGATTTTCACGAACAGAGAGGACATAGTTGTTAAAGCGGAAAACTTGTGCAATATATGTATCTACAACATGCTTATTGCAATGTAAATTTAAAGATAGGAATCACTTTAAGGATGCAGTTTATTTAGATGGTGTTGTGCACTTCTCGGTGTGGAAAGATAGCAAGGCCTTGCCTTGAAAGAAACTTATATAACTTGATTGTCAATTTAACATAAGCTTACAGGACTGTCCAACTATTAAGAGGACACGTTTTTAATATTTTGTGGAATAAGGAAAACTAAGCCAAAAATAAAATATTATTTAGCTGTGTAATGTACAAAAGAACATACGTATCAAATTTGGTTAGCTAGCTCTTCAATTTCGAACTATCGATACTTATCGATCGCAAAATAATAATAAACTTATTTCGCGTTTGATCGATTTCCAAGTTAAAGATATGTTCGCTTTCTTTGACACATATAAATCCAAAGACATTTAATTCTTATATTATTTTCTTTTTCTCCATAATATCTGTGTATATATATATATATATCCTTTTAAAACATAAGCGACCCTAACTTAAGCAGCTAGTTGTCTTCATAAACTAATTGACTTGGAGCTCATCAGTGTCTCGGATAGACAGCTCGATCAAAGAGAAAGCTGATTATGCCAGCCACACAAAAGCCGTTGACAAAAGATAAACCTTTGACTTGGCCGAGTTCTATCTGGCGGTCTGCATCTGCACCCCACTAACGCAGCGCCCTCTGTTGCAGTCAGACTGAACTACAGTTCCGGCTAGACAATGGGGCAAAGGCTTTGAGCAAGGCGGATGTGTGTGTGTATGTGTGTGCAGCGATTGGCGTCGCTAGTGGGCGTTTGTGGGCGTGGCTGGCTTGTAATAACTCACGCCTTTTGACACAGATTAAACCAGCATAAAGACAATGGCCAGACGGCAGGCAAGCGAAAAGCGAAGAGTAGAGCGAGATAGAGATATAGTTTGGTTAAAGGAGAGAGGTGGAGAGGAGGGAAGAGAGAAAGAGCAGCAGAGAGGGAGAATAAAGAGAACGTTGACGATGACGAGAACAAAAGCAAACTTGGCCAAAGCATTTCATGACCCTTTTCGGTGAGTGTGTGCGCATATGTGTACGTGTGTGCATCTCTGCATCAGTGTGTGTGTCTGTGTGTGTGTGTGTGTGTGTGTTTGTCTGTGTGGGCGGCTTGTGTAAATGTTATCCTTTATTGTTTGGCCGGCTTTGCTGCACATGTCACTAGGCGAGACTGCAATCCAGTTGGCCTCCCTCCCGCCCCAACTGCAACCCTCACCCCTGTTCGCTCACATTCTTGGCAATTCCTTGCCGAATACCGCTTCATTGTAAGTGACAGCTTCTATTGTCCTGCGAGCTACAGCAACAGCAACTACAGCAACTCCTGCCGAGAGTTGGCGGCTGCATTTTTCGCGTCATGTTGTGCACGCCCGCCAGCTCGTAGCCCCACATTTGTGTGAATATTAAGTATAACCAGGCGTAAGTCAAAGCTGCCTCGCTCTCTCTGCGCCCTTCCCCGGCCGGATAGTACACTCTGGACGGCGCATCTCATAAATTTAGCTCATTCCAAGCCGAGACATGGCCAGACACGCCGCATGCTTTCATTGTTTTTATAATAAATACACACAGTTAATTTATGTAAAGCTGCAGCTATGTTTATGCCACACAATTGGCTGTCAAGCAGCTGCCTAAATGGGCGTGGCAGGCTAACTTTCATTGGGCCAGTTTTACTTAATAATTCAGATATGTTTTCAATGCACAAAAAGAAAATACAATGTAAAAGCTATGAAAAGTGCTTAAGGATTTATTAAATTCATATTTACATTATTTTAATTGCATTTATTTTAATGTTAGTAATTGTTAAGTATGTTATTTTTAATTATACAACTGAGCAAGTTAAGCAAACAACTAAAGTTCATAAATGACCCTCTTTCCAAAAACTTGCAAAACTAAATACATTTATTTCCATTTATAAGTAGTTTATTTTCCAAAGTATATAACATTTAATGAAGCTCATAACCTTTTACACAGCATAGCAAAAACAATATCTTTTTCATTTCCTTTTTAAAATATATAATATTTAACGAAGATTTGAAATGTTGTAACAATACCAAAATCATATTTGTTTTTTATTTCAATATATTTTCTATATTTTATAATATTTAACAATGTATTAAAGCCCGCAAATATAACAAAAAATACTTCTTTCAAAACTTTGAAATCTTTTTTCTCCCATTATCAATTATTTTCTAAAATATATATAAAATTTAACAAAGTTTCAAAACTTTGTAAGAATAGCATTATACAATTATTTTTTCTTCTTATTTTGATTTATTTTCTACATTTTATAATATTTTAACATTTTGAAACTTGTAAATATAACAACAACATACAAAAATTTTTAACATACTTTAATTTATTTATCTATGTTTAATGCCTTTCAAAGTTTCCAAAACTTGTAAATATGACAAAAATAATATTTATTTCCCTTCTCAGTTTATTTTAAAAGTTTCTTTTAAATAAAACAATAATTTTATTTGTTTTTTTAATATTTTAATATATTTTTTGGTGATAGAGTTACAAAAAAGTGTAAATATTACAAAAATAATACCTAATTCCTTATTTTATTTTTTTCTAAAACTATTCATTTACATACATTTATTTTATTTAACCAACAAAGTTTTGAAAACATGTAAATGTAACAAAAATTAAACTTATTTCCCCATTTTAATTTATGAACTAAATATCATTATATTTTATTGTGCAATACCTTAATATAATATCCTAATTAGAATCTTTTTATTATATTAAGAAGTAGATTTTCAAATAATTTATCGCTTGTTAATTGTCTTTATCCATGAAATGTGCTTGCGTCGGATGTTAATTATTGGAGAAGGAATTCAATAATATTTGGAATACTTAAATTAAGCAAAAAGAAATCAAACCTAAGTTAAAATTTGAGGTTTGAAAAGACATAATTTTCGTTAATATAATAAGTAGTGCAAATAATAAATTGTGGCTAAGGTCGAATAGCTTTAGAGTAGAATATATATTAATGAAATATTTTAGCTAGGGTATAAGAGCTTTGGCATTGCGAATTAGCATGAAAGTTCTCTTCGTTTTGTATTTTTGAGTTTTATGTGTGGCATGTGTGCAGTGTTTGTTATTAATTAAATAGATGAATGTGTGTTGGTTTTTATGCTTCTTGTAGTTGTTGTTGTAGTTGTTAGTGCTGTCTCAGCAAACATACAACCGCAATGCACAGCAGTTGCACAATAAATAAAATTGAGTTGAATGACTTGGATGCTTTTGACAAACACTCGCACACACACACACAAACTCACACACAGACTCTCTCTCTCTCGACAGACAAAGACAGTTGTTGGGGGCTGCTGATTCCGTTGGGTCTGGTTTTAAGCAATATGTCAAGGCAATTTCAACTGCAGTTTGCGCTATGCTGACCCAACTCGACCCAAAAGCAAGCTATAACAATAACAACGACAACAGCAACAACAATATCAACAACAACAACAACTGCAGCAGCAACAAGAACAACTACAACTACAACTAGAATATTTGTTTAGTTCTTCTGCGGGTCACAGTGCGTATGCGCAATATATTTGCTGCAAATTTATGGGCAACATTACAAACGATGCCGCCGCCTGCTACGCAATTCCACTAAAGCTGCGTATTTATTTACTTTTCATTTAGTAAAGCACAAACTTGCCATCTTCAGATTTGCGACTACTAGTTAAAGCTGGGGAATTTGAGAACTTTTGAACGGAGCACTTCGTGATTAGCTGAGCTTTATACGAAACTTTCTAAGCTGAATCTAAATGAACATGTTTGTGCAAAGCAATGAAAAAGTAAGATATGATCATATGTTAGAAATCAATCAGGAGACTTATTTAACTGATATATTCACCAACTGATAAAATGTTAAATTATAAACTTATTCTTATTTCATTTATTCTTATCAAAGATATTAATTATCAGTTTTTTTGAGTTCTATTTGTAGTATGGATCCTGCTGCAACAATAAGTTAAATTTCAGCAAGTTTACATCAAAGTATATTTGTCCAGCGTTATGTAGCACCGATTCCTATTTGTAGAACTCAAATAGGATTTTTTTAGGTGTTGAACAACGATGAATGTCTGCGTTCAAAAGAGAAATTGCCAAGCGCAGTAACAGTTTCCATGGTGAGTCCTTGCAAATTCCGGCGAATCCTGTGAATCCTGGGAATTGGCAAATATGTTTATACGCACGTACATATGGCTGCACGTGCATTATCTTTTGCGCTCTCCCGAACTTCTGATCGCTTTCAACAAGTTGTGCTTTAGTGTTCGCTCGCGCAAGTTCCTCCTTTGATGGCAATTACACACATGCATACATACAGACAAGTGTTTGCGAAGGCAATCGTCAAATATGTACACTTGAATGTGTATACATTGGCAGCACACACTCACTCATTTCTTTTACTTCAGTTTAGTTTGAACCCAGTAGTCAATGAGCACAGGCTGAAGATATTGCACAGCTGCAAATTGTTAAAAATATTTTACCAATTTTCAAATTGGAAGCCATAAGAGTTTATTCTTTCGCAAATTGGAACTGGATAATTTAGTTTATTTTAGATACTTATATTCATGACATATATTATTTAAATATTCCTAAATTTCCGTAATATTACAAGGCAATAAGTTGATTTAAGATGTTTCATCTTATACTAATCCTTACTTTGCCGCAGTTTTAATGCTGCTGCTTTTGGCAGGCGCCAGCAACAGGATAAAATGATGCAACAATAAACTTTTTTAATGCCGTCGGCAATGAAGTAATTAAAATATTTTAACGCAGCTCTAAAGTCAAACAAAGTTAAGCAGCAGACTAAGACAGACGTACGCATAAGCACTAAGAGCTTGTAAAAGGGAGAGAAATATATGTGTACATAAATATTTATACAAATATGTATAGAACGATGTTGAACAAATTATATTCAACAACTTGTTCACCACCCATGCAGGGTGTTACATAAAGATAAAGTATTTAAAAGTGAATTTAATTAAAAAATTAAAATAATAAAAAACATATGACCCAAGGCTACAATAAAAGCAGGAAACTGACAAACAAGCGCTTGCTGGGATCAAATTAATAAGAAAGAAGCAGCAGCTTTGAGCTTTTAATTGACTTCAAACGGGTAATCTACTAAAATAGACTATGTATAAATTATAGCAAAATGGAGAATTTTAAAACAAGTATATTGGCAATTAGTAAGGCAAGAGTTTGGTATTACAGTCAATACTTACGGATACTTCTTTCAAATTTTAAAATAGTATATAATTTGAGAAAATTTAAGACTATTCTCAGCGTATGTTGGTGAAAATCTGTAAAATAAGACATATATTGTTTGTAAAATAAAGGGTATTTAAAAAATATATATTTTGATTGTAGTTGTTCGCGACATCAATATTTGTTTCTATATACTATATTGTCATTTATATTTGTTTCTATATACGATTTGTCATTTAAGTCTGTTTTTATGTACGATATTGTCATTTATATTTTATTCTACGAAATTATACGATATCAACATTTATATTTGTTTCTATACACGATTAGTCATTTATATTTGTTTCTTTATACGAGATCATCGCTTAATATTCAAGCATTTAAGTTTAACTATAATTTAATATTCCAAATGTTCCCCATTGTCCCGTAAGTCCCGTAGCAGTGACATTAGAGCTCGTATTGAAAGTAATCTTCACAGTTTGTCGCACATTATTTTTGATTCTTGTCATTTGATTTCATAAAATAGAAATTCAAAACGCATTGTCAAGACTTTTTCGACCCATATTTTTGCGTAATTTTCACCCCGAGCATCACATCACATTCTGTTCGACAACAAATCGATTATTAATTCTCAGTCTAATTAACGAAGTGGCGATAATTAATTAACTAATCAGAACAAATCTATGGGCCATCGAAATTTTTGCTGCGATGGCTGTCAAACACACAATTTCCATGGACGAAGGTTCCACTGTTTGCGTTGTGTGAACTATGACCTGTGCGGCGAGTGCTATGACCAGCATGTGGAGACGCTGGACCATCGTGTGGAGCATCCCATGCAGCTGCTGCTCGACCAGGAACGGCATCAGCAGCTGCCCGAACTGCTGCTCAATGGCGAGATGCTCGAGCTGATGCATTTGCCCAACTGCTATACGTGCCCCTATTGCGGCATCTTTGGGCATACGGCCAAGGAGCTGATCGATCATGTGGTCACCATGCATCGCCAGGCCGACAGCCATGTCGTGTGCCCCATGTGCGCCGGACTGCCGGGCATTGAGCTGGTCGCCATACGCAATCTGGCACGCCATTTGCTGCTGAATCACATAGAGCATGCCAATCTGCTGGATCCGAATACGCCGCCGTTGCGTCATGCCCTGGCGCGCGTGTCGCGTCGAAGACGGCGCCAACAGCCACCAAATCCGGGCAATCAGAATGGCAATAATAGTCGCAGCTCGGCGCGATCCAATAGCAGCCGCATGGACTCTGAGGCGAGCATCGATATACTCTATCAGCTGTCCGAGCTGCGTCGCCTGCGTCCGGAGCTACGCTTGAGCCAGACGCCAGCCAATTACCTGGAGGGGGATCCGCGCTCACGCCCGACCACTCTGGCAATTGCTAGTCCCGAGGCGCTGACCAATGGCCCCGCCCAAGGCTCTGGCAACGAAGCAGCTGGCAGCTCGGCGCTGCTGTTGGAGCATTCGGATGCGGATCGCTATCTACTGCACCAGTGGAAAGCAGAGCAGCACGCGGACCTGGAGACAGCGCTGCGGGACAACAGCCAGCGACAGCGGCATGCGCTCTTCACCGAGCACCTGCTGCTCTCTATGCTGTGCGAGGAGCAGCTGCAGTTGCCACAACCCAAACCAGAACCAGAACCAGAACCAGAGTCAGAGAAATTACAGCACCTGCTATTCCCAGAGCCGGATGATGAAGAAGATGCACAATCTCTGGACAGAAAAAACGAGGATCTCATCTCTCTGTTGCCGTGCAAATATATACCGTCGCAGATCATGATGCTGATGTCGCTACCTTGGATCAGGCCCTGGTCGAACCAGAGCAAACTGCGCTACATTGAACTGCAGGGCGTCACCCTGGACGAGACCGCACTGACCGGCCCTGACCAGCAGGATATCGACTAACAGCTACCGAACACCTCACCTCACCTCACTTCACCTCACCACAAATGGCAAAAAGAAGAAAAAAAACAATAAACCCAATCAGAATTATTGCCAATCCTTACATGTATTCCGTCAAACACTTACATTCTAATTTTAAACAATACGCAAATAAAAATTTTAATGTGAAAATTTACCTAAAATGGGATTATCGTAGAGTGAAATACGGTTGAAGGAAACAGAAAACAAAAGACGGAAGGAACTCTCAAGTAAAAAATGAATCTTTATAGAATCAGTTTTTGACAAATATTTCAGTAATTATTTTATAAATTGTAATAACGAATAAACTTTTAAACTTTTATAATTTATTTAAAGAAATCCGTGCTTAAGCCAGTTGAGAATTACAAGCATAACAAAGTACTGACTTAAGCAGTAAATTAGTTTACCATCTGCAGGCATTTAGCCTTAGATATGTTTGCCCTTACAGGCACAGAAAACTTCTGAAGGAACAAGGTAATTTTTGTGGTCATATTTAAAACTGGACTTGAACTTGAAATTCTGTTTTCTTATTTGCTTGCCTAAATAAATATATTATAATTTCTATAATGCTGCAAATCTGCCTGTAAATATAAGTTTTAATGTATTATAATTTTTAACAGTACGCCAAAATTAAGATATTATATGAAAATTCACAAAGAAGAAGATAAAAGATTAACTGCAAATAGGATTATTATTAGGATTATAATTCAGATAGGGATCAAAAAAACAAAAGCTAAAGTTGAAAATTTCTCTTGAATCCAATAATTTTTTTCAAATCTTGAAAAGATTTTCGACTTTTAACTATTCAATTCTAATATTCGTTGCTTAAACCAGTTGAGAATTATATTAACATGAGTTTAAGATGACAAATTACTGATTTAAGCCAAAGTCTCATCGCTTGCAGGTATTTCAATATATAAACAAGTAAGAAGCTCCAGTCTGGAGCTCTCGACTAGGGGATACCCTGGACCCTTCTCCACAAATTTAACTCAAACCCACCCACAACCGACCGAAAACATTTGTAAGGGTAAGCTAATTAATTGCAACTATTTATAGCACAGCTAAAGAATTTTTGAACTTGAAATTCTGTTTGTACTTGTTTTGCATTCCTAAATGAATATTTTACTTTGCTTTAATATTGCAGCTCAGCCTGCAAATATGTATTTTGCGCTTTAATTTCTTTTCGACTGACTTACAGAATAATTTCTTCCGGTTATGCAGTTTGCCAACTGGATTTACCTGGGCGGCTTAACCCAAGAAAGCCCAATGTTCTGTTGCAGCTTTCAAAGCAATTTCTTTGATATGAGAATTTAAAATGTAGAAATTTGTGATATTAATTAAAGCTACACTTGCTTTAATATTTATATTAAATATATCCTGGCCTATATTTTATTTTTGGGCTAGCAGCTAGCTGAACGGTGTTAAACCGGCTCGTTTTCATGCTGAATCTGGCTCGCTTTTTGGCCAATGCCAGCTTTGCTCTGCCTTTACCTAACTGCTGCTGCTGCTGCTGCTGCTGCTGCATTGGTGTTGGTAATTATTTTATGGAGTGTTGCAGACGGGCTGCCTTCTAGTCTGCAGTATCCAGTTCCGTTACAACACCGTTCCCTGCCCCCCCTCCTTACTACAGCAACCTGCAGCACCCACTGTGCGTGGGCAACTTATGTTTACCAAGTGCGAAAGTGGAAACGTGCTGCAAACACGAACATCTCCAGCTGCAACATTACCATAGCCTCTCAGAGCACCCCTCTCCCAATCACTCTCTCTCTCCTACTCCCTCGCTCCTACTCCTCACTAGCCCAGCCTGTGCCCCGCCTCCCACTGCAGTGCTTTGCGTTTTATAATAGGATTTGAATACAATGGCATTGTAATGAAATGTGCAGCAAACGATGGCGACTGCTGAAGTTTAGTTCTGCGGTTCTGCCAGTTCTCGCCAGGCATGTACTGCTCCTCGCTCCTCGCTTCTCCCTTTCCCTCCTTGCCCAGCTGCTGGTATATTCCTTTTACCATCGCCTTTTGCGTCTCCTCTGCAGTCCTTGCCAAGTACAAGCCAAACAGCTGTTCCAACGTTTTTGTGTTCCCTCTTGCTAAATGGCGGCCAAATGTAACTGAGCATGGATGTGCATGTGTGTGTGTGTGTGTGTATATGTGTGTCTACATTTGTGTGTGTGTGTGTGCCCCATTGTGTATGTGTGTCTGGCCGTGTAATTTGAGTTGGTAATTAAAAGTAAAGCAAAAGGCAGGTACTTCTAGAAGCTCTGCATAAAATGACCGAGCCCCATACGCACACACACACACATTCACGCGCTGCTGTGTGTGCATATAAGTGCACATATATGTGTGTGTGTGTGTATCTAACAATTTATAAGACTGTTTACCATTGTGTCTAATATCGTTGCATTTTAAAGCTGCCAAGCAGCATTAAGAAAGTAATAAAACGCAAGCAATTAACAAGGATTACGCCAGAGTATCCTTAAGATGAAGATTGTTTGCAGTGAAGAAACTATGCTGGAGAACATAAAATTCATGGCATAAACGTGTGTTATATGACCAATTCGTAATGAGAAAAAATTTGAATATCTCAGCACAATAATACATTTTTTAAAATATTGTAAAATACTTGGCGTAAACGTTGTAGGTTTACGTTAGGGTACCCTCAAAAAGATAGTTTGCAATTAATCTAGATGGAACTATAAAATTTACGTTTCCATACTAAGACATATCCTTTTAAATTTTTTGATACGTTTCAAGAGACAAAAAGTGTGGGCTATAATTTAAGGAAACATTAAATTCATGGCATAAGCCTTGCAAAATATGCCAATTCGTTAAATAAACAAATTATGAATGTCTCAGCATAATCATATTCTTTTTTAGTGTTTCTTTTAATATCCTGAAATACTTGGCATAAACGTTGTAATCGGAGTTTCATCAGATTTTTTTTTTAAATTTATTTTTTTTATTTCGAAATCTGGTATCCTGTTACTATATGTTAGCAACTTGTATCAGAGTGACAGTTCAGAAGAAGAAGATTGTTTATAATCCTTATGATTTCTAGATCATGCTTAATTTGAAATTTGACAAATTTTATAAAATGAACGTTTCAAGAAATACATTTATATTTATACCCTGAACCCATTGAAAATGGGTAAAAAGGGTATATTGTATTTGTGCAAAGTGCAAATGTATGTAACAGGCAGAAGGAAGCATCTCCGACCCCATAAAGTATATATATTCTTGATCAGCATCAATAGCCGAGTCGATCTAGCCATGTCCGTCTGTCTGTCCGTCCGTCCGTCCGTCCGTATGTATGAACGCAAGGATCTCAGAACCTATAAGAGCTAGAGAAATTTTAGATGTAGGTGCTCCTAGTGCCAGCGCAGATTGAGTTTGTTTCCGATAAACGATAACTTTCCGTTTCCCGTTTCCAAGTAATCGATAAAAATGTATATCGGAATCCTGTTTTTTAAGCAATTTTGGAAAATAATAAGAGCTAGAGTCACCAAACCTTACATGTAGCTTCTAGAATAGTATATATATATCGATTATCTTTCATTTTATACCTATCGCCAACTCCCCACTACTCTCTATCTATAAGCGCGCGCTGCATTTGGTGATGGAATAAGAGGGTTCAGGGTATCCCCTAGTCGGGAGCTCCCGACTAGAACCTCTTACTTGTTTTAAATTTATTTTGGTTCGTTTTGAGAACCAGAAATTCGTGGGTTATAATTTTATAAAAACATCAAATCCACGGCATAAACATTGCAATAGATGCCAATGCGTAAAATGAAAAATATGAATGTCTCAACAAAATCATTTTCTTAAAAAAACACCGTGAACTACTTGGCATAAACGTTGCAATAGCTGCTCTTGCATTAATTGAACTTTTTGGATATCTTTTTTTTGAGAACTTTTTTAAAATATGTAAATTTTGATGACATTGATTCATTGAATGCGCTGCCAATTGCGTTCAGCTTGCAAGCAGCCGCGATATGTGTCAGCGATAATTACAAGCATCTTGTCAGACACTGCAACCGCCCCCGCCCCCGTCCACCACTGGCAAACGTGTCTGCCCCGCTTGCTGGCAGCCCTTTTCCGCTTACAATATCAATTATCGGGCGTCAAGTGTCGCTCAAGTGTCACGTCAACACCACAAAACACCAAAATGGAGCACGCAGCTCACATGACAATCATCGCGTTCTGTCCGTGCGAACCAACTGGTTCTTTTGAGCTGACGGAGCTGGAGATGAGAGTGTGGCAGCATTTTAGAAGCGCAGCAAGGATCCCACCCCACTCTTACTCGCCCACACCCCTGCCTGCCCATACACACACACACACACACACACACTGACTGCGCGCCTTGACTTTGATTGATTACCAAAGCAATTGAGCGCAACTTTATTCTAAAAATCTGAGCAAAAAATAAAAATAAAATCAAATTAACATAAATAAAAAAGGGAAATTTCCTATTGACACGCTTCGAAAATGGAAAATGGTAGCGCAATTAGCTGTGATGTACCCTGGAGACCCGCGGGACAATAGGTTAATGAGCCACGCCCCATCAATTTTTAGCGGTAAGATTTTTTTCCAGCTAGACGCTGCCATTAATTAGCCAAAGCAACAAAAGAAGGCGATGCCCGGGCAGTAAATGAAAATAAAATTCCAATTACGTTTTATTGATAAATGAATCCGCAGGCGTGACAGAAGTTGAATGATGCGAAACCCAGAACCCGATTCTCATTTAAAATATAAGTTTTTATGGGATATTTATGGCCAAGCTTGCAGTTTAGTAGGGAATTTCATTGAAATCGAATAAAAAATATGATAAAAGTCTTGAAGTAGACTGAGCCCCAAGGCATTTTTTCAATTGGATCCCAGCCATGAGATTTATCTAACCATATTTGATATATATGCGAATTTGCAGTGGAGATATAATATAGTACGCAAAAATGTTTTATAAAAATATCTACGGCATAAACTGGTATAAATGAATAAATAAATGTACATTAGCATGTTGAAAATGTATGACAAAAGTACAAAAATACGAACCAAACAAAATCTGGGTTTAAGCATGTCAAAACTAGGTTCATGAACCAAGGCTCAAAGACATGGAGTTTCAGCCCTTAAATAAATAATTTTAGGCTAAAATTGACAAAGAAGTTAATTGACAACAAATGTAGAGCAAAGGAATCCATAAAAAAATGTGTTAACAAATGGGTTGCCTTACAAATTTTTAAAAATTATAAAAAAGTGTTTAAAAATCCGAAACCCATCGAATAAGTAGCTGTGTTAATTAAAACAAGCCAATTTTACATTGCTAACTGCATCCAAATGTAATCTCTGGCTAAATCTTAACTGTGTGTTGGTAAAATGTGTCAACCCGGCAGTTAACCACAGTTTACCAAAAGTTGGAAGTGACGTTTAGTCGAACAAACTGTTGTCAGATAATTGTTAACCATCAAGTCGCACCGCAAATCAAGTGCAGCAATTGCAACTGGCCTGCAATTCATTTGTGGCATGGCTACAGGGTGTCTAGGGGGTACTCCACCCTCCCCCTCCTCGGCCCCTTCCAAAAACCAAAGACAAACCGCATGCAAAGTTGCCAACGTAACCAAAACAGTTGAAACCACGAAGCTACCCTGAATCCCGTCAGTGTAAAGTTTCGCAACAGGAGGGCGGGACAGCTGCATGTTTTCTGTATTGTGGGCTGAGGGAAGGGGGTGGAGCGTGTGGGGTGGGGTGGGGGGTGTTCGAACTGCTTTCAGTTCCATTAAGCATTCGTCGTGGCTTATCAAACTCCAGAGACGGCCATTCATCAGCATTAGAGAGAGCGCTTTGAACTTCTCAACTATTTTTCGCATTTGGGGCATATTTAATGTACAGATTTACAGAATTCCCAAACTCAAAACAATATCTATCATTAGTGTCAAACATAATGGCGAGGCGTGGCGAGGCGCGGTGCGGTTCGGCGCAACCGAAAATCCTTTTAATGTCAGTTTAGCTGGAAATCTGCTAACCTAAGTCAATCGGGTTCAGAATGTCAGCCATAATGAGCATAAAACAGAGCGCTCGCTGAATAACTGGATCTGCCAGGCCAACAGGACAACATTAATATTAATTTATTTGTATAAATTATTTATGAAATTTTGTCACTTTTGGTAATTATGTTGCGCGTCGACCTATGAGCCTTTAATTAAAAGCTTCTCGTTGACAACTGAAACGAATTTCTCATAAAGTGCGCTGGCTCATAAAAAAAAAGAGATACAATTTTTCGCCGGGGTCACGGGTCGGAGGTTTGGGGGTTGGGGGCTGGGTCTGCTACAAAGTACAAAACGTTTCTAGAAATTATTATCAGTGCATGGAGACAAAAATTAAGAAAGCAAAAGTTTTGGCGACAATCTCGACGCACTTTTATGGCCCCGACTTTAGAAGTGTAAATGAAGATAACACGGCCTTATCCCATGCAGCAGCTAGAGATGAACCTCGGATGCACATGAAACACAGATAGAATACTCACAGTTGCAAAGAAATAAATCTCCACGCTCTACTCTATAACCAATTGTAGATGTAGACTTTCAAGCATCGTGCTGAAAAATACACTACTTTGGTGGATTTCCAACACTAAGTATTTGTTATTTGAAGCATTACTAGTGCCCACTTCAAATTAAAAAGTTGGATTTTCCAAAAAGATTCGAAATACAAACGAATACAAAAACAAGAATATGTTAAAACATTCTCGCAGAGAGTCTAGCAAATCCTACTTTAAGCAGCTTTGCAGGGTACAGTGTTGTAAAAGTGACGAAGTTTGGCAGAATGTTGAAAAATAGTTTGACGTTAAGTAAAGCAAGGCATACGCAAGTCTCTTAAAACCTTTCCAACAAAATAAAAATTCGAGCAAACAATCGATTGTTCGTTTGTTCTGCCTCGCCAAAAAACTGCCATCTCTAGTGTCAATGTGTTATGTGTGCATATGTATGTGTGTTCGTGTGTGTGTGCGTGTGTGTTCGTCTGCTTAAAGTATGATTGCAAGTGTGAAAATATATATGCTAAACGTGCCCGCCCCGTTGCGCTCCATGCGTTTTTTGTTTTATGACGCGGCGACGTGCTCGGAAAATGAAAAGCACTTGACTCGCCAAAGTGCTGAACTTGGCGGTCTGCACCCTACCCCTTCCCCGCCCCTCTCACAACCACACAGCCACCCCCAGCTAGCATACAGCCGCCTTACAATTCTGCCACACACATGCCAAATCGTAAAACGTTACGTCTCTTTTTTTTACCAACGTGCAATTTCTTGGGGAACAAAAAATAATACTGATTTTGGTAGACATGTGACGTGTTGTATTAGGCCGGAGTTCAAGTGGAAAATGTATGCTCTATTAATTTTTAGCTTCGGGTTTTTCGAAAACAGGTTGCATAATTGTGATGAAAAAGTTCATATACATACATGTCTTATTATTCAGATGGAAACTTTTACGTTTAGAAGAAGTATAAAATGAAAAATTGCATACGTATTTATGTCCTCTTTTTTCAAATACTCCATTTAAAACTTAATTGCGTTAAATAAGATGATGAAATAGGTGTATTGAAGTAATTTGTAGCCTTTTGGGTATAATTCTTTTTTATACAATTCTTATGCTTCGATTATTATTTATTTTTTGTTCCCCTTTTTGTCATAGTCAAAAATATCTATAATTTTAAATATTTTTAATGTTTTATGTACAGTATTTCGCATTCACTTATGCTGTACCTTTATCTGAAATCTATTTTATCGTTTGTGAAGGGTATTTCACATTCGATTATGCTGTACCTGAATCTTTTATGTAGGGCAACCGCTTAGGCAGAACCTTTATGTAGAATACTTTTCATCTTTTTTTGTAGGGTATTTCGCATTCGTTTATGCTGTACCATTTAGTTCTTGTGCACGCCTGCAAATGATATTTTCTCGCCTCTATTTTTTTCTCATTTGTTCGAACCATTTAAGAAATTGTCGCCGGGCCGATGTCTAACTTGATGTGCCACTCTACGAGCGAGGTTCTAAATTTTATAGAGTAAATAAAGTATGATTGGGTGTTGTGTGTGTGTGTGTGTGTGTGTGAGTATGTGTGTGTGTGTCTGTTGTAAGTTTCGCCTTTGTGATTTATAAAAATTGCACACTCTATTTGCTTGCTGTGCGCTTTGAGTTAATTTCATTTGATTTATGCGATTTTCGCCAGCTGGAACTGGAACTGGAACTGGAGCTGCTGTCGGAGCTGGAGTTAAGCCCGTTGTTAAACGTGAGTAAACGTATATCTGCTGTTGTTGCTGCGGTCAATAAATTACCCGCTGTGAAGAGGCTTTTCGCATTGTTCCTTTACATATTTGAAGTGCACTTTATGCTTTTTGCATACACAATTCGCAATTAATTTAAAACAATTATGTTGGCGCCATGCAAAAAGAAATATTCAAATAAAAACAACAACAATAACAAACAAAAAAACCCCTCTGCGGTAAAATGACATGTCGCCTGTCAACCGCACATTTTCAGTTCGAGTGTTACGCAATTATGGTAAAGCATTTTCACGGCTGGATTAAAAAATGGCAGCCAACTGAGTTAATCATTGCTTCTTGACTTTAAATGGTATATAAAAACTGTGTGGGTGTGTGTATTATGAAGAGGGCGCTAGTCGACGAGTATGCTCCGACTAGTAGATACCCTCTAACCGACTCAATGTAATTCTAATGTACTCACATGCTTCAATAACTGTTGATCCGATCAATTTAACATTATTTCAAAATATTTGATGCAGACAAAGCAATGTCTGCAAAATTATTAAAATATATAAATTTAAATATAATACACAAATACTTAATTTTAAGCTTCTATTAGAATATTTAATGTAAGCAGATTTTAAAAAAATAAAGTAAAATTAAAAAACTTGTTTCAATGTTACTAATTGTTGATAAAAGCAGAACTTACAAAATATTATTTACATTACAAAAATGTTACATAAAATAATAAAAGAAATATAAAATAAAAAAACTAAATAAAAAACAAATTAATTAAAATTAAAAAATTAATTAAAAATATATTTAAAATTAATATAAAATTGTATTTGTTTAATTTTAACAAATGTTAAACTTTAAGAGCAATATGTACTGAGTTAGAGATATGTGCAAAAAAGTAGTAAAATAAGTAATTTCCAAAATTAAATGAAGTTCTGATCAAAAACCAATCTGGAGAACAAGCCTTGACCAATACGGGTAAATACTCAGCTTATATATGAGTAAAGAAATATGACATGGCCCAATCTATATTTGACAGGTTATGGCATTTGTTATGCATTTGGAACGTAGCTAAGGCTTTGCATAATCGCCCAGCTTTGGGCTGGCTAATTGCAGCCGTCTGTTGCTCCGGGGCTGACTGCACCAGGTGCAGCTGGGGCAGCAGGTATGCCAGGTACACGCAGCTAATGGATTTTTCCACGCCTAATTACCATTACTTAGCGAGACACAACAAGCCCAGTGCAGTAGCAAAAAATTACATTAAAAATTTGACATTTCTTTTTTTGTGCGCTTTTCGGTTTGTCACATGCTTATTTTAATTTTATAATTTTTTCTGGCCGAGGTGTGTGCGAAAATGCAAATGGAATTTCATAGTCACCATTAACACCTTTTTGCACAGTCGCCTGTTGGCTCTTACATTCTCGTTTCCATTCATTTCTTGTGGTCCTCGGACCGAGCTCCTCTACTCGGTGCATATTTTATGTGACGTCATGGCCAAAAACAAGGAACAAAAGGAAAAATATCTTAAAAAAATGAATTTAATTAAATGCCACACAAATGCGGCGCGAAACGTTTTCAGCGTGTGATATTTTACAGCGCGTTCCGCTTGTCGTTCTTGCAACCCGTCAACCCCCCTCCCACAACCCTCGCGAAATGCAGCACTGTGTCCAGTGTGCTAAAATGCTCGTTCATAACGCCCAGCATGAGAAGAGCGGGCGTGGCACATACGCTCTATTAGCAGTATCACACATTTTATAGAGATTTAAGATTGAAGTGCATGTGAAAAAGTGTTGAATGGAAAAGAAAGAGAGAAAGGAAAAATGGAAACAACAGTGTGAAAAAAAAAACACAAATTAATTTGAGAAAATTTGGCGTGAAAAGCTTGATGACGGAGTATAAAATGGACTTCAATAAATAAAGTAAAAAACATTTTGAAGTATGAAAGTTGGTTGCATTAAAGGAAGCTATTAAAAGAGTACGGAAAAGGTTTGAAGGACACAAACTGTAATCGGGGTTATTTAAAGAGGGTAAATAAAAAATATGATTCTGGATTTTAGATCATGGAAACTTTAGTAAGTTTTTCTTTGCGCAATTAAGTTACTTTCTCTCTGTCTTAAGACAAAGTATTTAAAACAATATAGAGAGTCTAGTCTAGTACGAACTCCAAATGCAGCTCGCACTACGAACTCTTTTGATATAGCAGCAATAAAAATAAATTTAAAAACAAAAATAGATGTTTCCTCAATTGCAGTCGAGTTCGTCATATGTCAAGTTTAATGTCTATAGTTCTTAAAATCTAAGAATTTTGTTCAAAAAATAGCATTTCCATATCGGTTATTATCAATTGCTTGGGAACGTTGCGAATTATCGATTATTGGAAGCGGGCACTACGAGGACCTACGTTCAAAATTTCAGTCCCTAGCTCTTATAGGATCTGAGATTCTTGCCTTCATACATACGGACAGACAGACAAACACACGAACATGGCTAGATCGAATTAACCATTGATGCTGATCAAGAATATATACACTTTATGGGGTCGAGGATGCTTTCTTCTGCCTGTTACATGCACTTGCACAAAAACATTTTTCTCTTCTTACCCATTTTAAAAGGGATCGGGCTATAATTAACAGAAATAGAAAGTTTCCAGTAAAAGCTACACTATTTTCGACTTATTTTCTATGTTTGACGTTAAACTCATTTGAATTATCTATACGGGAGATGGAGATTTTAGTAAGGTAACGTTAGACTACTTAATCGGAAATTAATAGACTTAAAATACATATTTAAGCAGGCCTTTCGAAAAAGATTAGTTAATTGGAAATTAATAGGCTTTGGACGTATATTTTGACAGAGAGATTAGTTGATTGAGAATTAATAGACCTTTTGAATAACAAATCAAAATAATCAAGATCTCACACTTGATTTCGATTACTTCGACTATGAAACAACAAATTGATAAAATTCTGCACAGCAAGCTGTTAAACTGAAATATAGGTAGAATTGTAAGAGTTGTAAGAGAAAAATTTATGAAATCGAGCAAAGTATTATATGCAAATAAAATATATGTTGACCAAATAGGTAAATAAAGTTTGAGCATTGGAAAAAGCCAAGGGTTAAGGGAAACAAATTAGCACAATCTATGGGCCAGAGAACTAATCTAAATGGCTATTCAAATGAAAGGTAATGCCTCCCAAACGTAAACCCATTTCATGGTTAACACTTCCAAAATGTCAAATCAAAGGCTATGCATATATTCAGCTCAGACCGTCCATGAAACTTATTGTCGTTTCTAGTTACTAAACTCACTTCCTGAGCAGAATTATTTGGAAAATTTTGTTGAATCTAGCAGCCACCTTCGGGGCAAGTCAACAGCAACAACAACAACAACAACAACTTGCAACTGCAAGTGCAACTACAACAATGGAAGCTCAATCTGTAGAGCTTTAGACGTTTGTTTCCTGGCCTTCGAGCCATTCCGTTTGCTGCTTACTTTGTATTTAGGCATTGCAATGCAATTTTTAGCACACAAAATGCAACGGAAATTGTTCGGTAGGTGAACAAAAAACCGAAAATTCGAACCAGAAACCAGAAACGAGAAACGAACGAATGAATTTGTCATTTTCAATTTTTTTCCTGATTTTTCTTCGTTTCCTTCTTTTTTTTTTTTTGTTTATGCCGCCTGCCTGACAAAATTGCAGCCTGAAAGTTTGTCTAACCAAAACGCACAACAAGCCACAGCAGTCAGCCCTGCCGCCCCCGCTCCGCCCCCGCAACCATCTTTTGCCAGCTCCAACTGTTTGCATACGTGCCCAATGTGCAATTGCCTGGGCGCTTCCCAATCATTGGCCGTCTTTGCCGCATCCTAGTTTGGCATTTGGGTTTGTTGAGCGTGCAACATGTAACTGACACAATCGAAATGGAAAACGACATGCAACACGACACAGCTACAATTGCAGCAGCTGCTGCTGCTGTTGCAACAACAAACAACTTGAGCTGGCAACACAACAATTTCTTACCTTGCAGCCGCACGGAAATTGAAGTGTGAAATCTGCGGCAACTCTCTCTGACTGCAGGATTAGTCGAAGCCTCCACTCGTATGCCCCCATTCCACGCTGCACGCAGCAATTGTTGTTGCGCCCCGCGTGATTTTTGAGTGTTTGATCGTCAGACAGGCGTCAGATTATGCCAGCCCAAAAACCCTAAAGTGCAAAAAAAAAGACGTGAAACCTAAAAAAAAAGAAAATATAAACATTTGCGCACCAAGTGGGAACCAGGCGAAGACGCCTTCAAAAGTCTCGTATGCAGCTGGCGGCAAATCCTGTGGGTCTACCAGTTGTTTACTTTGTAACGCGACATTGCGGGGGGCTAGGCAAATGCAACTGGAGCGATCCACAGAATATAAAAAAGACGACTACCAAATGCCCTACACACTAAATTTTTTCATTAAGCTCGAAAGCTTCATGAAAAAGTGGCAGATCCTAGCATAGTATTTCACAGATCTTGAAGAATAATTTCAAAAATGATTCGTTGCACTACAAAGGGTTTTATACTATTGTAATCCACCCAATTTTCACCCTTCTAGGTGAAATTTAATAAATAAGGCTTATGAATAAAGCCTAAAAAAACATATTAAACTAAGAGCTCTTGGACAGCTTTAATATTTTGCACCCCTGGAGATTATTACAAACAAATATGCCAATCGCATGTTTAAACATAAATTGAAATAAATTTTTTTTAAAAACCAAGTAGTTTCAGGCAACAGTATTCCACCAAAATTTCACCTTTCTAGACGAAATATAATAAAATTAAATTAAAGATTGTATAAAAGGGCTCTAGTAAAATATTAAACCCTGGGCTCTAAGACAACAGATAAGATAAAAATCTTAACTTTCCACCCATTTTTCACTCCATGAGTGGATTGTGTCAATTAGTGTAAATATGCTTTCACTCATTTTAAATGTAAAGCTCTAGATCTTTCAGAACAAGCCAAAAACGATAACTTCCACAACAAAGGTATTTGATACAACAAGATTCCAGCCAAATGTCACCTTTGTGCGTGATATTTATCAAACACCACGATTCGTTTATCAATTATACTTTTCGTGCGTTCTTCTAGGTTAGCAAATTCGAATGACCCACTTGAGTGCAGTGAATGGACTTAATACCTTATACCACAGACTACCAACAACTGCTCATGTGTATCCCGAGGAACAACCGTGTGCTTGTACTCAGTGTTGTTCTTTTTTTTTCTTCATTTTGTTGTTGTTGTGTTGGCTGTGTTGCTCTTCCGGTTACGGTACATTGCACATACGCCTTGTGGTGCAGCGTCTGCGCTTAGCTGAGCCACATTTTGCCTACGAAATTGCCAAGAATTTGTTGTGTCAATTGTGTGACTCTGGCTGTCTATATGTCTATGCGCCTGCCTGTCTGCCTAGCTGGCAAATGTTTGCTTTACGCATTAAATTCAGTAAGACACATTGGCAAAGAACTTAAAGCGGGCTGTGCGCTAGAAGTTAAAAGGCACACAAACAAAACATAATAAAATAGAATTAAATAAAACAAGCAAAACAAACATAAGGAAGCCAACTCATCAAGTTTAGCCAAGTCTGCCAGTTGCACGTTACACGGGGCGTATGCGTAATTTGGCGGAAGCTGCAGTATAAATCCAGCTGCAGATGTTTCGAAGCACGAAATTAATTACAAAAATACACACACATACACCAAAGAACAACAACAAAAACAACGCCAAAATAATAATAATAATAAGTAAGAAAAATAAACTTTACACACACAACCAGCGAGAGAAACCATAAAGAAGCATATGCTAAGGCAAGGCATTAAAACAAACCCAAGAAGGCAACACAACTTTGGCTATATTATCTGCATGTTTGTGTGTGTTTGTTTATATATATATATTCTTTTTTTTTTTTTTTGTTGCTCTAAGTGAAATTTCTGAGCATTGTTAAAGTCTGCACCAAAATTGGAAGGTGCTGCCTTGGTCATATCTATTACTGTGCAAAAAGCAAAATGCAGCATTCCAAGACGCAAACTGACATATTGTACCCTTCATTCAAGTTTACTGCAATTTATATTTCCAAAGAACAGCCCAACCTAAGCCTTAAATAAAAATGGTTGGCTTAAAACTAATATAAAGCTTTGCAAAATTTAAGAAAATATATATATATATATTTTACTGGTTAATGGTTACTTTTTTTCAGTCTATTTTTTAACGTGTTTTCAATACATAAAATAAGACTACCTCAGAAAATTATAACTATAAAAATAATATTTGAATATTTCAGTTTAAAGTTGAAAAATAATAACAATAATGTCGGAATAAAATAGCAATATCTGCTATTGCAGAAAAAATATATTTTAAATGTTTGCAAAAAAAAATTATAAGTAAAAATTTGTCATTAAACTAGTTTAAGTTTTAGTATTTACTTTTTACGTCTTTTTACGATTATTATTAATTTCTTTATTATTAAAACTTTTTAAACAAAAAGTTTATGATCTAAGAATAAAATATCTGACATTTTAACGCATTTACAATACTATATATCATAAAAATCAATTTATCAAACAAGGCACAAGCAAATATTTAAATAAAAACAAAATAAATAGTTATAATAACAATAACAAGCTTTAAAAGAAAATATTATTTTGTATTTGAATATTATTGTTTAAATTTGATATTAGTTCAAGCTCTAGGCTTTCAAGCAATTAAGCGCATATGTGTGCTCATTAAATCCTAAATTGTGCCCTGTTTTCCCAATGGAAATATTTGAAGCCCTTGAAGAGCATTAACAATTCAACAATGTCTATCGATATATCATCTTGTTAAATTTTCTTTGCGTTCGGCTTTTGTTGCCTGCCTTTTACATTTTATTGGAAGCGTCTCTGGGACTTTGACTTTGTTTGCTTACTTCTGCTGTGTGTGTGCGTGTGTGTGTTGTGTGAGTGTGCAGAAATTTGAAAGGCAGCAATTAGTGTTAAATAAAGAAGTCATAAAGTGTAAATAATATTTTTGAAAAAGCACAAATGAAAAGCAAGCAAGAAGAGTATGTTATAAATGAGGCACGTATGTGCATGTGTATATGTATGTCTGCTGGCCATTATTTATGGCCAACATTGTTTGGCATTTAAAGTGAAAAGCTGGTCGACAGCTGGCAATCATTTTAAAGCATTTTCCAAGCAATTAATTGTTGCATAAATATTGTAAACAAATGACATCAACAACAACAAAAGCAACATCAACAAGAAAATTTATATGATTACAAGTTGATTTTTGCTGCAATGTCAAGACTCATTTTCAAATTGATTTATGCCTCGCATGTTTGGCTCAATTTGTCAATTAATCAGTTTAAATGTCAAGCGAAATTGTTTTGAAGAAATTAATATTTGCAAAGAATAAAACATTTAGCAAGCATTTTAAATACAAAAACATTTGCTTACAACACACAATTGAACATAAACTATTCTATTTACCTAACTTAATTATTAATTTATTATGACTAAATATAAATTTTTTAGCTTCGTTTTCACCAAGCCTGGATATTGCGAAAAGTGTGAAATAAGTGTGATTTTAAGTAATGTGAATTAAAAAAAGTTTGATGCTAAGCTTTTGAAAAGGAAAAACTTTCATTCAAATGTTTTCCGCGTTTTTTCCACGCTTGCGGGTGGAATTTACTAGCACCCCGTCATAGCAGCAGTAAGCATTTCATCTGTGCTTAGATCAACAATTAGCCAAACAGGACAACAAGTTTTCGTATACAGATTAAAATATGATACAATACTTATTTTACGTAAGCTTTTCCAGTACAAATACTTGATGAGCAAACGCAAAACAAATCCCAACTTGATATTGATTTTTTAGGCCGGCTGCAATCTAGTTGCATGTGTCGACATAATGCGAAGGGATGGATTTGCCAAATGGAATTCACTTGTGCCCAAATAGAGCATCATTTGATAAACAAATTGTGACAAATTTTTTTATGGGACAAACAATGCGTTCTCTAATAAATATGCTTGGCGCATGCGAGAAATAAAATGAATTTACGACGCTCGAACAAATAAAATATGAGACTGTGAGTGAAATTTTAACTTATGTAACTGGCAGGAGACCGGCAGGAGATCGCATGCATAGCCAACATTGGTGCTAGGCACTAGAGAAGCATTCGTTCGAGTGTCCCCAGACAGTAACAGGAGCAGGAGCAGGATGAGGTGGAGCAGCTGAAGCAGAGGCATGTTGAGGACAATTTCTAGTGGGAATCACGTAACGAAGTGCATTGTTAAAATATAATAAAATCGCAATTTTGCGTTCATGTTGCAATGTGGCGTCATATCCTTTTTCCTTTAATTTTTCACGAGTTCGCCGTTTCGTAGTTCCGAAAACCGAAATCGAGGAAGATGAAGAGAGTGGGAAGAGGAAGAGAAAGAGGGTGGCTAGAGGGTGCAACTGCTAGCCAGTGCATTTCGTGCTCCCTCGTGCACTTCATAATGGGTCCCGTCGCCGTCGCCGTCTCCATCTCAGTCTTCAATTCAGGCTTGAGCATTGCGAGTGCTGGGCGGGGGTTTGTGTGTGTTTCTGTGTGTGTGTGTGTGTGTGTTTGTGTGGAGGAGGGAGGGGTCACTAACGGCGCTCTCTATGCACACTCCATAGATTTTAATGCAATTTTCTACGGGTTTTTATATGTTTTTATTTCGCTGTTGTCATTGTCGCAGCTGCCAAAGCCTTTGTTCTTGCCGAGATCCGATGCCGTGGCGACCGCTGGCCGCTTCGCTGAGTTTGTTGGGAAGCGTTCGGGTCGGGTTCGCTCTGGGGTAGTCCGGGGGTTAGTTTGTTGGGGGCTTGCCTCGGTTTGCTTAGTTGTTTGGACTATGTATCCGCTTGCAAGTTTCTCAAGCGCCCCATCTATATACATTTCTGCACTCAATTGTCCTTCAGTGCATTTTGCGGTTTGCTTCGGCTTTTTAGTTTGCGTTGTTTGTGTTTTCAACTACCTCTCTTCCTCTTTCGCACTCTTTTCTCTCTCTTTTAGCCATGTTGTAAAATATAATGCCTTTGTTTGTTCGCGCTATAAAAAATGATTACTTTAATTTCCGTGCACATAAAAAGCACGTCTAACATGAGAAATGGCTGTCATTGTGGCACTTTCTTTCACTTATTTCCTGTTCCATTTTTTTTTTCTTTTTATTAGTCGGCCATTACCCATAGATCAGTCCAATAAAGGCATTTGGATATATATATTCCATAGACTTAAGTACGATATGCAGGCAGAATTGTCGAACTCTCATGTTGCCAAGGCGAGCTCTAAGTCCTGTTCATAGATTAGTTAACTTTCAATTGACCGCGAATAGGCTTTTTGTTCCTTAACCCAACTATTAATGGTACTTTAACCATATAACATATATTTCAGCTCACTCTCCAGCACCTGCTTTCCAAAATATCAGGAGTTTTAGCCCTGATCAGCTTTGATAACTACTTGCAGGACAATTAACCCCAATTTGATCTACCTAGCTAATCAAAAACCTCCTTAGTTATGAGTCTAAACTATAGTTGGGATCGGTGTTTACGCTTCTTGCAAAGAGTTAAAAAATGGGCGGAACAGGAAATAACTTTAAAGTATGGGAGGCATATGGAAATTCCTGCAGCTGCCAACATTATTTCTAATATTTTGTATTATATGTATTTACTAGCGTGTATAGCCCGGCCTTGCCCGTGGCATGTATAAAATATATGTTGAATGAATTTTCCAAATCGTTGAAACACGTATTCATTAAGTTTTTATGTAGAGCTTTGAAAATAATTTTAATGAAAATCGGGAAAAAATGTGAAACGTCACCAAAAAAATCTTTGTATTACACATTTTACCAAGGATGCTTTGATTCTGCGAAGAATGTGAAACAGATCTCAAATGATTTTTCTTATGGATCCTTCGAAATGAATTTAAGCGCAAAACGTCACACCCCAAATATTTGACCCCCATTCCCACCAAAAAGGGATGGATTTTCCAAAAAGTGCGAAACACCCCTAAAATGAATTTGAGCAAAGATCTTTGAAAATGATCTTTGGAGCCGATCCGATGGTTAACAAAAAAGTTTCATACAAACGTTTTTCGCGATTTTTCCATACTTGCGGGTGGAATTTCCCGAAATCCCGTCCTAGCGTGCACCTTCATCACATAAGGAATCAGTCAGTCAATAAGTCAGTCAGTCAGTCAGCCAGTCAGTCAGCCAGTCAGTCAGCCAGGACAAACAGTTTTATGTATAGAGATTAAGATGAATAGATTGAATGACTTATACGGATACCATATGTACCGCATTAAAATATATTAAATTTCGGCAGGAATCGGTACGGTCTGATTAAATTTAAGGGCCTTTGGGACGGCCGATACGGATAGACCTTCTTTTCGCGTGCTTATTTAATTTAACTTCTTTATAGTTGTGATCATTTTTCTTTTCATAAACTAAGTTTATATTTAAATGTGGATCTTGGCTTTTTATTCCCGTTTTTGAAATAAATGACAAGAAATGTCGGAAATATATTTCTCTCAATTTTTTTTTTCATTTTCCGAACAATGGCAAAAATATGTTTGTGATATGCATAAATAGAAAAGGGGAAAAACGACACTTGTCTTCAGCATTGTCCTTTTTGGTCCTTTTCCTGCTGCGTTCAGCATTCGGACTCTGTTTTGTGTCAAACCGCATGGGCCAAAAACAGAAGTCAGGCCCAGGCCCAGGCTGCGGTTTGTGGGTCGTGGGTCCCTCCCCCATCCCCTCTCGCTTGGTTTGCTGCTAAGCGAAAAGTTTATAGACCAAATTGTTTTCACCTGCTGTCCCAAATTTATAACACCTCTCGGCTGGCCTTTATTTTTATTTGTATAATCCTTTCGCTTATGGCACGCCCCAACGCCCACCAGCTTTTGCACATGACAGAAACCAGGCATTGGAATTTGCGAGCTCGCCAGCTTCGGATTAGTGGAAAGACAAAAACTCAAGCCAACGAATTCTCAGCTCAACCTATGCAAAAACCAAAAAACAAAAAGAAGAACAATCCAGCACAGTGGTCAAAAAGTGCGTTTCTTTTAGCTGCTTGTGTTTTTATGGCCATTTCGTGTACTTTGCATAATGTTTGTTCGGCCAATTTTTACTGCCCGGGCCAGGCCTTAAGGCCATAATGGCCGCAACACTTGTTGTTGCCCCCTCCACTGCCCCATCCACGGCTCTTCAGCATTTCTGATGAGTCGGCGCTCGAGAAAAACATTTTTCAATGGTCTCATTAAACGACCAGAAATTATATTAAATTTGCCAAAAATTCAGCTGCATAAAAAAGTTGTAAATATTTTTATGCCTGCATTAATATGCAACGTCAACCACTGTGGCCCCAGGTGGGGGCAGAAACTGCTGCGCGGTGGAGGGTGTCCCCGTCGCTGTCGCTGCTAATACCACCGCTAATAAAATCTTACTGCCGTAGCGTCGCAGAGCCATGAAGCACAGCTGTGTGCAGTCATTTTTACTGCTGCAGTAGGAAATGGCAATGCCAAAGGCAAAAGACGATGGAAACGACGGCAAAAGGCCAAAAGGGAATTTTGCGAAGCTGCCTTCTTCGCCTTCTCCGTGGTGGGCGTTGTATTGGTGTGAGCTAGTTCAAAGATTGCAATGAATGGAACCGGTTGGCTCTATTAAGCTTATTGCTCGATTTATGATTAGCTGAAACTAGCTTAAAGTTATTTGAAGATATAAAATAAAAGTCTTTCGAATCAAAGCGTTAGAAACTATTTAATTCTTCACTTCATTTTGAAGCAATTCTTCGGAGCTGTTCTAGTCAGCAGCAAACAGGACTAATGCCAAAAATAATGTGGACTTCAAAATATTTTAGTATTAATAAAGATGAAAATGATGATAACAATAAAACTTATAATAATTAAACATTGTCCATTTGACAAATCGTGCCATGTTATAGGCCAAACTGCTGGCCGATTCAGGGCAAAATAAAAAATATATAAACAAAAACAAATAGAAAATAATAGTAATAATAAGAATAACGATATAAACAAATAATAAATAATGAAAAACAATAATAATGGTCATTATATTGTTATTAAATAATAATACAATAATAATTATCATATCTTAAATAAAGATTATAATAAACAATAATTTTTAAACTCTTCTATCCTTCTATGATCTAAAATTGGTTTAAGCGTTTGATTATGGGAACGGCATCTTTAAGACAGCTATTTTTCATTAACTATCTATTAAACAATATAATTGTGATTGCAATTTAACTAACATGCGGCTCAGTTCTTTGCTTATTTTCATTTCAATGAACTAGTTCGCAGATCCGTCTAAGAATTGCAGTTCACTATATTAAATATTACCCTATACTAAGCTAACTGTGTGTTGGAATTTTCTTTTTGGAACTAGTTATCTAAGCTGTTGTCCTATGCCTTGCCCAATCCATTTATGCTTAATTTCTTAGATTATCCACAAATTTTAGCTGCCCACGATAATTTATGTCCAATTATTATACTTATATTTATCTATCTATCTATTATATTTTTATCTATCTTATAAATCTTTCAAATAATATATTCTTAATGCCAGCTCTGTAAAATTCTTGTTTCTCTGTTTTAGTTCTTTGAATCTGTTCAAGGTTTGAAATTTGATTTCCATTTACAAATTAAATTTTAGTTTTATAGTAAATTTGTTTCTTGTACTGACTTAATTTTGGGTTCTGTTTATCCGACTCGAGTAATAAGAGTATTCCGTGTATCCTTGTACCATTCAAGCTATTATCTTGCTCCGATTAAGTGTGTATGTGTGTGTGTGTGTGTGTGCGTGGGTGACCGCAGGCAAGGAATTAGCCGATTATGACCATCTGGATAATAACATTTTGAGCACACCCTTAACATGTCCTCTGCCGTGTGTCCTTGTCTCTGTCGCTGTTTGTTGATCTACCGTTTCATTTAAATACAAATTAAAAGATGACAACGTTGTATTTGTGGTCGTTGTTGTTGTTGTTGTTGTTGTTGTTGCTGTTTGCGGTTGCCGCTTAACGTTTACATCTAATGAAACTTTATGACGACCACTTGGCCGGAGGGGCACAGGTCATTGGGCAGGTCGAACGACTTGGGCCACACCTTTAAGTGGCTGCCTGCCCAACCTGTCCGCGGTTATTCTTTACTAATTTGCCGGCCAATTTACATAAAGGCCGCGCTGCCAAAGTTGTTAGCCAACGTAATTTCTCCATATACATATTTCGCGCTGAAAAAACTGAAAGCGAACGAAAATAAAATTAAGAAAATATGAAAAACAGAGAGAACAGGTATGTTCAAAGTGCCGAAGATTAAATCCCCTTGCAGGCATGTTGCTATGATATGGCATACATTTCCAAGCATAACCCCAAAAAGGTGTTTAAATACAACAACCATTTTCCTGACAGATCGGGCCCAAAGAAGATAGAAGAAGAAGAACTAGTTCGATGAGAATGGTAAACCCATATTTACTGGGTTCAGTTAATAAGTTTATCAAATATCTTTTAACAAAGATTTTCCTTATTCTACCAGAACGTTCCCATATGATATAGTTTCTTTGTGAAATCTTCAAAAGTTGGGGATTGTGCTAGATCGATTCGATTTGAAAAGTAAAGTACATTCAAAGAGTTAGTTCGCATATTTCTCAAATCAGATTGATTAATGTCAACGGGTTTCGTATTGGTTGCTCCATTTCTTGATGAGGATCAATAAATTAAAATTGAAATAAAAAAGAAACATATATTATTTTTATATAAAAATAAGAAACGGGTCACCAAAGCCCAACAATGTTTATTTTGGAAAGCCAATATTTAAAAACGCTAAAACTTGAACTTCCTCGAAATAAAAAAAAACATCGATTGTAATCCACATTTAGAAGACACGGTAGTTTTTCTTAAACCGACAGGCAGACAGACGGACATGGATTTATATACTCGAATTTGCGTTACAAAAGTTGTGAACAAATTATAAAACCCTCAACAAGGGTAAAAAAGTAAATGCTTCAGGCTTTTGCCTGCCACATAACTTGATTAAATTAGAGGTGATATCGGGGAACGGATGGAATGGGGCGGCATCTAATGACAGGCAGCTGCATTTTAGTGCTTACTCTGCGTACTCGATGTCAGGGTCTGAGTAGATTTGCCGTACTCGATGCCTGACAGCTGTATGCCTTTGCATTTCGAGTTTTGAGTCGTAATTCGAGGATTTATTTATGCATAAAATGCAAACAAAATCTGAATAATTACCAACAATGGCCAAACTGACTGACTGACTGACAGCCAAACAAAAGCCAGAACAATACAAAAAAGAGAGAAAGGAAAGGGAAAGAGAGAGAGAAAGAGAGAGCAAAAAAGAAAGAGATGAGTCAGCAATATGCAATTTCGGCCTTTGGCCTGTCAGAATACTCTCATACATGAGGTAAAATAATGTTTTACGAATATGAATACGAAACTGGCATATAACTGACAATTGCTCGCTACTATATGTCAGGAAGCAGAAGAAGAAGCAGCTGACTTCATTTAGACATTAGTACAAAACAAATATGTGGGCGTGTCAGTCGGGCCATGAATGAAGGGCATAATTGGATATTTGATATTATGAAAAAATTAGCTAGATAAAACGAAAATAAATATATAAAAAACGTAATAAATAAAGGTATAGCGATAGGTATAGGTATACAAATAGGTATATGTAAAGGTAATTGAGATTTCCAATAATCAAGCGACCACAGTATCTCTATAATCTAAATCCTGACTAAGATACCTTCTCCAGAAATTACAAGCCCGGAACCAGCTCCAAGTTAATGTCCTGAACAGAGGTTACTTAGAGTAAAATACTCAACAAAGGAGCCTAAATCCAACATCCATTAAAGACCCCCAAGAGCAACTGGAAGTGCATGATGCGCGCACAATAATAATTCTCTAAATAATATGCTTTGCATTTAAAATGTGATATTGCTTGATTGCCCTGAAACGTGGGGGGTTAGCTTACAGGCTTAAGGATTTGAAGCCCTAATCCTTGGCAGAAGCAATTCGTTTTCGCTTTTGGCCATTAAACACGTCAATAATCGCACTCGCTTTGGGGAGGAAAGTTGTCATCAACCGTCAACCGTTGGGGCTCCAGCTAACAATTAACAATTAAAACCCCAAAGAGCACAACTCAATTTTAGACAACACGAACTGGCACACACACACACTCGCACCCACGCATACAGACAAAGGCACTTTCATATAGTTATGTATGTATGTGTATACGAGAGATAGCTGTTGTCGATAGCAAACCGCAATAACAAGAAGAAGAGCAAGAAGCGGACCAAGCAGGAACAACAACAACATCAATGGCCACTGTGAAAACTCCGAAGCGAGGCGAAGTTCTGCGCACTTACAACTAAAAACTTGTTACGTATTTAATTGCAATTAAAAAGTTGTTTGTAGTTGCGAATGTTGCGTTTTGTGTGCTTGCTGTTGTTCTTGTTGTTGATGCCATTATAATACCCTGTAGCCATTGAAAAGTGCACAAGTTGTTTGTGTATAAAGCAATAGCAGGCGAAATCCTTCCAGTTAATACAGTGAAAGCTCCCATAACCGGACAGCCAGCGTCACTGTTTTTCTTTTTCAATTATGAAAGATGTCCGTTTATGCAAATGCATATGACCAATTATGGGAGCTGTCCTTTTATGGAGGTATTTACTGTACATCGATTCTTGATTAGAACGATACAGTAAGACAATCTAGTTTTATGCCTGCCTGCCTGCCTGTCTGTACGTTAATAAGCTTAAGTTCTTTGAGAATCGCTGGGCTTTAAATTTTGAAAATATTTCTCATTATCACATGCAGCATGAGCTTGTTAATTTTATTTATATTATTTTATTATAATTTTTTAAATTTATTTATTTATTATTATTTATTTAATTATTTTTTATTACATTACTTTTCATTTTGTACAACTCCTTTCATTTTCTAAAAATCGACAAATCGGTTTTACTGCAAGTTTTTTTCATGAGAGTTACAGAGATTTGGTAAACAAATTAGTATGCCCCGCTCTCCAGTAAGCTAAAAAAAGAAAGATTTTAACGGATTTTAATTTAAAATAGTAAACAAGTAAAGATTATCACCTTTTGGCAAATATTGGTCTAGTGCAGCCACATACTTGAATGCCTTCTTTAAGGCTCTTCAATAATACCAAATAACAGAGCAGACACATTTTATTACAAAATTGTTAAGGCTTGGAGCCTTAGAAATAAGCTTGTAAAAAGTAAAGATGTAGGGAAATGGGAAAAAACAAAGTAGGGACAGATTTTTTAAGTCTGTTTCTTAGGACATGCATCCCTAATAATATAACTAGAAGCTGGCGACAGGGTATCTGCCCATCGAGTAGACTCCACTAAAGCACTTTTACTTCTTATAATTGTTGTTGTTGTTGCTGTTGCTGGTAGACACCAGGGCAATGGGCAATGCGAGCGCTGCCAAATTGTCCTCACACTGAGAGTAAGAGCCACAAAGATGAAGTCATTACCAGCCAAACCGAAATTGGCGCAGAGAGCAGCCAAAGGGTTTGCGCTTAATGAGTTTGATGCGGTGCACGGGGCAGGGGGATGTGGGATGGAAACTTGGTGCCAGCCCTAGCAAGAGACCGCACACAGCACAGAGCATTCGATATGGCAACGACTCAGATTTTGGGCGATAACACTCGTTAGAGTTTTGGCGATTTTGGCTTAGACACACAAAACAGCAAAACTTTGGCCATAACAATTGGCCATGAGAACACAATTGGCCAAAGAACTACGCACCATATCGAATGCGAGGGTACAGTAAATGGATTTTCTTATAAATCAAATTTCTTCTCTAAGAAAGGCAAAACAGTTTGGGCTTAAGCTAATTTTTGCACTTAGAGGACGAAAAGTGTTAACGATTTTGATAGACTAGTTTCTAATAGATATTTGCTGCACAAAAAATCCATTTCCACTTGAAGGAAGAATATATCTATGAATCCTTCAAATTTCAACTCCAAAATTTAAATAAATAAATAAGCAATAAGCAGTATGTATACTCTGTTTGTAAAGGAATAAAGTTTATATTTGTTTCTTGCAATGCCTGTAACTCGCTTAGGTCTATAGTTATAAGATCTCTAATCCCATATAATAACAAGTAAGAGGTTCTAGTCGGGAGCTCCCGACTATGGGATACCCTGAACCCTCATATTCCAACACCAAATGCAGCGCGCGCTTATAGATAGAGAGTAGCGGGGAGGTGGCGATAGGTATAAAATGAAAGATAATCGATATATATATACTTTTCTAGAAGCTGCATGTCAAGTTTGGTAACTCTAGCTCTTATTATTTACCAAAATTGCTTAAAAAACAGGATATCGATATACATTTTTATCGATTACTTGGAAACAGGGCAAGTTATCGATTATCGGAAACAAACTCGATCTGCGTAGGAACTAGGAGCACCTACATCTAAAATTTCAAGTCTCTAGCTCTTATAGGTTCTGAGATCCTTGCGTTCATACATACGGACGGACGGACGGACGGACGGACGGACGGACGGACAGACAGACGGACATGACTCGGCTATTAATGCTGATCAAGAATATATATACTTTATGGGGTCGGAGATGCTTCCTTCTGCCTGTTACATACATTTGGATTTTGCACAAAAACATAATACCCCTTTTACCCATTTTTAATGGGTTCAGGGTATAAAAAAGACTCATTACGACCTGTTTTCAACTCTTCATGCTATTAACAGAGTATTGTGAAGTCGGTTGCAACCGACTTTAAACCTTTTACTTGTTTGATAAGCAAACAACAACAATAATTTAAGATTAAGTTAAAATTTTCCTATGTAAAGGACATTTGATTTATTCTTCTTCTTTTCTGATTCTGAAAATAAAATCAAAAATAATTGTTTACTTGTACCTTTTGTTTGCCATGAACTTAAAAGGAAATAGGCTAAGAAATTATTTTGAATTATTACTGAAAATAAGTTAATAATATTTCTATCTTCCAAATAAATAACCTTTCTTAACAATAATATTATAATTCTTACAATGATAACATATCTTAACAGATCTATTTATTAATTTAGTATTAATAAGATTGTAGTCATACACATTAGTATTAAACAAAAAAATGTATATTAAGATTTATCTATTTTTAAACAAATATTTTAATACAGTTTAAATATAGAAAAACTTTTGAGCTAGGCAATATCCAAGTTAAATGCCAATTCCCTGAATTGAAGACTTTTATTAAAAGTAAATGTTATGTTTTATTTAATACAACTCTTAAATTGTTGACTTAATAAAAGTCTCGTAAATAGATTCTTTGCATTGAATTGAAATTTCTTGATACCATAGATGTTTACGTATCGTCAGAAAAATCCCAATTGGATTAGTTAAAAGATACTTTTGAGAGTTGCCTGACAAGAGCAAAGCAAACGAAATTCTGTCAGCCATGAAGTAGTTACTATTGACAGAATTTTTGAAGGGGGTGAGCAAAGCGCAGCAAGGGTAGTGCAAAGAAATCACCTGCAGCTGGCAGCGGATAGAATGTGACCCGTCTGACTCTCGACTGTCGCCTTGCCAATTTTTGTTGTTGTTGTTGTTGTTGCTGTCTTTGCAGCTTGGCTTTCCCAAAGTGCAGGCTGCACTTGGCTTTTCCCCCAATGTGCTAGGGTAGCCGCCAGCAATTGAGTTTGTTGAATACGTGTTGGTGTGGAGCAGGGCTGTGAAAGTGGTGGGGTAAGCGGGGTAAGGGGGGAAAGAGGGGTAAGGGCTGAGCGCGGAACCCTGCTGTGGATTGTAGTTGCACAAGTGACGCGTGTAAGCGGTAAATGAATTTATTTGGCTCATTTAGTTGCAGTTAATTTATTTTTATATTTATTGAGTTTATTTAGCCAACAACCCTCCGAACACGGGCAAAGGCAATTGAAACAAAGAGATAAAGACAGTAAACCGAACCGGGATATGGTCCAGAATTCATGTTTAATCGTCAAGCTTTTTCATAGAACACACATACCTAGAGGGTCCCAGCAATATTTGAGTTGGGCCTATGGTTCTAGAAAAAGAACAGGTTTGCGAACCGAAAACAATGACGTATGCTCGCTTTTAACCGTGACTCTAATCACCTATAGTTTACCTTATCCATGATAAATATAATATACATATATATATATATATATATATATATATTATAGCAAGTATTTGTATTGAGAATATGTTTTCTTAAAGAGTTCACCTCAAGAACCAGTTTTCCTACAGATTTTCTTCATATCTTCCTGTGTCAACGAAATTCGAAACATAAATTAAATATTAAAATATGTTTCCAACTCAAAGAACTTGGTCAAAAAGATATTTATGGGATCTGCTAAAAGTACACTTTAATTAGCTTGTGTTATTTGTATGCCAAGCTTAAGACAGTAAGAGAAAATAGCTTGATCATAAAAATTGGTATTCGATTAGAAACAAGTAAGAGGTTCTAGTCGGGAGCTCCCGACTAGGGGATACCCTGAACCCTCTTCTTCCAACACCAAATGCAGAAATGTACTATTTTAGAAGATACATGTCTAGTTTGGTGACTCTAGCTCTTATTAGGATGTCGATATCGATTTTTATTGATTTCTTTGAAACGGAGTAAGTTATCGATTATCGGAAACAAACTCGATCTGCGTAGGCACTAGGAGGACATACAGCTAAAATCAGCTTCAAGTCTCTAGCTCTTATAGGTTCTGAGATCCTTGCGTTCAAGCATACGGACGGCCGGACAAACGGACGGACGGACAGACAGACGGACATGGCTAGATCGACTCGGCTGTTGTTGCTGATCAAGAATATATATGCTTTATGGGGTCGGAGATGCCTCCTTCTGCCTGTTACATCATTTACATTTTGCACAAAAACATTATACCCCTTTTACCCATTTTTAATGGGTTCAGGATATAAAAACAACTACACCAATCAACCATAAAAAGCATCAAAGAAATGTAAAAATAAAACATACGTTTAGCTTTATATTTTCAAAATATTTACAAGCTTCGTGACACTTTAGTTGTTCGCTTTTCATATCCTTACAGCAAATGTCAGTCGAAGTAGTCTTTAACTTTGCATATCCCAAAATCCACAACACTGTGGCCTAATCATAGGCAGCGTCTCAGTAATTTCCACAGCTGGAGTAAAATGTCTAATAGGTGCTTTTGGACTCCTCCCGCCCAGTTCAAATTGCAGTTCTTGCAACCTTTCTGTGTCGCGTGCCATTGACTCGGCGTCTGGTTTGAACACTTTTCGGCATTTTGATGGTCGCCCAACACGACACTTGGCCATGCATTCAAATTTGTTCAAATTCATTTCAATTACCGTCAATTTTCAATAATTTTGTTCAAATTATATTCCATTAGGCCAAAACATAATTAGCCGCAACACGCGGTCGAAATTTTCAAGCATGCGAAGCAGAGAAAATTCTGAAATTAAATTAAGCTCTGTATTAAAACAGATAGTTATAAATGACACTCGACTTTAGACAAAGGTTTACGAAAAGATAGTTATATATCAGATAGAAATAAATGATATCAGATTTTACGAAAGGTTTTTCAATAAATATTTATACATGACAAAAGATTTTAAACAAGGTGTAAAGAAATATCAGATAACAAGTAAGAGGTTCTAGTCGGGAGCTCCCGACTAGGGGATACCCTGAACCCTCATATTCCAACACCAAATGCAGCGCGCGCTTATAGATAGAGAGTAGCGGGGAGGTGGCGATAGGTATAAAATGAAAGATAATCGGTATATATATACTTTTCTAGAAGCTACATGTCAAGTTTGGTGACTCTAGCTCTTATTGTTTACCAAAATTGCTTAAAAAACAGGATTTGGATATACATTTTTATCGATTACTTGGAAACGGGGCAAGTTATCGATTATCGGAAACAAACTCGATCTGCGTATGAACTAGGAGCACCTACATCTAAAATTTCAAGTCTCTAGCTCTTATAGGTTCTGAGATCCTTGCGTTCATACATACGGACGGACGGACGGACGGACGGACGGACAGACAGACGGACATGGCTAGATCGACTCGGCTATTAATGCTGATCAAGAATATATATACTTTATGGGGTCGGAGATGCTTCCTTCTGCCTGTTACATACATTTGGATTTTGCACAAAAACATAATACCCCTTTTACCCATTTTTAATGGGTTCAGGGTATAAATATAAATGATATAAGATATTGGCAAGGTTAAAAAAGAAACACAGTTATATTTCGGATAGTTGTTATATTAATATATTTCATTTTAGACAAGGTTCAAAATGAAACGTTATACCCATTTTCATTGGGTTTGGGGTATAATAAGATATATCAGATAGTTATAATAAATAATATAAGATCTTGGACAAGATTTGAAAAAAATTAGTTGAATCACAAGAAATATAAACTTATATCAAATACTTGAAATGATGAAAAAAGCTAACCCAATGTGTTTTTATTCAAAAATGACCTTTTTTTTTTCAAATGTTAAGGGAAACCAGCATTAATACTTTTATAAGATTTGTACCTATTTTTTTTAACTTCTAAAAAGTTTAAGCTGGAACTCTCCGCTCCTTCCTACTGTATGTGGTTTTAATAAAAAAATTAAAAAACATAATAAACCAAAAACAAGCCTAAAATATCAAAATATCAAAAAAGATACACTTCACCAGATCCCAATAACTATTCCAGTTGTTTTAAATAATATTTGATTATTTTATTCTATTTCAATAACTTACCAATTTTTGATTCGCACTAAATGCGTATCTGGCTAACCTATAACAAAGAGATATTCAAATGTTTGGGTAGTTGAAATTACTAATGAAGGATGGTTATAAATCTATACAAATACTCTATCTCACCAGCAGCTGTCTGCATTAGTTAATGTACCCTACTCGCAGTGTCTCTATATCATTAGGGTGGGGCTTGGCGAAAAAAAGGAAGGGAGGGAATTCAACTAGAAAATCCAGCTACATTTAATTTTAAACTTTTCATGTGGCAACTTTTTGACTGCCTCTTGCCGCTGCGTGTGGGGTGCGTTGGGGTTATTTAAGAGGTGGCTGGCAATGCATTAGCCAGTGCTGTATTTTATGTGTGGATACGGATACAGGTGAAAACGCGAAGGGTTAAGCGTAAGCTGGTTTTTCGGGCGAATGCCAGTGCGGGTGGGGAGGGGGATGAGGATGGGGGGATGGGGGTGGGCGTTCGTTTTGGCTGCCATCCGGCTGTGCTAGCTCTTATGAATTTCACATGCTTAAGCCGCAAACTTATGTGCGCGCACAGCTTGAAATCCACGCGCACGTAAACTAAACTCCAACTAAACCAAAACTCACATTCCTGCCTGGGTATCTATTGCCCCAAACTTTGCTTTTCAGCAGCCTCAAACTCAAACTCATGCGGTTGTCCTTGTTGTCGCCGCCATAGCTGCATTTCGGCTCTGGCATGTTACCAGGGCTTAGGACCCGGTAACCTGTACTCACTTCTCCGAGCACACCAGCCGGCGGCGTCGTGTGCCAAGTCAATGAGCAATTGACTGCCATCGCGTAGACGTTTCGCATTGCGATAAGCCCAACTACCCCATATTCATATCTCATGCCTCTCCCCTCCCAAATATACTTCAATACGAGCACAAAGTTTTCGCACTGCATTCACTCACCGGGTGAGGCAAAAGTCCTTTCAAATGCACCTTTGGCAAATATACGGAAAAAACTGAATTCAGCTTAAGCGCGCCTCCATCCACGAGCCCGTTCTAAAAAATAAATTGCAAAATAAATAACTTTAAAATGCATATAAGTAAATTTTGGGATATTTCTAGGCACATTGGCTTATATCCTAATAAAAATAAATGAGTTTTAAATATATATTTTAACTACTCATAACCGATTTAAATAGTTATCGATAATGGATTATTTTATAATCTTATAATCTAAAAAATAACGATAACATAATCTGATTATTTATCACTTAAAAGTTATCGATAACTATTGATGAGGTTAACAGGAGCTTACCAGCTCGTCTGGAAAATACTCTGCACTTAGCTGCAAACTATTATGACATATAATCGTACTTAGTTCCATAAATAAAACAGACACAAATTCAGATATCTGCTTCTTTCCTGATACTTGTTGTACAAACTTCATTTTAAAAAAATTATTATTTTAAAGATGACCCGTTTGCTAGACAATTTGTAGCGCATAAAGTTAACTTAAAATCATGCAATATATCAGATTAAAATATCTTTCTACCTAACATATACATTTGTATCTCATGGATACTCGCAATTGTTTTCAAAAGAAAAAGTCTCTTATTTTTCATATACTGCCTCTTATTAAATTTATATTATTATTAAGAAGATCCTCAAAGCAAAAATAATACAATATGACGTTCGATAGAAAATAAATAAATTGTTTGTTGATGTTTTGCTGGCGTCTTTCTAACTTGTAAGCCCTAATCTGAAAGCTGTTGTCCGTCATCCAGTTCACTCTCCAAATCCCGCTGGGAATTGAAGGTGGTGACCAGCTTATGGGCATGCTTCACAAGGGATTCGAGTTCGCATAGAGTTGGCTCCGCTTCCAGCAGAAACTTGGATAGACGCAAATTCTTCTCCAGGGTTGTGGGATCCGCCAGAACCTCCTCAAAACTCATCTTGAAATTAATGAAAAACTCAAACAGTACATCGTGCTGCATAACAACGTCGGATATCTGAATGCCTTGTTCGGGGTCAACTTCCCCGTCGCCATCGCGATCGCCGTCCCCATCGACGTTGCCGTCCCCATCGACGTTGCCGTCGCCGTCGCCATCGCTCTGGTCTGGATTGCTGTCACACTTACGAAATGAACTGTTGCCCTCCGAGGCTTGGCTAGAATTGAAATTAACAAAGCTTCTGGGCTCGTCCATAAGTTCAGCCTCAAATTCCTCCGACTCGGAGACATCAGACTCCGGACAGGACTCTGTGTCATGCTTGACATCGTCATCAATAGAAAAGTTCTTGTCATCAATTTTAACTGGCTGATCGTAGTCAGCTTCTAGAGGATCTTCTTCCTTGGCTACCAATTCCTTGACACGATCCGCATAGCGCAGCGTGTTCAGCGTATTCTCCACGGAGCTCAGACCCGGCGATATCATGGCTATCATGCACGTCTTGTTCTGCTCGCCGCCAATAAATGAATCACGCAGCACCTGCGTCAGCTTGGAGCCACGGAACGGTAGATGACTCGAATGGCGACTCAGGGCGCGGATGCACTCCTTCAGCGCCAGCAGCGACTTATTGATTTCGGCACCCTCGCGACGAGTCTGCAGATTGGCCGACTGTGTGTCCGCGCCCCGCTCATTACCAGCCAGATCCACAAAGGAGCACTTGCCGCACGGTTCCCACTGGTCGGGCATAAGCAGGCCCATCTGGAAGACGGCATGCGAGCGGGACGATTTGATGTTCACAGATGTCTGGCCCGAGGTGCGCTCCCGGTTGCCCTGTTCGATGATGCCCAGCACATCCTCCACCTTGGTAACTGGCATTTTGGTCAGACCGCAAATCACAACCTGTTGGCGACCATCCTCCAGGACGCGCAGCATCGGTTTGTCCGGCAGCAGCAAATCGAAAACCTAATTAGGTAGTTTAGGTTACGGTTGAAAGAGATGAAAAGCTATCGATACACTATCGATCTTCTGCATCGATAGCTTTTGTGAATACAATAAAAATATCTTAAACTATCAGGATGTTGAATGGCAAATATCGAAAGCTTAAATGATCCTTATAGACCATTAATAGTTTAAATAGCAAGACTTATCGAGCTTACTAATTCTCGGTAGACGACAAAGTATCGGTTGGAGCTACTATCGATAAATAAGGCACGCTAAAATGGCATAATATTGCTATCGCTTCTTGAATTTAAAGTCCATCAAACTACACCTGCACCTATCGATAATTTTGTAACGCTATGTGATCGATAAACATTTTGAATTTTACCTTACTCCCGTAGATCTCAAAATAGCTGCATGTGATACTGGCGCCCATATCACGATATTTCGGCTTGGACAGCTCGGCGAACACATCCTTGGCGGCCAGAGCATAAATGCCCGTTGTGCAATCCTGCACCTTGCCACAGAACTCGCCGCCCATGGTGTGCGTCTTGCCGCTGCCCGTCTGGCCATAGGCAAAACAGGTGGCATTCCCGCCCTCGAACATGGTGCGAATCAGCGGACGGGCCGTGTGCTCATAGACCAGCGTATTGCTGCACTGTTCGTCGAAGGTGTAGTCGAAGCGAAACTTGTGGTGCTCCAAGAACTTGGTCAGATCCACCTTGTTGCGCAGCTCGTGAATGATCAGCGAATCGCGACTGGGCACCGATATAATGTCCACGGCCTTGGACTGCAACTCGCGCCGACTCATCGGACGCTTCCGCACGCAGACGGTGATCTGCTGGACACGAGCACCGCGCGGACTCAAGCATCGCAACGGATTGAGCTGCAGCTGATCACGATAATTGCGAACCATTAGGGCCACCTCCCAGTTGGGATTGCCTGGGTCCTTGCTCTTCAGAGCGCACTGCTCCTTTCGCTGCTCGGCCTGCATGGCGCGTCGACGTTCCCGCTGCTCCTTCAATCGTTCCACCTCGCGGACAACGGTCGAGCAGCGCCGAACGCTCGAAGTGCTCGATGTGCCCTTGACCGCGGTCACTTCCGTGTTAATTGCCGGACTGACAACGCCGATCACGGCATGAATTGGCGGCTTCAATGGCTTTATAACGGCCGGCGAATTGGTGCCCCCATCGCAGCGATTGCCAGCGCGCTGGCGCGTCTTATATGGGCTGTTTGTGGGCTTCTTGCGATACATATTGTAGCCGGATAGATTGTGCGGTTTCGATTCCATTTTTTGCTGCTGCTGCTGCTGCTCCACCTTTTTTTCTAACGGCAATTTCTGTTTGACCTTTGCTAATGACGGATTCAGCTCCAATACAGAGCCCCAGGGTATTTCCTTACCTTTAACCTTGCTGCCCTGTGTCCATTCAACGGTCACAATCTGTCGCTCGATACTCTTCAATCCGACTCTCGCGGACTGTATGCATCCGTCGGATCGTCTTATATTGATCTTGTCGCCAATCGCTAGCAATTCCATATAGCAGCGTCTGTGAACGTATGACAAGCCTCTTTATGATTGGCAAATAAATATAAAATTGTATCGTTACAGACCGTTTGGAGCTAAGCTGGTCAAGTCTGTTATCCGAGTGTTGTGCCTGGGTTTTGTGCTCCAAACGATAACTCTGCGAATGGCAATCAATCCAATGATATCTTGATCAACAACTCAAATATGGCCGCACAATAGATGGCCGCGTACTCTCATCCACGACATTTGCCTACAAATATTTTGTTTAGTTTGCTTACGAACTTGCAATCTCGAGTCAACGCCTTTCTTTTATTCTTCTATAGGAAGTTCTCTTGGAATTTCCAAAAAGTAACGTTTTCTTTGGGGTTTGCAAAATGCAAGTGTTGTATAAAATGTTGTACGTCAAGTGGTTTAACAATGATTTTAATAATAATAATTTGACAATTTTCACCGCCTACTTTAATCTATTTTTTTCTAAATTAAAAAGGCTAGACGTAATAATGTCCTAAGAGAGAGTTCTTGGCTAACAGTTCGGCTAATACCGGAACTCAAACCGGTTCGATTTGGAATTTAGCTGTACTCAAGATCCGGTTTCAAAAAGAAAAGGCATTGAACATTATTTTAAAAACTACTCAAGAACTGGCTCTCTATTAAAATGAAAGTTTTAACTAAGAGCAAACCGCACACACCTTGTGCAGGCATCATTATTTTTTGACTTTACCATGCGAAAGACTCTTGGCAAAGTTGGCGTCAAGTTATGTGCACTTGGCCTGGCAACAAATACAACCGGCAGATGACATCGCCTAACCTTAAGTTCCTTAACTTGAAGCCAAGCAATTTTCCGGTGCTTACCAAATGCAGATGCAGATCTGATACGGATGCAGCTGCCATTCGGGCAAGGCACAAGAAGAGCCGTAGGCGAAACTCTTAAAAGTTTAGTTTTAATTAAAGGAAATTTGCGTGCGTGGCACTTGATTTGTAGTGTTTCCGTGTTGTCAGAGTGTGTGAGTGTGAGTGTGTGTGTGTGTGTGTGTGTGTGTGTGCGTGTTGGGAGGGGGTGGTGAGGGGTTGACACTGGCAAGCCCTCATAAAAAATATAAATATAATTGAAATTCTAAATTGCAATTGCCGCAAGCGTCTGCTGCTCCTAATGCGGGCGTTCTTGGCTGCGGGGCGTGGCAGCAGCTCGGCCTTCGAACAGTTTCTTCCCGTTCACACGTTGCTGTGCTACGTAATTAGAAGCAAATGCAAATTTACACGTCGAGTGTGTCGGCGCTGACGGAAGTCATTGAAAGCGCCGATGCGTTCAGCAGGCATTGTGGCAAGCTGGAGCAGCAGCTGGGGCAAGAGGAGAGTACGGCTGCGATTCTGACAGGAAGCTGGCAGTAGGTAACTTCTATGGATGTATGTATGTGTGCGGACACATATAATGAGAAAAGTTTTGGAGGTGTCTGAGCGGTAGCAGGATGTGTTGATAGGTTGCCTTAGCATTGCCATTGCTAAAACCGCATCCGTTTCCAGCCGAGTCGGATTTATAGTTGCCTCCAAAGGTGGCTTATTAACAGATTTAGTAACGGAATTGAATTATGAACAAAATGTAGTTGGGTTAGGTTCATTCAGTTAAATTATCTGGTCAGTACCAGCACAAGAGCTCAGTTTAACTAATTAAATGATAATAAAATATGAAAAAGGTCTGCTTTCTATATGAAGCCCCCCTTTGGTCTTAAAAAGAAAATACATTAAGTTTAAACGAGAAAGAAGGGGCATGTTGAAATCTCTAAATGCTGAGTTTGGTTAAATTATCTCAAAAATCAAAAAAGTTTTTTATACAACTTAATTTTTGACCGATATTTCCTTTGACAGCTATATGATATAGTGATCCGACATTAATAGGATTCTTCAAATATATGTACAAGGAGCATAGTAAATCTATTAAATGCCGAGTTTGGTTAAGATAATGGTTAATAAACAAAATAGTTTTTCATACAAGAATCTACTTTTCGACCGAAAATTCCTATGATATAGTGGTCCGATCCAGCCGGTTCAGACCTATGTACTGTGTGCAACAGAGAAAGGGACTTCTGCAAAGTTTCATGACGATAGCTTTAAACTGACAGACAAGTTCGCATAGAAAAAGTCAGACGGACAGACGGACATGGATATACTGATCAAGAATATAAATACTTTGTGAGGTCGGAGATGTCTCCTTCTATGAGTTGCACATTTCACGACAAAATTGTAATACCCTCTGAAAGGGTTTAAAAAGTTCCAATTCACTTTTGTCTAACCTCGATGAAAGCATATCATTTTTTACGAAACTCATTAATAAATTAATTTATATATATTTGTTTTAGTTTTAGTTCATCCACGTATAACAATATTTTCCAAATATTTTTGCTTGCTTTGGTCAAAGAACTCGTTTGTACAATTTTTTTCTGAGAGCTCATCTGAATAATTGACAAGGCTTTTAGAGACCTTGAATTACTGGCTCATAATTAATTTCACTCTTTGGAAGAATTAGGAATTCATCCAAATAATTCAAAAAGATTTTCCTGCTGCTGCTGCTGTTGTTGTTGCCCACCACCATTTTCCTGCTGCTGCTGCTGCTGCTGTTGTCCTAGTTCCAGCTCGATGCCGCCGCCAAAGGGTCCTTTTATTATCAGCTCGTTCTCCGTTTGCTGCTGCTGCTGCTGACCGCCGACTGCCGATTGTTGTTGCTGCTGTTGTTGCTCCTGGATGAATTCGATGCCGCCACCGAATGGACTGTCTATTTCAAATTTCTCCACCTGCTGTTGCTGCTGTTGTCCCGACCCAGCCTGTTGTTGTTGTTGCTGCTGTTGCTGCTGCTGTTCGCCCAAAAAGTTCCAAAATCCAAATTGAGCCGCGGAACAGGCAAGGCTCATGAAAGCTATGAAGACGAGCAGCTGAAAATCCGACTTTTCTAAGTACGTTCAGATACATCGAGTTATAAAACTTACTAGGAATTTCATATTGCTTGGCGATCTGCACAATTGTAGGCTGCCTTTGTGACTATTTTGTCTACGGTCAGCATTTGTCTTTTTATATAACATTTTGTTGCTGAGAAACTAGTTGAACATTTGGCTAAACTCACGGGTAGATCCCCTTCAAATTGTAAGCCCGTTTCGGTTTGTTTAGATTTCTTGTTGTTTTATCCGACTTTACTTAACATATGTCCGCTTAAATAGGCAGCATGTGCGATGTCTGCAACCTGAGAGGGTCGATGGATGCTAATCATTTGTCGGGTAAATTTCTACACAAAATTTTGCTTAATCATCGAGTTTTAGCTAGGAAGCAAATTGAAATATATTAGTTTTAATTATATGATTCATATTATTACGCCTATTTATGGATTTCGGCTGGCGTTTTATGTTTTGATGCCATATTTTTTCATTAAGAACTGAAAACTTGGTAATTTCCTCCTAAAAATGAAAATAAAATTTGAAATTTAAGCGGAGCCTCTGGAGAAAATGTAGAATATTTTGCAACTTGAAATATAACAAGTAAGAGGTTCTAGTCGGGAGCTCCCGACTAGGGGATACCCTGAACCCTCATATTTCAACACCAAATGCAGCTCGCGCTAATAGATAGAGAGGAGCGGGGAGGTGGCGATAGGTATAAAATGAAAGATACTTGATATATATATACTTTTCTAGAAGCTACATGTCAAGTTTGGTAACTCTAGCTCTTATTATTTACCAAAATTGCTCAAAAAAAAAGGATGTCGATATACATTTTTATCGATTACTTGGAAACGGGGCAAGTTATCGTTTATCGGAACCAAACTCGATCTGCGCAGGCACTAGGAGCACCTACATCTAAAATTTCAAGTCTCTAGCTCTTATAGGTTCTGAGATCCTTGCGTTCATACATACGGACGGACGGACGGACGGACGGACGGACAGACAGACGGACATGGCTAGATCGACTCGGCTATTAATACTGATCAAGAATATATATACTTTATGGGGTCGGAGATGCTTCCTTCTGCCTGTTACATACATTTGCATTTTGCACAAAAACATAATACCCCTTTTACCCATTTTTAATGGGTTCAGGGTATAATGAAAGCTTGAGTTCTTTAAAATAAGTTTTACCGAATAAATATCTGCCATCAAATTTGAATGTCCTTGCTGCGCGTATTAGAAATATGTTTTGTATTTCCATCTGAACTAATCTCACGACTTTGCAAAAGTTAAGCTGTGTTTTTGCTTATTCTTTATTACAATCTATATAGATAAAAGTAAAAGTTGAATAATCAGATTTAAAAGGAATCTGAATTAAGTTGTTTGTAATGCCAAATACTTGTTTTTTACTTGATTTTTGTTTTATTTCCTGCACTTCATTCACGCCAAATTAATTACCACAAAGCTATTTATCAACACTGGCGAGATAAACGGCAGATAGAATCCGCGTCTTCTGTGGACGTTGCTTGACAAATCGTGGGTGGGTTTTGTGGGCGGCATTTGGAATGAGTGAATTCCCCGAAAAGTTAATTTAGTGTATTAAAAGTAGCCACAGCAATAAGTTGTAATGGGCATTGTGATAGACATCAGTGTGAGGCTTTCAAGTGTAAAATGTGCAAAATGAAAATGGTTTTGGGCGAAATGTGAATGGAAATGGGTGAATGTTGGGGAGAAAAAGGAATTGTCATTTCAACTTCAACTTAAGTTTTAACTGATGGGCAACAAGTGGAAACAAATGAGACCGAAAAAGTAATTAAAATTACCAGCCTCCCGGTGGCATACACTACTTAAGATCGGATAACGGATGTGCTTCCGCAAAAGTTTCATATTTGCCCAACGCATTTCAGCTGTTCGCCTTGTTAACGCGGCCTATAACGGTAATACACTTGAGCGGTTCGAAATGATTAGAAAGCCACACGCAAATATCTCTCTGGCAACTCACACCCCCTCCCCCACACTCTTCGTCGACCATGCCCCATTGATGTCGTTGCCACTTAGATGAATTTTCTTTCGCGACGCGTCGCTAAAAACAACCGCAAGTAAATGAGTTCTGATATTGACATGAATTATGCGCCTCAGTGACCTTACAAATACGGGGCCTTAGTCCCACTGCCTATAAATGAATGTCTAAGGCATGTACCTATTACATGGATAAACTTATGTGCGTGTGTGTGAGCGTGTTTGTGTTTTATGCTTGTTAAATTAAGTTCTCAATTTTAATGGGCACTTTTGAGTGCGCTTGTTTGATGCCGCAATGAATAATCAGATCAATTAATGTAATATTAAATAATAACATGAAGATTGTCAGCTTCGTAAAGCTCTTTGAAGCAATTAATTTTATAATATATTAAAGAATATATAATTGATTCTTGATTAAGAACTCTTAATTTAGCTGAAGGTGTGTAATTATGTTTCAAACATTAATCAATACAACAAAACTGTTTCACCGTTAAATTTCTGCAAATTTTCTCATGATTCGTATTGTTAGCCCTCTATCGGTGCCCTATTGAACTTTTTAATTTTTTAACGATTTTCTTGCTTCGCATTGGTAGCCCTCTATGGGCCAAATGCGAATGTAAGGATATGAGCTAACCAAGCAGAGCACTTCTAGTTTACGATTAAATTACATCAGTAACTGCTTGAGATTTCTTGCAAGCAGTTCTTTATTGGCGCTACATTTTAAAAGTTTTAAAACTGGCATGTTTTTAAAATATGCGCTAAATATTAAGATTTTTTTTAACGCAAGCTTTAACAAATTCGTATTTTCTTCCTTTAAATTAAGATTCATTTTAGTTTAATACTCTTAGAAAGTCTTCTGCCCCCGAATCCCTTCTGCGGCTGTTGCTTTTCTCCTCAGAAACCAACAAAAACCTCAAAAACCTCCAAAGCTCTCCTGCTGCTGCTGTTGTTGCTGCTGTGCTCCGCCCCCAAAGCCGCCAAAGCCGCCGAAACTTTCCTGCTGCTGTTGCTGCTGCTGTTGTTCTCCACCACCAAAGCCACCAAAGCCTCCAAAGCTTTCCTGTTGCTGTTGTTGTTGCTGTTGTTCTCCACCACCAAAACCGCCAAAGCCTCCGAATCCTTCTTGCTGCTGCTGCTGTTACTGCTGTGATCCGCCACCAAAGCCTCCTCCAAAACCAAACTGTGCCGAAGCCGAAGCAAGCGTGGCTATCGCAATAAAGGCAACCAACTGAGGATCACACCAAGAGAACATATAGTTTTATGCTTAAGGCCACAACCATAAGCAAAACATACCAGGAGTCTCATTATACCCTGAACCCATTAAAAATGGGTAAAAGGGGTATTATGTTTTTGTGCAAAATCCAAATGTATGTAACAGGCAGAAGGAAACATCTCCGACCCCATAAAGTATATATATTCTTGATCAGCATTAATAGCCGAGTCGATCTAGCCATGTCCGTCTGTCTGTCCGTCCGTCCGTCCGTCCGTCCGTCCGTCCGTCCGTCCGTCCGTCCGTATGTATGAACGCAAGGATCTCAGAACCTATAAGAGCTAGAGACTTGAAATTTTAGATGTAGATGCTCCTAGTTCCTACGCAGATCGAGTTTGTTTCCGATAATCGATAACTTGCCCCGTTTCCAAGTAATCGATAAAAATGTATATCGATATCCTGTTTTTTAAGCAATTTTGGTAAATAATAAGAGCTAGAGTTACCAAACTTGACATGTTGCTTCTAGAAAAGTATATATATATCGATTATCTTTCATTTTATACCTATCGCCACCTCCCCGCTACTCTCTATCTATAAGTGCGCGCTGCATTTGGTGTTGGAATATGAGGGTTCAGGGTATCCCCTAGTCGGGAGCTCCCGACTAGAACCTCTTACTTGTTTTAATTTATTTTTGGGGATATTAACTGTACGATGCTCTTTTTACTACTATCTCGTCTGTGATGAGCACATCAGCAATTTATACGATTTTCGTTTGAAGTTTGTCCACGTAAAACGGGTTCAATATTAGGCCAGACGGCGGCTAGACGCATGGGCTTCTTCAAACTGATAAAGTCAGCATATTAAGCTAGAAAACCGGTTCATTATTTTAGGTTTCGTTTTTGTTTTGATAAGCAGTCGCCGACCGCGTGATAAAGTCCATCATATCAACACAAAGCATAGAAATTAAATGTGTTATTATTATTATTATTATATTATGCCGGCTTGCTGTTACAACGCCTATTGTTTCCACAGAATTTATTTAAATTTTCCACTTAAATTTTGTTTCAATTTTACCACGTGTAACTCACAGCAAGAAAAAACAAGTAAGAGGTTCTAGTCGGGAGCTCCCGACTAGGGGATACCCTGAACCCTCTTATTCCATCACCAAATGCATCGCGCGCTTATAGATAGAGAGTAGCGGGGAGTTAGCGATAGGTATAAAATGAAAGATAATCGATATATATATACTATTCTAGAAGCTACAGTCAAGTTTGGTAACTCTAGCTCTAATTATTTACCAAAATTGCTTAAAAACGGGATTTCGATAACCTTTTTATCGATTACTTTGAAACGGGACAAGTTATCGTTTATCGGAAACAAACTCGAACTGCGCGGGCACTAGGAGCACCTACATCTAAAATATCAAGTCTCTAGCTCTTATAGGTTCTGAGATCCTTGCGTTCATACATACGGACGGACGGACGGACGGACGGACGGACAGACAGACGGACATGGCTAGATCGACTCGGCTATTGATGCTGATCAAGAATATACATACTTTATGGGGTCGGAGATGCTTCCTTCTGCCTGTTACATACATTTGCATTTTGCACAAAAACATAATACCCCTTTTACCCATTTTTAATGGGTTCAGGGTATAAAAACACCGAAGAGACTTCATATTACTATGTTAAAGTAACAAAAGGGAAATTAAAATAACTGGAAAGGATGATGGGAGTCCCATTCTACCTTCAAATTTATTTTTGATGAATCAGTAGCCTTTTAAAATTCCCCTTTTCTAAATACTAGATTTTCCTGTGTGATTTTGTTGAGCTTCTAAAATACCAGACTGATTTTCTATGATGTTACTTGAGCTCATGAAAATCGCATAGAAGGGCAATTTGTAAGAAAATGTTTTGGCTATAGACAACTAACTAGCCATCTTAGCCGACATATTTATAGATCATTGACTCTTGCTCTTGTTATTTTTCCGTATCTCTCTTCCTCTCTCTTAATATCTCTTTTGTACAACCACCTATTTGCACTGTATTTTTATTTTTAGCTCTCTAACTCTCATACGAGATCGATATCTTTATCTCTAACGCACTCTTTTTTCTCTCAACGGAGTCCCAATCAATTATCTCGCTCACTCTCTTTTGCAAGCTTTCCCTGGATTTTCTACTCGCTCTCTTTTTCGTTGCTCTCACTCTTTCGAGCGTTGCACTCATACTAAATCTTAAGCTTTCTCCCTCGTGTATCATTTCTAAATATAACAAAAGATATATAATTATGATAATATTTAAGCTAATGCTAACGATAATGTTAAATATGAGAATTATAATAGTGATAATTATATTGAGCATGATATTGATATTTATAAAGATAACGTTCGCAATAACGATAATGGTGATAACGATAATGTTAATGATAATGATAATGATAATGATAATGATAATGATAATGATAATGATAATGATAATGATAATGATAATGATAATGATAATGATAATGATAATGATAATGATAATGATAATGATAATGATAATGATAATGATAATGATAATGATAATGATAATGATAATGATAATGATAATGATAATGATAATGATAATGATAATGATAATGATAATGATAATGATAATGATAATTATATAATAAAAAAAAAAAAAAAAAAAAAAAAAAAAAAAAAAAAAAAAAAAAAAAAAAAAAAAAAATAAAAAAAAAAAAAAAAAAAAAAAAAAAAAAAAAAAAAAAAAAAAATATTATTTTTTTTTTAATAATGATATTGGTGATAATAAAAAATGTATACCATTTTATTTTATAATATACTAGCAGGTATAGCCCGGCCTTGCCCGTGGCACATATGTTATAAAATCAATGTTCTCATAAAGCTTTGAAAATGATTTTGAAACGTTTTCCGCCATTTTACCCCTGTTGCGAATGGAATTTCCCAAATCGCGGAAACACGCCTTCATTATATTCTTATGTAGAGCTTTAAAAATGAGTTTTAATGCAAATCGGGCACAACTTAAAATTCACCAAAAAAAAATCTTTAAAATGCACTTTCCACCGAAGGAGTTTACATTTTGCGAAAAATGTGAAACACGTCTCAAATGATTTGTTGTGTAAATCCATGAAAATGAATTTGAGGGCGAATGGCCACCCACCAAATCTTTGACTCCCATTTCCACTAAGGAGGAATACATTTTTGGAAAAGTGTGAAAGACCCCCAAATGAATTTGAACAAAGACCTTTGAAAATGAGTTTGAGGGCGATCGGATGATAATACAAAAAAGTTTCACACAAAGGATTTTCGCGATTTTTTCATACTTGCGGGAGGAACTTCCCGAAATCCCGCCTTAACGTGGACCTTCATCATATAAGGCAACTGAAGTGAAAATTTCAGCTACCTAGCTCTTACGGTTTGGGCTGTGCGTTGATCACCAATCAGTCAGTCAGTCAGTCAGTCGGTCAGTCAGTCAAGACAAACAGTTTTATATATAGAGATTTATAATAATGATATTGATAATCACAATGATAATGATAATGATTATAATAATAATAATGATAACGGTGACATTGAAAAAAGTATATCATTTTATTTTATAAGGCTTTAATTAGTTATATACAACTGTACATCCGGCTCTCCTAATACAAATTGCAGATCTTATACGATAATCTCCAAATATAGCAGATAAGTTTTTATTTAATGCGTTTTTTCATAATTTAAGTACTAAACAACAAATGCAAAATTTGTTCTTTCGCCTTCGCCTACAGCTCAGTGGTTGCCACTCCCCAATATTTACGCATGCGACTCTCATGCTCCGTAAAGCCATCCTCGTCCAGCTCCTCCTCATCCAAAATGTTGTGATCTCTCTCCTGCGTAACTGGGAAATCGTACTCAAAATTAGAGGGCATGCGCCGCTGCATGGAACCAAAGTAAGCGGCATGGGGTCCACCGCCCAACTTAGCATAGACATCCCTTGACTTCCCATCGAAGAGATTGTAGCCATAGTTGGGGGACTGCTGGAAGGAGCGCATGCTGCCAAAATGTTCGGTGGGTAGCTGCTGCTTCAACTGCTGATAGGCACCCAACGGAGGATGTGGCTGGGTCAACTGGGGTGTGCTGCTCGAGATGAACTTGTTGGTCACGTTGCGTATGAGATTCGACTTCAGATCGTTGCAATCGTTGCCGGCTGTGGGCAGTCGCTGTTTGGTAAATGATTTGGATATTGTATTCAGTTCCTTGTCGAACAGCAGTTGGGTGTTCTGCTCCAGCATATATTCCCAGCATTTGAATTGCTCTTCGGATAATACCGATTCCGTCTCATCTAGCATTTCCAGCTGCTGTTCCTCCTGCAGCACACGCGCATGCGCCAATATGAACTCGTCCTTGGCCAGAGTGGCCACATCTTTGCTCAACAAATCCGGATTGCTTTGGCCGCTGGGCGAAGAGCGTCCAGCCAGCAGCTCCTGCTCCAAATTGCGATGCCGGCACGCATTGCTGCGATCACAACAGGTGCGCTTGCTGACGGACAGGCTGGGCGGCGGTGATTGCGGGCTTATTAGCGCGGGTTTCTTACGCACACTCTGCTTCAGCTCCCGAATCAAATGATCCACATCGGTGCTCAGGTGGCTGAACCGCACCACAATCACGCTGAGATTCGCTGTGGCGCCAAAGCTTTGAGCTATCTCTATCAACCGCTTGGCGGCCAGCAGCGCATTCTCCTCCTTGCGTATCTCCCGTGCCGCACGTCCAATGTCCATCACAGCCCATAAATGATCGTTGCCCAACACCAGGTATTCATCATCGTTGCTCAGTGTTATCTGCATTATGTTTAAGATGTTTTAATGCTAAAAACAATAATCATTTCAAGACTGCGAAAGTCAAGTGAAGAGTCAAGTGCAGTGCGATTATCTGTAAATATTGTGTCCTTACGAGAAAATCAGGTTTATATTTAGTTTTAACCAATCCTATGCAAAAATGCAATGACTTTCTGGCTTCAGGGCTCTACCTCTCTTTTAAGTATTAAAGGTCTAAGTCTATGTGTGCTCCGCAGTCACTTTGCTCTCAAAGCTAATTTTGCGCTTGTAATCTTCCACAATTCGTAGTTCGAGTAGAAGCTCGAGCAGTCTGAAATGTCCTATTAGGTCGTCTGAGACGTCGCGTAGACACTCTTCGGCGTGTTTCTTGTCATCGCTACCTGGGGCTTTAGGAGCTGCCAGATTTGGTTTACTTAACATGGGGTCATAGTTAAAAAAACAAATGGTTCGAGCCTCCAAAATAATAATCTTGCCCATTTCTTAATTAATGTAAGCAAGGACGACTATCTTTTGCATGCCGTTTTCAAAAATGTGAGAAGAAGAGTTACGCTAGTAATCGGCGGGTTAGCGAAAAATATCTTAAAAAGCAGCAAAACATATTACGCCATCTTCTTAAAAATTATCTAAAATAGGGGTCCTATGTTATTAAGATTTTTCTCGTATGTCAGAAGCAAAGTGAAACTCATAAATACCAACTTTGTTCAAGATAACAAGGCACAACATACCAATTTTAGACTAATTAATCCTGTAACAGCTTTTTGATATAGCTGTCTAAGTTCTGGCCAGCTCCAACATTTATGATGATTCATAAGTTTTAAGATTGAGGGTTTCAGATATCATAGATACCATAGAAAAGGAAAATCGGACAGATTAGCATGACCATATCGACTCGATGTATCTCACATTTAAAAAGTTCTCTGAATTAATTAAAGCTTGTTCCTTATTCCAGTGTGTTTTTTCTATAGATAATAAAGCCTACCAGATCATATCACTATTCAATGTGTAAACATGTTAAGTGCAATCTTTGAAAGAGTTACGGCATTAAAAAGGGAACTTTTTGGAACTCACCTCCAGCAGTTCAGGATCGGGCAGCGTATGTGTAGCTGCGACACGTTTATGGCCATCGCAGTGTGCTACAGACTCGGTCAATCGCAGGTGGGTGGTGCGTCGCACCAGATACGCATCAAAGTGGCCCAGATGGGCTAGGCGCAGCACATAGCGCTTGGACTTGAGGGCGCGCACCTTGGAGGGTTGCCGGAGCAGGTGCAAGAGCGTGGCGCTGTGCAAGCAAACGCCGCATTGCCGCTGCGCCGACAGCAGTGTGTACTTCATGTAGTCATTCAGCGGCGACTCCTTTAGCGTCTGCTCCTGCCTCAACAGACCGGGTACTAGCTGAGCCATTTGCTGTGCTTGACGTGCATCGCTCTGCGCCTCAAACATGCCCAAGAGCGCTTCATCTGCGCACCCATTGAAGTGACTCGCACGCAGCTGACTGACAAGCAGCTTCCGCTGTTCACCAGGTGTCTCGGCAAAGCCCAAGGACCAGGGCAGCGTCTTGGCCTTGTGCACAGATTTGTTAAACTCTGACGGCAGACGTCGCGTGCTGGTGGGCAATTCTGCCCGATTGTTGCCGGAGACATCGACTAAGCTCCAGACGCGCTGGCTTTGGGTCTTGCAGACCTTTAGCTGCTGCTCATCGACCTGCAGCTGCAAATTGCCAGATAGATCCAAGTATTTGAGATTGCGCGCAGGCACCAGGGACAACAGATTAATGCGATCCAAATGATTGTGCGCCAAATCCAGTATCTTTAGCCTGCTCAGCTTGGCCAGCTGCGGCGTGCTGAGCAGCAGATTGTTGCAGCAGCGCAGCACCCGAAGCTGACTCAGACTGGCTACCTGATCCGGCAGCTGTTGCAACATATTGCCAGATAGCACCAATACCTCCAGCTCCGGCCAGTTGCGCACACTCTCCGCGGGCAGCACGCCCAGGCGATTGTGAGCCAGGCGCAGCACTTTCAGCCGGCTCGCATGCAACAGCGGCTCGAATATGTTATCGTTCAGCTGATTGGCCGTCAGGCTGAGCTCCTCCAGCGCCGCATTGTTGTTCTGCTCGTAGCGCGGCAATTGGGCTAGTCTATTGCAGGAGGCATTCAGTTGGCTCAGCTGCGCATGGGTTACGGCAAAAAAGTTGTCTGGCAGCCGCTGCAGCTCGTTGCTCTGCAGCTGCAACTGCGTCACGCTGCAGAAGGCATCCGGCAGATAGTCGAGCTGCTGCAGCGCATTGTACGAGAGGTTCAGCGTGCGCAGGCAGCTTATGCGATAATTCCTCAACAGTTCCTTAATGTGGCTCAAGTGATTGTGCGTTGCGATGAGTGTGTCCAAAGCCACACATCCACCAATCCACTGGGGCAAGGCGCTCAGGTAATTGTGCGAGATGTCCAGATGCAGCAGCTTCAATGGCACCGACTTCGATATGGAGATGCTCTGCAGGCCTTTAATGTAGAATTAAATAAAAATAAATTATTTAATTAAATATACACATAAGCTATAAGGCTTAATGCACTTGGAGTTTTTTGCAGAATGTAACTAAATAGCAGCTTCTATTACTATTATCTAAACTTGACTTTTGCTCTTTGTTACAAGTTCAATTCTTATGTTCTTAATAATATAGTCCTAAAGTAAATATTTATTTTAAAAGCATTTACTATCTATTTCTATCTTATTTCTAAGGAAACATGCATGTTTTTAGCATAAACAAAGAAAATGTCTAATTAATTTGAAAATTCTTCAACATTATCTAGACACAATAAACTCCAGTTGCATTAAACCAACCAGAACCTCCGATACATACAGTTATGATCCGCTATAAGTGTCTGCAGATTGGTGCCATTTATAATTAGCTCAATTAGCTTGTTTCTACTGCATTTCAATGTTTCCAATTGTGCCAAGGTGCTCAGATCCAAGACTTCCATTTCGTTCTCGCACACCTCCAATTGTGTTAGGTACTGTAAGATCGGAGTAAATTAATTAAATTATTTCATCTGTATATAGGGCAAGATATTGCTTACGTTGTAGTTGCCTATTAAAATGCTGCCGCAGAGTTGGTTGCCCTTCAGGCTGAGCTTCTTCAGGGGGGGACTGTCATTTGGAGTGCCTTCTGGCTTTTGGCCAGAGATGGAGCCGCGTTTTATGACCAGTTCCGAGGTGTTGCTCTCATTGTCTTTGCTGTTGCTGTTGTTGTTGTTGTTGTTGTTGTTGATATTGTTCTCGTTGCCATTACTGGCTGTAACTTTTAATTTCGATTTGTTTACCTCAGTCGTTTTCTTTACGGCCTTAAGCATTGTTTGTCTACGTTTTCGTTTTTCCGGGCGGAGGTAAGGTCCGAATGGTAACAACTTACCACACTGCATGCATGAACAAACACGCCAAGCCAAAACGGACAAAACTGACTTGAAGCACCAGCAAAATTGGATATGATTATTAAAATAGTGTAAACATAAGCTCCAGAACTAAATTTTCACTTGGGCGCACACATTCGAAATATCTCAATTACGTTTATATAATAGATTTTGAAATGATTTTCAACCTTTTATCCAGGTATTTAAAACAGTGTTAATCTCAAGATCTTCCCCTTGGCAAGACAATCTACACCGGATCCAGGTCTATGCACAACTGAAGACTACTTGCCGTTACGACAAGCCAAAACTGTAACGCTTGAGAGAACGCCACGGTTGCTGTTGCTGCTCTCCCCCGTCCTCATATGTTTTTCATGGGTTCGTTGCAATACAACGATGTGTCTAAGCAGCTTTTGGATTGTGTGTGCCATACGAGAGCTCTGGCGCAACAATTATGGCTTGTTTCCGAAATACAGTGCACTCTCGATATATTAAACTTGAGTTTAACTATGTATATTCAAATAATAAAAACTAACCTACCAGATATTTATATGGTCGGAGTCTACTTTTCTGATCTAAGTCAAGTACTTATGATAAAATTAAAAGAAATTGAATACATACTGTTTTAAAATTGATTAAACATGTTTAGATTTTTGCAGAATTTTCTATTATATAATTTGAAAAGCAGAAAACTAATTTACCTATTAACACCTTTTTTAAGCTTTTTTGAAATTTTCACTCAGTCTATGAAACCTAAACATAGTTTTTATTTTATAAAAAAAAATATAACAAAGAAATATTTATTTATACATATGTATATAGTCCAATTAAACTTGTGTTTGCAGAAAGTAATTGATATCTGCAAACACGAAATAGTTTATTAGACAGTAATAAAATAAGAACCTGATAAATTAAAAAGTCCTTAAATTAAACTGCTTACAAGTGTCAGTGTTTACTGTTACACTAAGTCAGTGTTTACTGTACTTAAAAGGGGTTGCTCACAAAAATGAATGTACGCCAGGCCAGAGCCATTCGACAAGTCCGCATATCGAACGTGCACTCTAAATGGAGTTTAGCTTAGCCCACCAAGGTATTGGGGAGCGCGAGAGCTCTCAAGATCCATACTCACCATGCCCTGGTTGTCTCGAAATACCTACATACATATATACATAAGTATAGTACTTATATACATAAACGTATATGTATATTACGACTTTTAACAATGAATGGAGAATGGCTTTGAGATATCGTATATCTGCAACTTTTCAAGGTATGATATAGTTAAGTGAGGATGAATGATAGTAAAAAAAATGCATTTGTGTTTTAGCTTTGTGTTTTTTTACACGAATTTAAGAAACAATTTGTTTTTTATTTTTCACTGAAATATAATAATTGTTTGTCATGCACTTACGCATTAGCAGAAACTCTTTTAATAATGTATTTCATTTCATTTCAATATTGTTTTTTTTTTTTGCTGGATGATTTGTTTTTGTTTTTCTTCTTAATTTCGTTTTTTTGTAGGTTTTTGCTCCATAAAAAAGGTAACAACGTTTTTACATAACGTAACCAAAACAAAAAAAAAACGCAGGCATTTAGGTTCTAACTGTGGGCGTGATCTAAGCCATTACATAAATCTCAACTTGGCCATAAACTAAATATATATATACACATATATATAGTTACATATACATTTATACGTATTGTTTTTGCATTACCTATGGTCAAGTACGAGGTTATATTTATATTAAAAAAAAAAAAAAGTAACGCGTTTATACATAATATACGCCATATTCTATAATATGTAGGGTGTAGGGTGTAGGTATATATGTATATATATAAACATATATATATATATATCATAATCTATATAATACAATGTAAAAACCAATTCTAAAATCTGTTTAAACAAAGAGCAGCGAAAATAAATAATTCCTAGTATGAAAATTGTAGTTATAATTAGATTAATAGTTAACGTTAACTAAGCACATTCTCTCTCTCTCTCTATCTCTCTCTCGCGCGCGCGCTCCCACTCTCAATTTAGAGTTAAGTGCGTGTGCGTGTGCGAGTGTGGTGTGAGTGTGAGTGTGAGTGTGTATATGTGTGTGCTACACTACGCTCTTTTTGTTTATACACATTTGTCGGGTATTTGCTAACATTTTATTGTAATGCTAAAATTGTTGTTTTACTTGCTTTTTGCTTATGTTTTCTTGTATTTCTTCTTATATCCGTTTTGCGCTTAAAATTATATTTATTTCCATATATTACGCACGCAATTACACATAGATATTTGTTACGTCACAAACATGAATTGCGTGAAGTCCTGCTGCTAGCTTACAAATGTCAATTGAAATCTTATCTTCTTATATCATCTATTGCTTCATTTAACAGCTGATTTAACTACCGTTTGATCGCTTTTCGTAATGTAAACTGTTCTTGCTTCTTCTTCTTTTTTTTATGCGTATAACTAAAATATAAGAAATATTCGTATAAGGGCGCGCATTATACATAGATATAGTATTATATATATATATATATATATATATATATATATACTAACTACATTTACTGTCTGCATATTTCCCTGTTATCTGCAAGGTTGTTAATTGTTTTGTAATTTTTTTTTGTTATTTTCATCTTTTTTTTTATAGTTATAGGCGACTTGTTCTGGCTAACGCAATTTGCAAAAATGTCTTAAACTAAGAGACGTGGCTAAAGGCGTGAAATTTGATTTCCGCACTTTTACAAACGCTATAAATGTTCAATTGTGTAAGAAGTTAAGAATTACAATAAGTATTAATTATATATATGTATTAATTATAATATATATAATTATCTATATAGGTGTGTGTGTGGGGGGTGTCTGTGTTTTTATTATACATGGCTTATTTGCCCATGCTGGTCAATGCTGCCGCCGTTGCCGTTGGCGTCGTGGCTGGCACATTCTTAAGCATATTGCCAACATCCTTGTGTTCCGTTAAATTGCCGCCATCCATGCTGCCGGGATTGTTGGATGTACTATAGTCCAGCTTGTAGTTGGCACTGCGCGTCACATCCTCCATGGACGCCTCCTGGCAGTCCCGGCCGCTGTGCGTCTGTGAGCCGCAATTATAGCAGGAGATGATCTTCTGCGCGACACCGCTGCTCGCTCCGGTTATGGGACAAACCGTGAGCGTGCTATATGGCGCTGCGGCAACCGTTGCGGCCAGCAACTGTTGCTGCTGCTGAGGGGCAGGCGTTTGCGTTTGCACTGTGACCGCATTCGTACTGATGACCGCCGCTGTATTGCGGCCCAATTGTGCCGCCGTTACAGCGGAAGGGGGCGCGCCCGCCGGCGTCGCTGTAACGGGCACGGGCGGGTACGCCAGGCCGGCATGATATGCCGGATATATTAGCTCACTGTTATGCGGCGGTGGCAACGAGAACCGAAAGGAACTGTGCAGCGTATGCGGCGGCGGCGCATGATGCGCCTTTATCAACGTTGGAGGCGGTCCACGTCCGCTTGCCGTATGATATGAATATGTCGCTGTATTGTATGCTGCGGCTGTTGGCGGTGGTTGTTGCGGTTGCTGCTGTTGTTGTTGTTGTTGCTGCTGTTGTGGCTGCAGCAGCACCGTGGTTGTAGGCGCATTAACTGCAGACGGACTTATGAGCAGCGCCTGCTGTTGTTGCAATGTCGGAGCCTCGCTGGGATTGCTCGTCGCATAGATTTGCTGATAGCTCTTTTCCACACCGTTGCGCCCATTCAGACGCTGCTGCAGGCTGAGCTGCTGCTGCTGCTTGTTGCTAAGATGATGCTTTTGCTGCTGCTGCTGCTGCTGCTGCTGCTGATAACTGATGCCCACTGTATGGTTGGTCAGCGTGGGTGTGGGCGTTTCCGGTGGCGTTGTCTCGCCACACGAACCATTCGAGCAGCCGGACTCGCTGCTGGTGGTGGCTGCACTTTTACTAGAATTCATACGCGTCGGGCCGCTGCCATCATCATTTATATGCATATTATGCATCGTCTGGGCAAGTGTGCTCGGTTTGATATAGCTGTTCATCTGATAATGCTGCTGCTGTGGCTGCTGCTGCTGCTGCTGTGAATCTTGACTTACCGGCGACTGTTGCTGCTGCTGGTGTGAGGGCATATACGCATTCGCATTGATACGCTGATGTGCCACACGTGGATAACTAGCGTTGCGTATAATACTGGACAGGCTGTTGCCGCCGCCTTCACTGATGCACTGCAAGAGTTTATATGAAAATATATAATTAATAGGTATTGCTTATATTATCTATATACATAAAAGACGGACTGTTGATTAACGCACAGCCCAAGCCGTAAGAGAAGCTATAATATGGAATCTCTAGCTATTTCAGACTCTGAGGTTGACCAGGCTGACAAACTGATATAGACAAATTGTGTTATCTTTAACTCCCAAACGATCCATGCTTAAAAGCCTTGATTCTTGGACTCACCTCGTCGAAATGCTTGACATGCTGTGACGCCAAATTGGCGTCTATGCTGCCAACGGACACTGACGTTGGCGGTGGCGTTGTCTCCACAGAGGGTCGACGCGTATGCTTGATGCCGGTCGCCAAACGTTGTGGCAAGCTGCGCAGCTGTTGCTGCTGCTGCTGTTGTTGCTGTTGTTGCTGCTGCTGCAGCTGCAGTGGAGCACTACTGCCGCGTTCACGCTGGGGACTGGTGGTGCGACTGCTTGACGGTGATGACTGCTGGCTGCTTAGCATGGGCGAACTGGCTTGTGGCGGCACCTGATGATCCAGGCTTTGTGGCTGTGGCGGCGGCGGCACTGCATACATGTTGCGCATGCACCAAGCGTTTGCCGCCGCAATGGCATTTGTGTCTGGAATGGTGATGTTGGATTGCATCAAATGCTGCATGCCGTCCACGTCTGCGCCGGCCATTAGCTGCAAATGGAAGGGATTTAGGAAATCAGATCCAATGCTTAAAGACGGTTCTATAACAGGTTTCATACAATACCAAAATAAAAAACTAAGTCTTACTTGCAGATAGGCGGACATGACTATATCGATTCGCGTCTTGATAATGAACACAAATATATAACTATATTTTTTATGAAATAGTTGTCATATTCGCGAATCCTTCCGTTAGTAGAGCTTTTACTATATTACAATTGGCAAAAACCATAAAAAAAAGGGATTACTTACCTTGGTCCAAGGCTGTGGAAACAGTATGGGTGGGTTGACCGGCTGCGATTGCATCATTTGCACCATGGGATGATGAAAAGGCGGCGGCGGTGGCTGCTGTTGCTGCTGAAGCAAGTGCTGTGGATGCGCCGCCTGTGGCTGTTGTGGCTGTTGCGGCTGTTGCGGCTGTTGTTGCTGCTGTTGCTGCTGCTGCTGCTGTTGGTTTATGATTTGCGTTGATTCATCCGCCATACGTTTGATTTCCTTAATTTTAGCCAGAATTTCGCCGCATTTGGTGTTCTGATGATAGGAGAAGACCGGATGTTTTGCAGCCATTGTATAGACGAGTAGCAGCTCCAGGAACGTATCCTGATCGTTAATGCTGGCAAAATCACGTTCCCCCCAGCATTCGAGGGTGCGAAAGATTTCGCTCACACAATTCCGATTGCAGGCACGTATAAGCGCCAAATAGAGCGCCATCTTGCGGCGAATCTTCTTATCTGTTGGCTCGCCCTTCTGGCAATTATACATATCGGCAGCCAAATCCTGCGGATTATTGGCGCGCAACTCCATGCCCCGCAATTCAGGTGAATCACGCCGACCGAGCTCCTCCAGACAGGTGCCCAGAAAGCGCAACTCAAACGGCAGGCATGCCTCGAACAGTGAACACATGGTATCAATGCGATTATAGCTCTCCAGAGTCTTAAACCACTGTAGGACGTCTTTTGGACAAATCATTTCCAATTTTGTTGTGGCACGCACGCATCTACTACGAAGTCTAGCCTGGAGTGTTTATATGTAGGGGGGTGTGTGTGTGTGTGTGTATATATTTGTGTGCGCCTGTATGTGTTTGTGTGTTTGTGTGTGTGTGTGTGTGTGTATATAGTGGCTGCTGCTCTAGTTACGTGTGGTGGGTGCAAAAACCACAAGAACAGCAACAACAATAATAAACACAACAACAACAACAACAATAATGTCGACTGTCGATTTGTATAGAACAGCAGCTGCTGCTGTTGCTCCTCCACTCGCTTCTGCTTTTGCTCGTTGCTTGGCGGCAGCTAATTAACTTTTACGCACGTTTTTCACTTTCTTGTTTTGGCGTTTACTTATTTCCTTTTCTTTTCTTTTATTTTTTGCGCTTGACGCTTCACAAAGACGACAACGACAACGACTGCTGCTGCTGCTGCCCACTACTAGTTTGTCGCATACATTTGCGGGCGCTGCTGCATCAATGTGGCCAGAGAGACTCCACAATTTACTCGCTGATACTGGACACTCGTCGCTGCCACAGAATGCTGTGGCTGCTGGTTATTTGCATGTAGTTTTTCTACTATAATCGCGCACATGCACTGTTTTTTATCTATCTGAACACAATTTGCAAGCTCATACTTTGTTTTTTGTTATTTTTTACCATTTGCGCACTTTACATTTTTCGCAGCGTGGTGTGTTTTCACAAAATTTTCTGCTTTCTGCTCCAAGAATAATGCAACTAGATAGGGTTGTTGATATTGCAAAGATGTATCGATTATTTGCAATGCTCGATAAGTTTTTCTCTTTGCAGCATGCGTAACTATCGATAGGGCATGACCGCCACACACTATTATGAATAGTTTTGATCTACATTTATGTCCTTATTTTAAAATCTAAAAGCTAGCTCATAGTAAAATTAGTTAACTATGTATGCGCTTTATATAATGCCATGTATTTAAACGAAACTAATTTTCTATTAAAGTTATATATTGATTAAACACAAATTTTCGATTCGACATTTAACAACACTCTCAACGCATACTTAACAGCACTTAAACTTGCCTTATCCACATTTTTGGAAAACCGTACGAGTTAAATACGTTTGCGCGAAAATACCACTATATATTTTATTATGATTTGGATAACAATTATGTCGTCCAAGTTTAAAAATTTTGAAAATTATCTTTATTATGTTTATTGGTTCACACATCTATGTAATATTAATATATGAATGAGTGCATAGAATGCATTTAGAAACCATCTTCATCATCTTCGGCCATCTCCTTGGCCAACTCCAGATCCTGTTGTTCGCGTTCGCGTCGTTCCTCGGCGCTCTCCAAGTCCTTGCCGTAGGATTTGGGCGGATAACGCATGGCCTTAACGCTCTGATTGTGTAGGTTCAAACAAAAGGAGATGCGCTCATGGAAAGCCAATTGAGGCTCGCGTGTGCTGTAAATATCGGTGCTCTCCTTGCTGCGCATATAATTCTGGGCGGGATCCAAGGTGGCTTCAATGACACCGTCACGTATGGCCTTGGATACAATAAATTCAGCATCCTCGGCCGAGTCAAGCATCAACCGTTTAGCTATATCCTTGGGCGAGATGCGCGAATAGGACAGACCAATGGACCGAATGGCCGTCTTGATAACATTGTGG